>CM026388.1:27371507-27442092 GCA_014843695.1 Archivesica marissinica
GTAAATATGATATGTTATAAATGTCCTGTATATTGTCCACGTTTATATACTGGTAAATATGATGCATGTTATAAATGTCCTGTATATTGTCCACGTTTATATACTGGTAAATATGATGCATGTTATAAATGTCCTGTATATTGTCCACGTTTATATACTGGTAAATATGATGTGTGTTATAAATGTCCTGTATATTGTCCACGTTTATATACTGGTAAATATGATGCATGTTATAAATGTCCTGTATATTGTTCACGTTTATATACTGGTAAATATGATGCATGTTATAAATGTCCTGTATATTGTCCACGTTTATATACTGGTAAATATGATATGTTATAAATGTCCTGTATATTGTCCACGTTTATATACTGGTAAATATGATGTGTTATAAATGTCCTGTATATTGTCCACGTTTATATACTGGTAAATATGATGCATGTTATAAATGTCCTGTATATTGTCCACGTTTATATGCTGGTAAATATGATGCATGTTATAAATGTCCTGTATATTGTCCACGTTTATATTCTGGTAAATATGATGTGTGTTATAAATGTCCTGTATATTGTCCACGTTTATATACTGGTAAATATGATGTGTTATAAATGTCCTGTGTATTGTCCACGTTTATATCTGGTAAGTATGATTTGTTATAAATGTCCTGTATATTGTCCACGTTTATATACTGGTAAATATGATGCATGTTATAAATGTCCTGTATATTGTCCACGTTTATATACTGGTAAATATGATGCATGTTATAAATGTCCTGTATATTGTCCACGTTTATATACTGGTAAATATGATGCATGTTATAAATGTCCTGTATATTGTCCACGTTTATATACTGGTAAATATGATGCGTGTTATAAATGTCCTGTATTGTCCACGTTTATATACTGGTAAATATGATGCATGTTATAAATGTCCTGTATATTGTCCACGTTTATATACTGGTAAATATGATGCATGTTATAAATGTCCTGTATATTGTCCACGTTTATATACTGGTAAATATGATGATGTTATAAATGTCCTGTATATTGTCCACGTTTATATTTGGTAAATATGATGTTGTTATAAATGTCCTGTATATTGTCCACGTTTATATACTGGTAAATATGATGCATGTTATAAATGTCCTGTATATTGTCCACGTTTATATACTGGTAAATATGATATGTTATAAATGTCCTGTATATTGTCCACGTTTATATACTGGTAAATATGATATGTTATAAATGTCCTGTATATTGTCCACGTTTATATACTGGTAAATATGATGCATGTTATAAATGTCCTGTATATTGTCCACGTTTATATACTGGTAAATATGATATGTTATAAATGTCCTGTATATTGTCCACGTTTATATACTGGTAAATATGATGCATGTTATAAATGTCCTGTATATTGTCCACGTTTATATACTGGTAAATATGATGTGTTATAAATGTCCTGTATATTGTCCACGTTTATATACTGGTAAATATGATGCATGTTATAAATGTCCTGTATATTGTCCACGTTTATATACTGGTAAATATGATGCATGTTATAAATGTCCTGTATATTGTCCACGTTTATATATACTGGTAAATATGATGCATGTTATAAATGTCCTGTATATTGTCCACGTTTATATATACTGGTAAATATGATGCATGTTATAAATGTCCTGTATATTGTCCACGTTTATATATCTGGTAAATATGATGCATGTTATAAATGTCCTGTATATTGTCCACGTTTATATACTGGTAAATATGATATGTTATAAATGTCCTGTATATTGTCCACGTTTATATAGCTGGTAAATATGATGCATGTTATAAATGTCCTGTATATTGTCCACGTTTATATACTGGTAAATATGATGTGTTATAAATGTCCTGTATATTGTCCACGTTTATATACTGGTAAATATGATGTGTGTTATAAATGTCCTGTATATTGTCCACGTTTATATACTGGTAAATATGATGCATGTTATAAATGTCCTGTATATTGTCCACGTTTATATACTGGTAAATATGATGTGTTATAAATGTCCTGTATATTGTCCACGTTTATATACTGGTAAATATGATGCGTGTTATAAATGTCCTGTATATTGTCCACGTTTATATACTGGTAAATATGATGTGTTATAAATGTCCTGTATATTGTCCACGTTTATATACTGGTAAATATGATATGTTATAAATGTCCTGTATATTGTCCACGTTTATATACTGGTAAATATGATGTATGTTATAAATGTCCTGTATATTGTCCACGTTTATATACTGGTAAATATTATGCATGTTATAAATGTCCTGTATATTGTCCACGTTTATATACTGGTAAATATGATGCATGTTATAAATGTCCTGTATATTGTCCACATTTATATACTGGTAAATATGATGCATTTTATAAATGTCCTGTATATTGTCCACATTTATATACTGGTAAATATTATATGCTATAAATGCCCTGTATATTGTCCTCGTTTATATACTGGTAAATATGATGCATGTTATAAATGTCCTGTATATTGTCCACGTTTATATACTGGTAAATATGATGCATTTTATAAATGTCCTGTATATTGTCCACGTTTATATACTGGTAAATATGATGTGTGTTATAAATGTCCTGTATATTGTCCACGTTTATATACTGGTAAATATGATGTGTTATAAATGTCCTGTATATTGTCCACGTTTATATACTGGTAAATATGATATGTTATAAATGTCCTGTATATTGTCCACGTTTATATACTGGTAAATATGATGCGTTATAAATGTCCTGTATATTGTCCACGTTTATATACTGGTAAATATGATGCATGTTATAAATGTCCTGTATATTGTCCACGTTTATATACTGGTAAATATGATGCATGTTATAAATGTCCTGTATATTGTCCACGTTTATATACTGGTAAATATGATGTGTTATAAATGTCCTGTATATTGTCCACGTTTATATACTGGTAAATATGATGCATGTTATAAATGTCCTGTATATTGTCCACGTTTATATACTGGTAAATATGATGCATGTTATAAATGTCCTGTATATTGTCCACGTTTATATACTGGTAAATATGATGCATGTTATAAATGTCCTGTATATTGTCCACGTTTATATACTGGTAAATATGATGCATGTTATAAATGTCCTGTATATTGTCCACGTTTATATACTGGTAAATATGATATGTTATAAATGTCCTGTATATTGTCCACGTTTATATACTGGTAAATATGATGCATGTTATAAATGTCCTGTATATTGTCCACGTTTATATACTGGTAAATATGATGCGTTATAAATGTCCTGTATATTGTCCACGTTTATATACTGGTAAATATGATGTATGTTATAAATGTCCTGTATATTGTCCACGTTTATATACTGGTAAATATGATGCTGTTATAAATGTCCTGTATATTGTCCACGTTTATATACTGGTAAATATGATGCATGTTATAAATGTCCTGTATATTGTCCACGTTTATATACTGGTAAATATGATGCATGTTATAAATGTCCTGTATATTGTCCACGTTTATATACTGGTAAATATGATGCATGTTATAAATGTCCTGTATATTGTCCACGTTTATATACTGGTAAATATGATGCATGTTATAAATGTCCTGTATATTGTCCACGTTTATATACTGGTAAATATGATGCATGTTATAAATGTCCTGTATATTGTCCACGTTTATATACTGGTAAATATGATGCATGTTATAAATGTCCTGTATATTGTCCACGTTTATATACTGGTAAATATGATGCATGTTATAAATGTCCTGTATATTGTCCACGTTTATATACTGGTAAATATGATGCATGTTATAAATGTCCTGTATATTGTCCACGTTTATATACTGGTAAATATGATGTGTGTTATAAATGTCCTGTATATTGTCCACGTTTATATACTGGTAAATATGATGCATGTTATAAATGTCCTGTATATTGTCCACGTTTATATACTGGTAAATATGATGCATGTTATAAATGTCCTGTATATTGTCCACGTTTATATACTGGTAAATATGATGTATGTTATAAATGTCCTGTATATTGTCCACGTTTATATACTGGTAAATATGATGTGTGTTATAAATGTCCTGTATATTGTCCACGTTTATATACTGGTAAATATGATGTATGTTATAAATGTCCTGTATATTGTCCACGTTTATATATCTGGTAAATATGATGTGTGTTATAAATGTCCTGTATATTGTCCACGTTTATATACTGGTAAATATGATGCATGTTATAAATGTCCTGTATATTGTCCACGTTTATATACTGGTAAATATGATGCATGTTATAAATGTCCTGTATATTGTCCACGTTTATATACTGGTAAATATGATGTATGTTATAAATGTCCTGTATATTGTCCACGTTTATATACTGGTAAATATGATGCATGTTATAAATGTCCTGTATATTGTCCACGTTTATATACTGGTAAATATGATATGTTATAAATGTCCTGTATATTGTCCACGTTTATATACTGGTAAATATGATGCATGTTATAAATGTCCTGTATATTGTCCACGTTTATATACTGGTAAATATGATGCATGTTATAAATGTCCTGTATATTGTCCACGTTTATATACTGGTAAATATGATGTGTTATAAATGTCCTGTATATTGTCCACGTTTATATACTGGTAAATATGATGCATGTTATAAATGTCCTGTATATTGTCCACGTTTATATACTGGTAAATATGATGCAATTATAAATGTCCTGTATATTGTCCACGTTTATATACTGGTAAATATGATGCATGTTATAAATGTCCTGTATATTGTCCACGTTTATATACTGGTAAATATGATGCATGTTATAAATGTCCTGTATATTGTCCACGTTTATATACTGGTAAATATGATGTGTGTTATAAATGTCCTGTATATTGTCCACGTTTATATACTGGTAAATATGATATGTTATAAATGTCCTGTATATTGTCCACGTTTATATACTGGTAAATATGATGCGTTATAAATGTCCTGTATATTGTCCACGTTTATATACTGGTAAATATGATGCATGTTATAAATGTCCTGTATATTGTCCACGTTTATATACTGGTAAATATGATGCTTGTTATAAATGTCCTGTATATTGTCCACGTTTATATACTGGTAAATATGATGCATGTTATAAATGTCCTGTATATTGTCCACGTTTATATACTGGTAAATATGATGCATGTTATAAATGTCCTGTATATTGTCCACGTTTATATACTGGTAAATATGATGCATGTTATAAATGTCCTGTATATTGTCCACGTTTATATACTGGTAAATATGATGCATGTTATAAATGTCCTGTATATTGTCCACGTTTATATACTGGTAAATATGATGTGTGTTATAAATGTCCTGTATATTGTCCACGTTTATATACTGGTAAATATGATGTGTGTTATAAATGTCCTGTATATTGTCCACGTTTATATACTGGTAAATATGATGCATGTTATAAATGTCCTGTATATTGTCCACGTTTATATACTGGTAAATATGATGCATGTTATAAATGTCCTGTATATTGTCCACGTTTATATACTGGTAAATATGATGTGTGTTATAAATGTCCTGTATATTGTCCACGTTTATATACTGGTAAATATGATGTATGTTATAAATGTCCTGTATATTGTCCACGTTTATATACTGGTAAATATGATGTGTGTTATAAATGTCCTGTATATTGTCCACGTTTATATACTGGTAAATATGATATGTTATAAATGTCCTGTATATTGTCCACGTTTATATACTGGTAAATATGATGCATGTTATAAATGTCCTGTATATTGTCCACGTTTATATACTGGTAAATATGATGCATGTTATAAATGTCCTGTATATTGTCCACGTTTATATACTGGTAAATATGATGCATGTTATAAATGTCCTGTATATTGTCCACGTTTATATACTGGTAAATATGATGCATGTTATAAATGTCCTGTATATTGTCCACGTTTATATACTGGTAAATATGATGTGTTATAAATGTCCTGTATATTGTCCACGTTTATATACTGGTAAATATGATGCATGTTATAAATGTCCTGTATATTGTCCACGTTTATATACTGGTAAATATGATGCATGTTATAAATGTCCTGTATATTGTCCACGTTTATATACTGGTAAATATGATGCATGTTATAAATGTCCTGTATATTGTCCACGTTTATATACTGGTAAATATGATGCATGTTATAAATGTCCTGTATATTGTCCACGTTTATATACTGGTAAATATGATGCATGTTATAAATGTCCTGTATATTGTCCACGTTTATATACTGGTAAATATGATGCATGTTATAAATGTCCTGTATATTGTCCACGTTTATATACTGGTAAATATGATGCATGTTATAAATGTCCTGTATATTGTCCACGTTTATATACTGGTAAATATGATGCATGTTATAAATGTCCTGTATATTGTCCACGTTTATATACTGGTAAATATGATGCATGTTATAAATGTCCTGTATATTGTCCACGTTTATATACTGGTAAATATGATGCGTGTTATAAATGTCCTGTATATTGTCCACGTTTATATACTGGTAAATATGATGCATGTTATAAATGTCCTGTATATTGTCCACGTTTATATATGCTGGCAAATATGATGTGTGTTATAAATGTCCTGTATATTGTCCACGTTATATATACTGGTAAATATGATATGTGTTATAAATGTCCTGTATATTGTTCACGTTTATATACTGGTAAATATGATGCATGTTATAAATGTCCTGTATATTGTCCACGTTTATATACTGGTAAATATGATGTGTGTTATAAATGTCCTGTATATTGTCCACCTTTATATACTGGTAAATATGATGTGTGTTATAAATGTCCTGTATATTGTCCACGTTTATATGCTGGTAAATATGATGCTTGTTATAAATGTCCTGTATATTGTCCACGTTTATATATGCTGGCAAATATGATGTGTGTTATAAATGTCCTGTATATTGTCCACGTTTATATATACTGGTAAATATGATATGTGTTATAAATGTCCTGTATATTGTTCACGTTTATATACTGGTAAATATGATGCATGTTATAAATGTCCTGTATATTGTCCACATTTATATACTGGTATATGATGTGTTATAAATGTCTTGTATATTGTCCACATTTATATACTGGTATATGATGTGTTATAAATGTCTTGTATATTGTCCACGTTTATATACTGGTAAATATGATATGTTATAAATGTCCTGTATATTGTCCACATTTATATACTGGTATATGATGTGTTATAAATGTCCTGTATATTGTCCACGTTTATATACTGGTAAATATGATATGTTATAAATGTCCTGTATATTGTCCACATTTATATACTGGTAAATATGATGTGTTATAAATGCCCTGTATATTGTCCACGTTTATATACTGGTAAATATGATGCATGTTATAAATGTCCTGTATATTGTCCACGTTTATATACTGGTAAATATGATGCACGAGTTGTAAGCTCACCTGAGGATGTTACAGCAATGTGTCCGTCTGTCGTCGTCCTATGAAAATGTTCGTATATTTTCTCTGTAACCATATTATCTTCAGGGATCATTCTAGAGAGTGATGTTGCGAAATAGTCGCCCTAGGGACCCTGACTTCGCCCTCTGGGAGCCCCACTTCTCTCTATAAAAAAATAAAATAAAAAATTGTTTGGTTTTTACGATTTTCAAACCGACTTTTGTCTAGTAAGATACACTAGCCCATTATAAAGCACTCCTTCTATTCAATTGTTGTATTTAATGTTGTACTGTACATTTTAACCCTATTTTGCAGAAGTATGTTAAAGAACACCATTTAAGGAAGCGATCACGCGCTTTCTCACTTCTCCCAAAAATTCTGACCTAGAATGAACCCTGAGATGTTCCTTTTTAAATTAAATTATAGTAATTGCTTCGTGACCTTTATCTGATTGCAGTGGATATTGACTATCCCGACCTAGAATGAACCCTGGGTCTTTAACCCATTTCATTCTGGATATATTTAAAGGCTTTTGCAAACAACATAGATCCAGATCAGCCGCAGCGTGACGCTGCGTGCTGATCAGGATGTATGTTGTTTGCTGCATAGCCAAGTGTCTTAGCAAGATCATCTGAATAGCAAACAGCATAGATCCTGATCAGATGGCACGTTCCGTGGCGGTTGATCTGGCTCTATGTTCTTTGCAGATACCGTTTGAACGGTATCCAGAATGAACCCTGGGTCTTTAATCACCATTATTTTATGTAGGGGGAATTACAAATTTGTTAAAATGATATTATTACATTATCAAAGTTGGTCGCCATCTAAAAATAGCACACATTAAAAACCGCTAGCCGGATTTTGCCGAATCTTGGTAGAAATGATCAATGTTCAATTGCTCTTTCAAAGTTGTTAAAATGATTAAAAATTGGCTTGGCCATGTGGGTCAAATAGGGGTCACAATTTATCTTTAAAATGGAAGGTATCGATGATGCCGTCACGAAGTGCAATTTTCATCGAAATTAAATTGGAAGATTACTATGGTACATGCAGGGTTCCTTCTCTCTGAATGTTTGTCTGAGCTACTTGACACTGGAGCCAATTTAAAAAACTTCGAGCCAACTAAGAGCCAAAAACATGTGCCAAAAAAAATATTGCTCCAAACATTTTCGCCAATTCGCAAAATTTAGCGCCAATAGTTGCTTTTTTCGCCATTGGTGATCGACAGCGGGAACACTGACATGTATATCATCCAAAGATTGTCGCCAAGCTGACCTTTTTATCTTTCGATTATTGACATATTCTGTGAGATTTCAAATGTCTTCTCATGAACTGATTAGACAGTGGTCAAGCAATTCTACCTGTATGTTCCTTAGTTGAAGCCGTTCCAATTAATTTAATATAAAGTCCGCCTGAAATCCAAGATGGCCACCGTCTAAAAAAATAGCACATATTCTTAACAAATCTCACGAACCACTGGCCAGATTTCGATGAAACTTGGTATGAATGATTGATGTCCACTGCTCTTTCAAATTTGTTAAAATGATGACCCTGGGATCAAAAGTGGACATGGCCCGGCGAATATATTGTCTTGTCATATATCAATGAGGAGATGACACTGCCGCAGTTGTCGAATTCAAATAATTATATCATCCAAGATGGCTTCTGAAAGGTCTAAAGATCATCCTTTTATGAGAGATTTCAAACGTGTTCTTCTCGTGATCTGATTGGCTAATGGTCAACAAACTCTAGCTATCTGGTTCTTATGTGAAGCCGTATGTTGCCCTGAAATCCAAGATGGCCTAAAAATCTATCTAAAAATAGCACAAATTCTCCAAATACCGTCTCACAAACCACCAAGCAGATTACACAGATCGATGTACAGTGCTCTTTCAAAGATGTTAAAATGGCGATCCCGTGGTCAAAAATTGTGCCAATTTTATTTTTGACTGAATATGGTCATGTCATGTATATCAAATAGATGGTATCGACAAGCCGTGGGTGCAAGCCCAAACAATCTTCTGTGTGTCGTATTGACATCCCCTGAATATTGACAATCTTCTGTGTGTTGTATTGACATCCCCTGAATATTAACACTCTTCTGTGTGTCGTATTGACATCCCCTGAATATTGACAATCTTCTGTGTGTCGTATTGACATCCCCTGAATATTGACAATCTTCTGTGTGTTGTATTGACATCCCCTGAATATTGACACTCTTCTGTGTGTCGTATTGACATCCCCTGAATATTGACAATCTTCTGTGTGTCGTATTGACATCCCCTGAATATTGACAATATTCTGTGTGTCGTATTGTCATCCCTCGAATATTGACAATCTTCTGTGTGTCGTATTGTCATCCCTCGAATATTGACAATCTTCTGTGTGTCGTATTGTCATCCCTCGAATATTGACAATCTTCTGTGTGTCGTATTGTCATCCCTCGAATATTGACAATCTTCTGTGTGTCGTATTGACATCATTCGAATATTGATGTGTTACATAACTTAAGTGACATGACTTCATCAAATGATAATTTTGTTGTTGTTGTTGAATGCTATACTTTATTGTTATTTGCAGGAGAGAAGCCATATGTGTGTTCCGTGTGTAACAAGGCGTTCAGTGATGCCAGCAACTGGAAGAAACACGAACGCATGCACTCTCGTCAGGTACAGACTGCCTTCGAGGACGGTGTAGTACCCGTGGTAACTAGTGCCCCACCCACACCCGAGCCCCTCACCCCCAGTTCTCCAAACATGCCGACCAGCCAGAGCAGTAATGCAATGTCCCATGGTAGCCTCAATACTGGTCAGAGCAGTAGTGCAATTTCACATGGTAGCCTAAACTCGCAGATTTCTTCCTTTGCAGCAAGTATATCCCAGATGGCAGCAGCATCTAGTTCTTCTACTGGGAGTTTTTCCGCACTGTTTCCCGAAGTCTCGTTGCCTGTACCTATCGGTGCGCAACCGGGGCTGCTGTTGGCACCACATTTGTCGGCGATAACTTCACAAATATCCCAGAATTCTGATGATGCGACGGATTTGTCTCCCCCTGCAAAGCGGAATAGGGAGGACCCTCCAAGAGTTAAGGAGGACACGTTGAGCTGTAGCGTTTGTGGAAAGGTATTTTCAACACCTGCCAGTCTATCGATGCATAAGAAGATTCACTCGGGCGAACGCCCACATGTCTGTCTCACGTGCGGTAAGTCGTTCACTCAGATCGGCACTTTGCGTGCCCACGAGCGCGTACACACGGGTGAAAAACCGTACGAGTGTACAATTTGTGGGAAAACATTTGCCCAGTGCGGGAGTTTCAGAATGCATGAACGTAGACATCACAGGGATATGATTGAAAACTTTCAGAAATGTTTTGTGTGCGGAGCGAGCTTTCATTCTCTAGAAGATCTACAAAAACACATGCTATGTCATCCCGGAGCCTTTAATTTAAACCTGCAGAATCTGCACCCCGGATCCCTGGGTTTCCCGGGACCGTTACCACTTGGCTTCGGGTTCCCGTCCGATCTGGAAGGCAAGGGCGAGCTGATTAAGCCCGATATGCCTGAGATGTCCGAGATTGAGAAGGCATTTAGTTTGTTCGCCGGTCAGCCTAAGTCTGCACCAATCACGTCCCTCGCTGAACACTTTCAGCTTCCACCATTTGTGTCGACGGCACATGCGTTGATCCAGCGCTCTCTGTCACACGGTAGTGACCCTAATACTGCTGTCTCCATGCTACTAGCATCCAATGGTGCTGAAAACTTGAACCTAATTGGTCAGCCTTTCAATTCGGCCCAGGGCATGCTGTCTCCGGCCCGTCTACCAATACTCCGCCCCGAACGAATCCCGTCCACGTCGAATGACCTACTAAAAGCTGAAGAAATTGAACCGGTCAGTACGACGACCCGAAGCCGAAAATATTCATCTGATTCACATACGTCCATGTCTATGAACGACGGCCCTTTATCCCAGTCAGATGGCAAGGCTAAAAATAGCGCAGACGAGGACCAGGATGGTGATAACGAAGGGTCCAATAAATTCGACCAATGCCAGAAAACGCCGTCGGAGGATTCAAGTTTTGCAGAATCTCGCTCGACGGAGGATTTTCAATCCGACGACCAGCAACACTCGGGTGTAATCAGCCGGCGAAACCTTAACAAGCGAATGTTGGCGTCGTCAAATTTACGCAAACAGCGACGACCAATGAGACGTCTGAGCACGAGCGCGATAATGGACCAAAGTAGCTACCAACAGCAGTATAACGAGGAAGGAGAGGAATTGTCGGAAGACCAACTCATGGTGTCGTTCCTGCTTTCTAAAGGACAGGTCTATAAGTGTGAACACTGTCATATCATATTTGAAGACTGTACATTGTATCTACTGCATAACGGTTTCCATTCTAGCGATACGGACCCGTTCAAGTGCGTAATTTGTAAAAAATGTTGCGATGGTCGTGTCGAGTTCAACTGTCATCTCACAAGCCATATAAAATAGATCGACACACTGTGCAACATGGAACAGCAATACCACGGTTCCCGCTGTCGGTCGCCAATGGCGCAAACACGGAACAGCAATACGTTAGGTATGAGTATGTTGATGATTGGAAGTGCTTAATGTTGATAATTGCGTGTGTAACGTTTTAGTCTGTTAATTAAGGATTCTTTTAGACGATTATTATATTGAACTATTGCTGTAAGTACCAGATTGTGAGAATATTGGAACCAGTCACAGGAAATTAAACATATAACTGGAAATTAAAATGTACCAGGAACCAGTCACAGGAAATTAAAATGTACCAGGAACCAGTCACAGGAAATTAAAATGTAACAGGAACCAGTCACATGAAATTAAAATGTACCAGGAACCAGTCACAGGAAATTAAAATGTAACAGGAACCAGTCACAGGAAATTAAAATGTAACAGGAATCAGTCGCATGAAATTAAAATGTACCAGGGACCAGTCACAGGAAATTAAAATGTACCAGGAATCAGTCGCATGAAATTAATATGTACCAGGAACCAGTCACATGAAATTAAAATGTACCAGGAACCAGTCACATGAAATTAAAATGTACCAGGGACCAGTCACAGGAAATTAAAATGTACCAGGAACCAGTCACATGCAATTAAAATGTACCAGGAACCAGTCACAGGAAATTAAAATGTTGAAAAGTCGTTTGAAATCGGTGTACCAGACCGTTTGAAGCAGCCAGACTAACTGCGGGCGTACCAGTGTGAACAAGTTTATATAGCAGATTATAAATCTGACTGGTTACTTTTTAAATATATTATATATGCAAATGAGTTGAGCTTCGATTATGCGTTTGCTCTAAATATGTTTAATATAATAATGAATTTGTGGGAGTATGAATTTTGAATAATAGTGCTGCAGTATACAACATAGAAATGAACCAAAACTTTAAATATGAGAAGAAAGATTGACAAAACTCGATGGTTTGGAAACGTATTAATCCGTCTCCGTGGCCTAGTGGTTAAGGCGTCTGCCTACGGAGCGGGAGGTGGAAGGTTTGAATCTCGTCAGGGGTTCATTCTGATATGGCCGGTTGGTGAGCCGCCAGCTAGTTAAATAATGGTTACCGATTGCCTGGCGCCTTGCATACAAGCATAGGATTCGGGAAGTACTGATGTTCATAAAAAAAGGTGTCTCATAAGTCAGAAATGGCTGGCCCTTTAAATAGGGGTGACACTTTAATAAACATACACTTTACTTATTTAGGACTTTTCATAGGGAACTAGTAGGAAATTGGGGATAGGAAAGTGTTTTTATTTAACCATATTTTATTGCAAATCAATAGTACATATGTCATACACATAAAGATATAATACATAGCATGAACATACAAATGGTTTGGGTCGCACGTTTTAACAACATTAGACAAACGGCCCGCACCAGAAATTAGGAGAGGGAGGCTGGAAATGTTCACCGTACTGTCGATGCTCGACCAGAGAGTGTAACAACCGAAGGAGTCAATCTTAAATATATAATTCCTTCGCCTTAGTTTAAACAATTTATTTCAAACAATACAACATATTCAAACATTTACACACAATTTAGATACATGAATGAAAAAAGGATTAGAACCGAAAGCTATAGCTTATGTATAGGTCTTCTCCTATAGCGAGGTACTTAGTGCAGTTACGATATGACATTGTTGTAATATTTTCTAAGCTATTCATTTATATTGGAAAGAATGACAAGTAAACGTTTTAATTATGAACTGTAAATTAGAATATCAATAAGATAAAGAGATTATTAAGGTGAAACAGGTACATATAGTAATTGATTTAGAAGGTTGAAATGGAGATTGACTCGGAAGAAATGATAGGAGGAACACGATAGAATCATTCGGATAGTTCAATGGTATGGACAAGCATGCAACATTTAGTGAACCTGTTGTTTGCGGAACTGGTTATACTGGAATAGGCATGCTGTGGACGACTGACTGATCGGTGAACTGTAGTTCAATGGTATGGACAAGCATGCAACATTTAGTGAACCTGTTGTTTGCAGAACTGGTTATATGTGTACTGGAATAGGCATGCTGTGGACGACAGACTGATCGGTGAACTGTAGTTCAATGGTATGGACAAGCATGCAACATTTAGTGAACCTGTTGTTTGCGGAACTGGTTATATGTGTACTGGAATAGGCATGCTGTGAACGACTGACTGATCGGTGAACTGTAGTTCAATGGTATGGACAAGCATGCAACATTTAGTGAACCTGTTGTTTGCGGAACTGGTTATATGTGTACTGGAATAGGCATGCTGTGAACGACTGACTGATCGGTGAACTGTAGTTCAATGGTATGGACAAGCATGCAACATTTAGTGAACCTGTTGTTTGCGGAACTGGTTATATGTGTACTGGAATAGGCATGCTGTGAACGACTGACTGATCGGTGAACTGTAGTTCAATGGTATGGACAAGCATGCAACATTTAGTGAACCTGTTGTTTGCGGAACTGGTTATATGTGTACTGGAATAGGCATGCTGTGAACGACTGACTGATCGGTGAACTGTAGTTCAATGGTATGAACAAGCATGCAACATTTAGTGAACCTGTTGTTTGCAGAACTGGTTATATGTGTACTGGAATAGGCATGCTGTGAACGACTGACTGATCGGTGAACTGATATATGCAAGGTAGATTTCTGATGTCGAGATAATTGTCACTTCATCGCTGATAAATTCAGAAGTGTGATTGATGGGCATGTAACGAGTGTTTGAGGTTTGTGACAGTGACTAATATTGAAATCAGTAGAGTTTATACTAGGTTTGTTTTCTGTGAAAACCAGTCCAGCAAACGTATGCACCAGTTTCATAACAATAGAGAACCAGTCTTGAAACCTGTTGTGTATTAGTCGAGTAGGGTCTCCCAGTTGATACTATGTTGTGTTTCCAATCACGTAAGTGTACCAGTCCAGACAAGCTTTGTTGTTTGTTTTATTGTGTGCACGGTACCAGTGAAGCACAGACTTAGGTGATGGCAACCAGTTTCTACACCTAATCCCTGAAGTGGATTTGACTTAGGTGAGGTGCATGCACCCAGCTTCAATGTACTAGTCAAGCAATGTGCTAATGGACCAGTCAAAGCAGATTCTGCTAACCAGTCTAAACAAAGGATTAACCAGTATATATGAGTCGCAAAACCAGAAACCAGTCGGGACAACAAGAAGGTGGAAAACCAGTTTGGAAAAATGTTACAGAAAACCAAAATGATTGTCTGTCATTTAAAATAATTGTGTAAAACGATTGTTTTTTAAAAATATTTTTGGAATACTTTTAATTTTGTTCCAGCGGAAAAATATCTCGGCTGTTGTAGAGTGGATGGTTCTGTTTGTTTTAGGGCCCCAAAATTAAATGCTTTGTATATATCAGATGCATACATAGTAATTACATACAGGAACTAACAATTCTTTTTAGATCCAATTGCATACAAAACCGAAAGTGATTAGTTTTTAGCTCTTTCAGCGTCGAATAAATTCAGAGCACGTGCAAACAACATAGATCCAGATCAGGTGCCACATCTGATCAGGATCCACGTTGTTTGCTATTCAGAGAGGTGCTTCAGCTCCACTGTCTGAAGAGCAATCAGCATAGAGCCTGATCGGACGGCACATTCTGTTCTGTCTGATCGGGTATCTCTACCTTTTTGCAAACTCGCTTTTATGCGACATTGGCGGTGGAAGAGTTTAACAGAGTCTGTCATGATGTGTTATTTCGAAGGTTGTCTGTCCAGTTTGTGTTGTGCTATTTTATTTCTAGTGGGAAACTGAGCTTTAGACAATGTGCCATGATTTATCATAAAAGTATTAAACGTTTAAATTGGTTTTTAAGTTGTTAATGGACTTCATTTGTTAAGAATATTATATTTTTGTGTTATTTATATTTCCATGTAATAGCTTATTAGTGCCATAAAGCTGTATCTCAGCAGATTTACGCCAAAATCCTGTATCTCTAAGGCCATCTTTAACAAATAAAGATTTGGCATAACCCGAATAAGAAACATTTAGAACTTCTCTTCTTTTTTTCCCCCCCACCTGCCTACCCATCTAAGGTGTTTAGGGTCGCGTTATGCCAAACAAACAATATTGTTTAAGGATGGCCCAACAGTAAACTTCTGTGCGTTAGTATGTATCAGGGTTCCCTCTGTCTGAATTTTTGTCTGCGTCACTTCTGTCGCCAATTTGAAAAACTTGGGAGCATGTATTTGACAACAACAAAAAATCAAATATTTTCGCCAATTCAGCGGGAACCCTGTGTATGATTGTTTTATTTTGCATAGTGAATACAGTGCACCATATTTAGTTGTACTCCTCGTGCTATTTTTAGCTGTATTCTGACACTCTGATGCTATTTTTAGATGTATTCTGACACACGTGACCCAATGACAATTTGTTTAGCTGTTTTTGACTCTGAGGCAAGATTTGAGCAGATGTTATATCATTCTTTAACAAGTGGATGCTATTTTAGCTGTATTCTATTTTTAACTGGATTTTGAATCTATTTTTTAGATGTATTCTGACCCACTGATGCTATTTTTAGATGTATTCTGACATACTGATGCTATTTTTAGATGTATTCTGACATACTGATGCTATTTTTAGATGTATTCTGACATACTGATGCTATTTTTAGATGTATTCTGACACACTGATGCTATATTTAACTGTAGTCTGACATTTTGCACACTGGTGTTATTTTTTGCTATATTCTGACACACAGGGTGACATTATTAAAAATTATATATTATGTTTGGCAACTTTTTTTCTATCTAATATTTAGTTCTATATTTTACAATGGTGCTTTTTTGTTTTAAATGGATTGATTGTTATTCAGTTACAGAATGTTTGACGTCTATTAAAGATACGTATTCAGGGTTCCCGCTAAATTTTGTTAATTGGCGAAAATATTTGGCGCAACTTTTTAAAAAAATGTTTTGTCAAATATGGCTTCATATATTTATTTCTGAACTATATGGCTCTTAGTTGGCTCCAAGTTTTTTAAATTGGCTCCAGTATTTTTCAATTGGTGACAGAAGTGGGGCAGACAAACATTCAGAGGGAACCCTGGTATTATAAATACTCCAGTGCAATAAGATATGGCATGATATTTAGAGACTCTATGCTGAAATAGAAATGTTTGTCAATTTGTAGGAATCGATGTTTACAAGAATTGACCTAACTAAAAATAAAACTAGGGGATAGCATATTGAGAGATATATTTGACACAAATCTGAACAAATTCTTGATTTTACAAGTGATATATATATATATATGTATATTCAATTTAATATATTTATTGCATTAACTATGATATTTATAGCAAACACTACATAAACAAACCGTGTCTCATTTATATGAAAAAGTTGGCAGTTTCTTACGGAGGTTGGTGCACCCAAGTACTGGTTAACCGCTGGAGCCTGCCCAGGAAAGGTGTTGTTAGGTAAGCTGCCCGCCGGCGATATTGCCAAAAATGGTGCTGATGCAGGCGTAAAAACCGAAATATAACATATAACATGCATAAACAAAGTACAATGGAATGGCATGGATACATTTTCAGAAGGGCATAATTAGGGTACTTGTAATTTCTTAAATGATGTTATTTGTTTTATAGTCGCTGGTAGTGGACATTTCGCTGACACCCTGACCACAGGATATTGCACATAGTCAGGGATCATTCTAGAGGGCGATGTGGGCAAAATTGTCGCCCTAGGGACCCTGACTTCGCCTTCTCCCTAAAAAAAATATTTTTTATTTTATTTTTACGATTTTCAAACAAAATTTTGTCTAGTATGATACACTGGGCCCATTATAAAGCACTCCTTCTATTCAAATGTTGTATTTAATGGTTTTACTGTGCATTTTAACTCTATTTTGCAGAAGTATATTAAAGACCACCATTTAAGGAAGCGATCATGCGCTTTCTCACTTCTCCCAAAAATTCTGACCTAGAATGAACCCTGACATAGGCGGGTGTGGAGGCTCTATCCATCAAGTGTCAATAATGTAATTGAGGAAGTTGTGATAGCGCAGTGATAGGGTATTTGCTTCAAGTGTGGAGATCGCGCCCCGCTGGAGCCGTTATGATTATACCCATATGCCGGAAAGGTCCTTAGTTCGAGCCCCGCTGGAGCCGTTACGATTGTGCCCTTAGGCAAGGTATTTAAATTCCACATTGCATATTCTCTCGCCCTAGTGGCGATGGATTCCATCAGGAATGGGGTCTCGAGAGCGATTAATATAAGTTGTAAGAACTTGTTTCGCACTCGAGCTAAATTAAATTTGTATAAAACTTATGATGTAATAACGTACTACTGAAGTTGTTAGCACCACCCAATAATTTGTACAAATGATAACAAAAAGTTTATCAATCTCAAATTCCCCAAGAACAACACCGGCGCCAATTGCCACAAAAACTCTAATATGTATGTATGTATGTTCCTTTAATGTCAAACCCCTCGCGGGGACTTAGACATGTTTTCCTGGGCAGGCTTAGCCGACCTAAGCTATTAACCAGTACTAAGCAATGTGTGTGAGGTGCCTCAATGACACTACATACGTGGCCTGACCGAGTATCGAACCCGGGACCGTTCGATTCCAAATCCGACACTCTACCACGGACACCACACTGGCTCTCAATTTTGTATCTTTTTTTTTTGGGCGCAAACAATTTTTGCGTCAAATATTTATCTGTGAACTATTTGGCTCTTAGACTCCATGTTTTTATAAATTGGCTCCAGTTTTTTTCAATTGGCGACAGAAACATTCAGAAAGAGGGAACCCTGTACACCATCCTGAAAACCGGCATGGAAATTGGACTCGCAACTTTCTCATACCCAACACAATCGCTAGACTTAAAGTCTCTGTCGACTCGTCGCCGAGTATTTACATCAGTCGCGAGATTGTTAGCATTGTTTACGGATTTATTTGACATTAGGTTTTCGAATTAGTCTGTATTTGACCATCTGCAATAATATGGTTTCATAATTTTTTTACGTAATTGTCAATATTTCGGATATACAAGTAAAAAGTGATGTTCGTTTTCAATTACATTCATCGAACAGTTGACACAGTTTCGATCATTCCTTAGAATATGTGTCTATCTTCCCGAAATATCGCTATTCTATATTTATTTTCATGGATACAAGACATATACTTTTCTAATCCGAATTTGTGTTTATAAATATTGTACGACGATGGTCTACTGGTGTTATTGATATTCGCGAAATTGTTATCATTGTTTTCAGACTTATTTGACATTAGGTCATATGACCTAAGTTGATATGACCGAAGTTGATATGACCTTCAAAGTATATTTCGCGCAGGCTGGCAAATTGACGCGCAATAATTAGCATGCTCTGCTTCTTCCCCCAATGCCACCGTGATCAATACTCGCACCGGGAACTATGTGGTGGTTGCCGGATCAGACAGGCGGATTTTCTCAGGGATCTTCGGTTTCCTCCCGTGCGAAGGACCACCGCGATTAAAATAGATTATTACGCTTGTTTCGCAATCGTTCAAGATTACCTTTTTACTTCGTGTTACGGTCGTTGACGTCAAATGATTAAACACTCACAGCTGTAGGTTTGAATCCCACTTACCTGGGTGCACATCCATTCCTGAAATATTGCTCGGAGGGGCACTCGGATTCTTCTGCCACCAATAATGGCAGTAGAGTGGCCGTGTGACCTAAGCTGTATGTGCGAGTTTACGCCCCAAAAAACAACACATTAATGACGATCACCTCCCCTTGTAGGATGTACCAATGCATTTTTTTGAATGCCTAGTTTATACAAATTCATTTTATTTGATTGCGAAGCAAGTTCTTACAACTTATATCAATCACTCTCGAGACTTCTTTCATTCCTGATGGAATCCATCGGCACGAAGGATAGAGAATAGGCAACGTGAAATTTTCAGTGCCTTGTAAATGGTAAAATCGTAACGGCTCCAGCGGGACTCTTAACTCCAGGTCTTTCGCACCTGAATTGAACACGCTACCACTGCGCTATCACAGCATAGCAGCAATAACAAATCAAGTGTATATGTACCGATGCCAGCCTTGTTTTGTTTTGTTTCAATAAATATGCTTCTAAGCTGCCTGTCCCATCAGTATTCAGTTTATCACTTGTTAACCCAAACACGTCAATATATTTATCCTTTATTTCTACGAGTTATCCGTATACATTTAATGTAGTTACTTCTGAGTCTGTGTTTGCTTCTGATTTGTTCTACTTCCAAGACAGTGATTACTTCTGTGTCGGTGTGTACTTCCAAGCATGTGTGTACTTCTGAGTTGGTGTGTACTTCTGATTTGGTATGTAGTTCCAAGCTGGTGTTTACTTCTGATTTGGTATGTACTTCCAAGCTGGTGTGTACTTCTGAGTTGGTATGTACTTCCAAGCTTGTGTGTACTTCTGAGTTGGTGTGTACTTCCAAGCTGGTGTTTACTTCTGATTTGGTATGTACTTCCAAGCTGGTGTGTACTTCTGAGTTGGTATGTACTTCCAAGCTGGTGTTTACTTCTGAGTTGGTATGTACTTCCAAGCTGCTGTGTACTTCTGAGTTGGTATGTACTTCCAAGCTTGTGTGTACTTCTGAGTTGGTGTGTACTTCCAAGCTGGTGTTTACTTCTGATTTGGTATGTACTTCCAAGCTGGTGTGTACTTCTGAGTTGGTATGTACTTCCAAGCTGGTGTTTACTTCTGAGTTGGTATGTACTTCCAAGCTGCTGTGTACTTCTGAGTTGGTATGTACTTCCAAGCTTGTGTGTACTTCTGAGTTGGTGTGTACTTCCAAGCTGGTGTTTACTTCTGATTTGGTATGTACTTCCAAGCTGGTGTGTACTTCTGAGTTGGTGTGTACTTCCAAGCTTGTGTTTACTTCTGAGTTGGTATGTACTTCTGATTTGGTATGTACTTCCAAGCTGGTGTTTACTTCTGATATGTCAGTTGTCACCTTGTTTGTGATTGGTCAGTTGCCACCTTGTTTGTGATTGGTCAGTTGTCACATTGTTTGTGAGTGTTCAGTTGTCACCTTGTTTGTGATTGGTCAGTTGTCACATTGTTTGTGATTGATCAGTTGTCATTTTGTTACACTTGGTCAGTAATTCACTTCTTTTGTTTGAATGGACAGTTTCCAAATACAAATATTTTTATTTCACTTAAGTCATTTGACAACATTGTTTGTGATTGGTTAGTTGTCACCTTGTTTGTGATTGGTCAGTTGTCACCTTGTTTGTGATTGGTCAATTGTCACATTGTTTGTGATAGTGTGTATTAAATTAAGCAATAATTAGTTTTGTACTTGCCGAGATAATTAGGGTTTTTTCTAGAGTGGAAAAAAGGGCAGGGTGGTTCAGAAGAGAGACAGGGTGCATTTTGAGCCGCAATTCGGAAGGGGGGTATTATGGTATTAGCCCTTTGAAAATTGTCCTAACTTACGGTGATTGATCAAAAAGGCAGTACATATTGGTGAGTATGGCGAACAAGTTCCAAGTTATATAGGTCTACCTGCCTGAAGACACCCGCCCATTGAGGATTATATAAATAATAAATGATTAAAATGGAAAATGGGCTGGGCTAAAACAGGCCATTCCGCTCCAGAAAAATCCCAGAGACTTTGAGAATAAACCAATTAAATTACACAATCTTGTATATAAAAAAGAAACTGCTTCCATGACAATGTTATATGTTGTTTGTGTACTGATTCTGGGGATGAATTACATTGTTTATTGTGTAGTAACTTGATGACCAATTATACATTCATATTTACTGCCTTGCAGAATTATTGTAATACATGTTTCATATTTATATACATTTGTAATACATTACGAAATACTTAAATATTGTAAATGCTGTTTCATGAGTGTATATCTTCATTACTGTACTACATTGTATGTACTGTATGGTGTCGTGTGCATTACTACGGTATTGCGTGGTGTCGTGTGCATTTACTACGGTACTGTATGGTGTCGTGTGCATTACTAC
The DNA here is from genome assembly GCA_014843695.1 of Archivesica marissinica. Lineage (NCBI taxonomy): Eukaryota > Metazoa > Mollusca > Bivalvia > Venerida > Vesicomyidae > Archivesica > Archivesica marissinica. The sequence continues at coordinate 27,393,595 of CM026388.1, forward strand.
GGTACTGCGTGGTGTCGTGTGCATTACTATGGTACTGTGTAGTGTCATGTGCATTACTACGGTACTGTTATGGTGTTGTGTGCATTACTACGGTACTGCGTGGTGTTGTGTGCATTACTATGGTACTGCGTGGTGTCGTGTGCATTACTACGGTACTGTTATGGTGTTGTGTGCATTACTACGGTACTGTTATGGTGTCGTGTGCATTACTACGGTACTGCGTGGTGTTGTGTGCATTACTACGGTACTGTATGGGGTCATGTGCATTACTACGGTACTGTTATGGTGTTGTGTGCATTACTACGGTACTGTATGGTGTCATGTGCATTACTACGGTACTGTTATGGTGTTGTGTGCATTACTACTGTATGGTGTCATGTGCATTACTACGGTACTGTATGGTGTCGTGTGCATTACTACGGTATTGCGTGATGTCATGTGCATTACTAGGGTACTGTATGGTGTCATGTGCATTACTACGGTACTGTGTGGTGTCATGTGCATTACTACGGTACTGTATGGTGTCATGTGCATTACTACGGTACTGTATGGTGTCGTGTGCATTACTACGGTATTCCGTGGTGTTGTGTGAATTACTACGGTACTGTATGGTGTCGTGTGCATTACTACGGTACTGTGTGGTGTCGTGTGCATTACTACGGTACTGCGTGGTGTCGTGTGCATTACTACGGTACTGTGTGGTGTCGTGTGCATTACTACGGTATTGCGTGGTGTCGTGTGCATTACTACGGTACTGCATGGTGTCGTGTGCATTACTACGGTACTGCATGGTGTCGTGTGCATTACTACGGTATTGCGTGGTGTCGTGTGCATTACTACGGTACTGTGTGGTGTCATGTGCATTACTACGGTACTGTGTGGTGTCGTGTGCATTACTACGGTACTGCGTGGTGTCGTGTGCATTACTAAGGTAATGTGTGGTGTCGTGTGCATTACTACGGTACTGTGTGGTGTCGTGTGCATTACTACGGTACTGTGTGGTGTCGTGTGCATTACTACGGTACTGTGTGGTGTCGTGTGCATTACTACGGTATTGCGTGGTGTTGTGTGCATTACTACGGTACTGCGTGGTGTCGTGTGCATTACTACGGTATTGTGTGGTGTCGTGTGCATTACTATGGTACTGTGTGGTGTCGTGTGCATTACTACGGTATTGCGTGGTGTTGTGTGCATTGCTACGGTACTGCGTGGTGTAGTGTGCATTACTACAGTGTAATGTTTTTGTATCATTGCATTACTATGCTGTACGGTGTAATGTGTTTGCATCATTGCATTACTATGCTGTACGGTGTAATGTTTTTGTATCATTGCATTACTATGCGGTATAGTGTAATGTTTTTCTATGGTACGGTGTAGTGTCATATATGCTACTGTGCCGTATTTGTTTATTGCGTTGCTATACGGTACGGTGTAGTGTTTTCTTATGGTGCGCTATAGCGTTTATTACGGTACTGTGTTTTATGGTACGTTTATTACCGTTTTATGGTACGTTTATTACCGTACTGGTTTTTTTAATGGTACTATTCAATGATACATAGCGTCTTGTATAATAGTGTAACATTGAACCATCCTTCAATATATTTGTATAATTACATATATATATATATGTAAATAAGATCAGTCATTCTGCTTGTTCTGCATTTTGAAACCAAAGCCGTCCTGTTACGCTTATATTGTCTCATTTTTTTACCCCTGTTTGGCCCCATTTTGTTTATATCATGTCTTATTTTTGTTGATACTTTCACCCAATGCTAATGTAGCCATAATGTTTTACATTACACGTTGACGAACTGGTTGTATTTAGTATCTGTCATTGTTTTTGAATGAGTTAGTTTATTGTAGTAGGTTTTTATTTGCTAGTTTGGGCACAGGGTGCTGTAGGTGAGCTATCGCGCTTACTCCTCGTCTGTCCGTGCATGTCCAAATATGGCCACCATATAGCAGGGCTCATTCTAGAGGGCGACTTGGACGAAATAGTCGCCCTAGGGATCCTGACTTCCACTTTTCCCTAAAAATGTTTTTAAAAATTCATACAAGACTTTATCCAGTAAGATACACTGGCCCATTATGAAGCACTCCTATTCCTATGTTTTATTTAACCCATTCAACACCAAGTAACTGACATGGACTGGCGCATGATATTTTCAGACCAATATATTAATAAGAAAATTAACATTTGGACCAGTTCATTTATGAAAATGGGTAGTTTTTGTCTAAAAATAGTAATATTACTGGCCAAAAGTGCAGATCCTGATGAGACGGCTCGAGCCGGCTCATCTGGATCAACACTTTATATGCTGAGTTGAGAGGCCTGTGGTGTTGAAAGGGTTAATGACAATGGTTATACTGTGTATTTTAACCGTATTTTGCTGAAATTGATTAAAGAACACCATTTAAGGACGCAATCGCGCGCTTTTCTCACTTCTCCCCTAAAAAACTGACCTACAATGAGCCCTGCATAGGTGTTTATTTGTATAATAGTGTAAACTGCTGGTTGGATTTTTAAATTCCTTTGACAATAATCATCCCTGATTGGCTATGCCTCGATTGTTTGAGCCAGTTTGAGTTGTCCAAAAAAGAAAATGGCCGCCAGTTTGGAGTTTGGTTTTCCCTATATATTACATCGATAATGGAAACATTAAAAATATATAGGCATACGTCAACTTTATAACCTGCGCCGTTACATCGCTTAGCAACAACACCGTTATAACTACATTGCTTAGCAACAACACCGTTACATCTACATCGCTTAGCAACAACACCGTTACAACTACATCGCTTAGCAACAACACCGTTACAACTACATTGCTTAGCAATAACACCATTACAACTACATCGCTTAGCAATAACACTGTTACAACTACATCGCTTAGCAACAACACTGTTACAACTACATCACTTAGCAACAACACTGTTATGACTACATAGCTTAGCAACAACACCGTTACAACTACATCGCTTAGCAACAACACTGTTACAACTACATCGCTTAGCAACAACACCGTTACAACTACATCGCTTAGCAATAACACTGTCATAACTACATCGCTTAGCAACCACACCGTTATCGATACGTTGCTTGGCAACAACACTGTTACAGCTACGTCGCTTAGCAACAACACAGCTATAGATACGTCGCTTAGCAACAACACGTTACAGATTCTTCTCTTAGCAACAACACTGTTACGGGTACATCACTTAGCAACAACATTGTTACAGATACATTGCTTAGCAATACCGCCCTTACATATACATCACTTAGCAATAACACCATTGCAGCTATGTCGTTAGCAACAGCACTCTTACAGATATGTTTCTTAGCAATGACACCTATTATCCTGGTCATTCACTTAACAACAAGACAAATACAGATACGTCACTTTCTGGCCAATCTACCCTCTGCACTATAGCAACCACACGACTAATATTGCGAAACTAACGCTGACAAAATGGTTTTCGATACACATCACACCGATGACCTGTTTAACACGATAACAACAATGACTATAAGCATGGGGAGACTACGTCTGTGGCACTACCCATAAAGCACTGTGGTGACATTAAATCATAATGTATATAGGATAGGCCAGAATTCGAACCGGCATCATTACATGTGAGTGGTATGGTCATGTTTACATTCTTTTTACATTTTAGCTACAATTTTCACACACAAAAAATATCCAAAAACATGATTCAAGTTGTGATTTCCATAACATGACTACAATACTGGAAAGTTATAATTATCTATAACATAACTCTGGAAAGTTATAATTATCCATAACATGACTACACTACTGGAAAGTTATAATTATCCATAACATGACTACAATACTGGAAAGTTATAATTATCCATAACATGACTACACTACTGGAAAGTTATAATTATCCATAACATGACTACAATACTGGAAAGTTATAATTATCTATAACATGACTACAATACTGGAAAGTTATAATTATCTATAACATGACTACAATACTGGAAAGTTATAATTATCCATAACATGACTACAATACTGGAAAGTTATAATTATCTATAACATGACTACAATACTGGAAAGTTATAATTATCTATAACATGACTACAATACTGGAAAGTTTCGGAAGTCTTTTACCCGGCCTATCTACTATTCTGTACATCTACATTAAATGGCTAGTGGGTACTCATGTTGTATATGTATATTCTTTTACCATATACTGAGATGATCTCATCTATTGCATTGTTTTTGTATGCAATGAGAGACATCGGTCAGTTACTTCCCCTGAATACTCCTTATAAAAGTAGATAGGTCCTAAGTGTTTTCCTCTGTTTTTATCATTGTTTCCTTTGCACAACATGCCAGAAATTTTATTCCACTATCGATTTATATGATTATTAAATTACTATATCTCAACAGATCTCCTACAGCGTATGCAATGGGTACTTATTTGTAAAACAATGCTATCGGTTAATTAACACGATTTTGATAAAATCACAATTATCATTCTGCAACATCTGGTTAGGGAACAACAGTAAAAACAAAGGATTCCAACTGAAAGGACCTATTCACATTTTGGAATAAATCGGACTTTATCTGTCAAGGGAGGTAATATAGAAATATGGAATAAATCAGACTTTATCTGTCAAGGGAGGTAATAGAAAATTAGAGTTGTCTCTCATTAAATAATGTTCTGATATCTTAGCACTTGTGTCAATGGGCCAGTCTTCGAGCATTGCACGACTACCATTGTGTTGTATACCATGTCGTTTCTCTATAAATGTGGAAGTCTGCTTCCATGGGGGACTTGTATGCCACTGTAACCTATCATCACTGATGGTCACGGGTTCGAGCCCCGCTCCGACCGTGTCTCATTTATATGAAAAAGTTGGCAGTTTCTTACGGAGGTTTGTGCATCAAGTACTGGTTAACCGCTGGAGCCTGCTCTGGAAAAGTGTTGTTAGGTAAACTGCCCGTCGCTCAGATGGGCAACCGTAGCGACGTTAAATAAACTTATAATTAAAAATTTTTAAGTACATGTATGGAACATACTGTGTAGATTTAGCACTCTCTCGTCAAAATTACTGTTACACCAATGAAAGAGCTTTTCAACGCAGTCAATTTGAAGTGCATCATACGATTCATATTTTTCATAATTCATAGATTGTTACTCGTTTATGTACCGTCTCATAACTGACTTGTTTTGTCATTAGAATTTTACAGCTTGATAAATTTTGTTGCAAGTGACCTTTCATCATTACAATTTTGCTACATATATTTTAGCGCGTCGCGATATAGCCCGAAATTTGCTGTTATAGCCCGAAATGTGCTGTTATAGCCCAAAATGTGCTGATATAGCCCGAAATGCGTTGTTATAGCCCGAAATGCGTTGATATAGCCCGAAATGCGTTGTTATAGCCCGAAATGCGCTGTTATAGCCCAAAATTTGCTGTTATAGCCCGAAATGCGCTGTTATAGCCCGAAATGCGCTGTTTTAGCCCAAAATTTGCTGTTATAGCCCGAAATGCGCTGTTATAGCCCAAAATTTGCTGATATAGCCCGAAATGCGCTGTTATAGCCCAAAATTTGCTGTTATAGGGCAGCTGATCTGGCTCTATGTTGTTTGCAAATACTGTTTGAACGGTATCCAGAATGAAATGGGTTAATAGCAATATTGCCAAATGAGTTTCATAATACATTGTTTGAAATCACCACGAGTGTACGATCCTTTTTATCACATTACCATAGCCCGCTCGTTTTAATAAATAACATTGCTGCTTTCATTTTGGCACCAAGTATTAGCGCAACTTGTCATGACATCAATAAATTGCGTCGAGATTTATTTTATTTACAGTCATTTGTCCGTCGTTAACGTTTTTAAGTACAAATTCACCTAGAAATATGCATAATTTACGGTTTAATTTACAAATTATAAGGATTATTCTCTCAGCCAATCAGAATCCTTCCAAGTGTTGTTACATATGTGTACATATAAGACATTATGAGTTGACTGTATTACAAGCAAAGTCATGTGACTGAAGTTAAGATGCATGCAATTTAATATATAAAGCAACACGTATAATCTCTGAATTAATGAATCGCGGGTTAATAGTTTCCATCTGGGTATGAACTACACTGGACGTGGCTAAGGTGTACTTCCTGATTGAGCAAGACGGTTTAAATCCCCTTTGCCTCTTCTCTCTCCCTCTTGTGTCGTCATAAGGGATTCCATCAGGAATGATCTCTCGAGAGCAATTAAACTAATGTTGTAAGAACTTGTTTCGCACTCGAGGAAAAATAATGTTTTTACTAATCACTTACTATGAATATGGTATGTGATGGTTGTTTCGCATGTATGCAGTGACATGCCCGTTTACACAAGTGATAGTTTCTCAGAATACAGAACGAATGGTGTTAGAATATTATGTTAATGTTGATGATAAATACTGTAAATGTTATTGTATAGAAGTACACTATGTGTTGTGATCAGTAATATGAGGGGGGTGTGTCAAACCGTTGTACGTGCATAAATTATAACGTGCTGCCTTGCTGGGAAACTGCTGCATCGTGGGATATGCAAATTAGCTTGTGTCCCATAATGCTTCTGTCTAAAAATGTATTGCATCATGGGATATGTAAATTAGCTTGTGTCCCATAATGCTTCTGTCTAAAAATGTATGGCATCATGGGATATGCAAATTAGGGTGTGTCCCATAATGCTTCTGTCTAAAATGTATGGCATCATGGGATATGTAAATTAGCTTGTGTCCCATAATGCTTCTGTCTAAAATGTATGGCATCATGGGATATGCAAATTAGCGTGTGTCCCATAATGCTTCTGTCTAAAATGTATGGCATCATGGGATATGCAAATTAGCTTGTGTCCCATAATGCTTCTGTCTAAAATGTATGGCATCATGGGATATGCAAATTAGCGTGTGTCCCATAATGCTTCTGTCTAAAATGTATGGCATCATGGGATATGCAAATTAGCTTGTGTCCCATAATGCTTCTGTCTAAAATGTATGGCATCATGGGATATGCAAATTAGCGTGTGTCCCATAATGCTTCTGTCTAAAATGTATGGCATCATGGGATATGCAAATTAGCTTGTGTCCCATAATGCTTCTGTCTAAAATGTATGGCATCATGGGATATGCAAATTAGCGTGTGTCCCATAATGCTTCTGTCTAAAATGTATGGCATCATGGGATATGCAAATTAGCTTGTGTCCCATAATGCTTCTGTCTAAAATGTATGGCATCATGGGATATGCAAATGAGTTTATGTGCCAGAATGCTTCAGGCCAAAATTTGGTGGATCATTTTGATAAAAGTATGCAAATTAAGGTTCCACAATACCCTTACCGTAATATAAGTTGTTATTGTATAATATGCAATCATTGTAAATAAATAAAGTTTTAGGAATTTTAAAATTAGGAAATTAATTTCTGTGAAATATAATTCTAGTTTCTCATGAAATAGTATACGGCAGATACAACAGTTTAACACATCCCTTAAATAAGTAGAGTAAATTAGGTCTAATTAAAGTGCTTAACGCAAGAAAGGAGTAACTCACTGTCTCGGAATAAAGTATACTGTACGTATATTAAACCAATTGGCGACAGAAGTGGCGCAAACAGATAACCCTATATGTAACATTACTGTGTTGTGACCAGTAAACAGTATTAGAATCTATGTTGACTTAGCTTTAAATCTATGTGTCAAAATGGTCGCCTAGCTCGTCTAATAATGCTATTTAACCCATTTCATTCTGGATACCGTTCAAACAGTATTTGCAAAAAACATGGAGCCAGATCAGCCGCCACTGAACATGCCATCTGATCAGGCTCTATACTGTTTGCTATTCAGATGATCTTGCTAAGACACTTGGCAAACATATGTAGCAAACAATATAGATCCTGATCAGCACGCAGCGTTACGCTGCGGCTGATCTGGATCTATGTTGTTTGCAAAAGCCTTTAAATGTATCCAGAATGAAATGGGTTAAGAACACAATTTCGGAACATTTTTTCCTCGATCGTTTCGAATAACGTTCCTATGACTGTTGCTTAGCAATATTATTTTATTATTTATTATATTTTTGTTTAATGATATAAGTTGTACACATTGACCTGTCATTGTAACCTATTATATGTTTTTTGACACTCTTTTAACACATGCTCTATAGTTAGTGCAGACTGACCTGTCCTTATACGGTCATGCGGTTAGTCATATGGCATAGTGTATTGTTGAGTAGCTGTACTGTTCACTGCGCTCGGTTTAGGATCCATTTATAAATGATAGACATTGTTCAGTTTCCACCCCTGAATACACTAAATTGGTTTCCTCTGTTTTTATCGTTGTTTCCTTTGCACAGCATGCTGCCAATTATCCACTTTCTCATCTTCTAATTATCAAATTACTAAATCTCTACATATGTCCTTCAGTATCTACAATGGTTATTTCACTGTAAAAATGTGCTATCATTTAACTCTCTGTCTGCTGAGTAAATAAAATCACATTTGTAAGCAACATGGATCCAGATCAGCCGTGGTGTGTAGCGCTGCGTCTGATCAGGATCTATGTTGTTTGCTATTCAGCCAAGTGTTTTAGCTCAACTATCCCAATAGCAAACAGCATAGTTCTTACGACACATTCTGTGCCTAATCTGGCTCTATGCTGTTTGCAAAAGTGATTTTATCTGCCGCTAGCGTGCAAAGGGTTAATTAACATGAGTTTAATAAAATCACATTGATCATACCGCAACATTTTGTTAAAGAACAACAGTAAAACCAAAGGATTCCAACTAGGACCAATTTCTGGATAAATCTAACTTTATCTGCCAAGGGAGGTAATAGAAAACCCCATAATTCTGAACCACCAGTATGGATAATGTACACTATCTGTATGCAGACAATAGGCGGGAAACAGACAGTAGAATCCAGCATGATTCTGGCCATTTCATAAATAGAAATCTATTATTATTCGTCGCTGTGCAAATTGTTAACATAGTTACTTCATGGTTGCATATTCATCTTTACGTAATTAAATACAGCATGCCTAAATAGGACATGTCTCATGAATATGCATGTTTACATAATATAATTGGGCATGCCTAATGAATATTCATGTTTATATAAATGGCAGTCCCTACATTGTATATTGTGTTTATCAAGTTTATTTAGCAATTTTTTGAAAAACATGTAAAATGGAACCAAAATATGTAATGCGACTATACTTATACACGTCAGTCTTCTTGCTTGAAATGGCATTTTTATGCATTGTTTCATAATTATCTAAATGTTATTTTTGTAAAAAAAAAATCTGTTGCCTGGTTGCTTGTAACAGGGATGTACAGAAAACAGTGTTTTTGTGGAATTTTAAATGCATTATCACACCTACTCGTCCATTAATAGCTTTACGTTTCTGTGTATGCTAGGCTCCCATGGGTGGGTCTAGGATTTGCGAAAGGGGAGAGCAGGTAAAAAATGGTCTCGATGGGGGATGGGTCCGCCTAATAAAATTCTATTTGGGGGAAAATATCCATTGACAATTGAATTGACCCCCCCCCCCACCCCACTCCACCCTAATGATTTTCCACTTGCTTGTCTGCACAGAGTTATTCAACTTCTGCTAGTTTGCATATAGTTACTACAAGCTCTCTGATTGGCTAAATCAGTGTATGTCTCACAAATTCAACCAATCATCTGTCCGGCATACCAAATCAATGTGTTTCATGACAGACGTTGTAATTCTAATTAATAAACCATGTCTCTTACATTTTTAAATGTTTATCTGTTTAAAAGTGTTTACATTGTACAACTTTGTTTTTTTGTCCCGATATACAAATACAAAGATCTGGCTAAATTAATGTGATTTTATACAATAGGATTATTTTTTTTCTCTGATTGTACCATGAACCCCACAGATGCTTGGGGTCTGGCCTAAGATGTGTGTATGTATGTTGTCAAGCCTATTGTTTATCAAAATGTTCTTAACCCTTTCAACACCACAGACCTCTAAATAGGCTTACAAAAAAGTGTAGATCCAGATGAACCGGCTCGTGACGAGCCGTCTCATCAGGATCTGCACTTTTTGCCAGTGATATGACTATTTTTAGACATAATTACCCATTTTGATAAATGAACTTGTCCAAATGTGATTTTCTGATTCATTTATTGGTTTATGAATATCATGAACCAGTCCATGTGAGTTACTTGGTGTTGAATGGGTTAAACAAAAAAAGAAGAAAAAAAGGACAAAATTGGTGTTGAACCTGAAACCACTTGTCCAAGACCCCAAGCGTCTGTGCCATGAACATGTATCTCATAAGTGTATGCACCTGTACTCAGTGCTCCACTAGGTTTAAATTGCCAGCAGCCTGTAGGTGGCGCCACCTCTATTCGCCTGTGCGGGGCATTCCGATGTTTAACCCTTTGCCTACTGAATATAAAGGATCACAATTTGCAAACAACATAGATCCAGATCAGCCGCGGCGTATCACCGTGTCTAATCAGAATCTATGTTGTTTGCTATTCGGCCAAGTGTTTTAGCTCCACTATCTGAATAGCAAACAACATAGATCCAGATCAGCCACGGCATATCACCGTGTCTAATCAGAATCTATGTTGTTTGCTATTCGGCCAAGTGTTTTAGCTCCACTATCTGAATAGCAAACAACATAGATCCAGATCAGCTGCGGCGTATCACCGTGTCTAATCAGAATCTATGTTGTTTGCTATTCGGCCAAGTGTTTTAGCTCCACTATCTGAATAGCAAACAACATAGATCCAGATCAGCCGCGGCGTATCACCGTGTCTAATCAGAATCTATGTTGTTTGCTATTCGGCCAAGTGTTTTAGCTCCACTATCTGAATAGCAAACAACATAGATCCAGATCAGCCACGGCATATCACCGTGTCTAATCAGAATCTATGTTGTTTGCTATTCGGCCAAGTGTTTTAGCTCCACTATCTGAATAGCAAACAACATAGATCCAGATCAGCTGCGGCGTATCACCGTGTCTAATCAGAATCTATGTTGTTTGCTATTCGGCCAAGTGTTTTAGCTCCACTATCTGAATAGCAAACAACATAGATCCAGATCAGCCGCGGCGTATCACCGTGTCTAATCAGAATCTATGTTGTTTGCTATTCGGCCAAGTGTTTTAGCTCCACTATCTGAATAGCAAACAACATAGATCCAGATCAGCCACGGCATATCACCGTGTCTAATCAGAATCTATGTTGTTTGCTATTCGGCCAAGTGTTTTAGCTCCACTATCTGAATAGCAAACAACATAGATCCAGATCAGCTGCGGCGTATCACCGTGTCTAATCAGAATCTATGTTGTTTGCTATTCGGCCAAGTGTTTTAGCTCCACTATCTGAATAGCAAACAACATAGATCCAGATCAGCCGCGGCGTATCACCGTGTCTAATCAGAATCTATGTTGTTTGCTATTCGGCCAAGTGTTTTAGCTCCACTATCCAAATAGCAAACAGCATAGAGTCTCATCAGACCACGCATTCTGTGGCGTCTGATCTGGCTCTATGCTGTTTGCAAATGTGATTTTTTTTTTCTGCCGCTAGCGTGCAAAGGATTAATTCCGAGTCAATGATGATAATGCATTAGAAAGGTTAAGTCCCTTGAAGAACATGGAGGCATCAATGATGATAATGCATTAGAAAAGTTAAGTCCCTTGAAGAACATGGGGAGTCAATGATGATAATGCATTAGAAAAGTTAAGTCCCTTGAAGAACATGGAGGCATCAATGATGATAATGCATTAGAAAAGTTAAGTCCCTTGAAGAACATGGGGAGTCAATGATGATAATGCATTAGAAAAGTTAAGTCCCTTGAAGAACATGGAGGCGTCAATGATGATGATAATGATTAGAAAAGTTAAGTCCCTTGAAGAACATGAATGAGCCTTGCCAAATTCACCATTCAATCGTAGAAATTGCTTGTGAACAAATTAACAGGTGGATACAGGGATCATTCTTGAGGGCGATTTGGGCTAAATAGTCGCCCTAGGGACCCTGACTTCGCCCTCTGGGGGCCCCACATCTCCCTAAAAAAAAGGTTTTTTTACAATTTTTCATACAAAATATTGTCCAGTAAGATACGTAAAGCACTTCTTCTATTTAAAATCATCTATGCTGTAGAACGTTATATAGTGTGTGGCGCCCGTAGTCCCGGTTACTCACATCTTCTGTCCTACTTAGTTCATGTTTATTTGTTAGCATCTACTTTATAATGTTGTTTATACGACAGCTGTTTATTTATTTCATGAATATGTGCTTTACTTTTGCTAGAAACCCCAGTGTCTGTAGTAGAGCTGCAATGATTCGTTTGATTTGATTACAATTCTTAGGGGCCCGTTTACAATTCTTAGGGGCCTGATTCACGAGTCCAGACCCCTCATTTTCGATTTGATTATTCAAACATCAGCTTTTGAACAATTGTATCTACCAAAATCCGCCTTTAAACCATTCAAAATGTTATAAAAGCATAAGTTATTTACAATATCCGCCTTTAAACCATTCAAACTGTTATAAAAGCATACGTTATTTAAGAAAACCAACAGCAAAATTAAACAACTAATCCGATTGACTGAATTCATGCCCTTAGACATTCAATAATCATATTAAAACTGAGCTCTGTCGGAGCTGAAGGTGGCCAGTATTTAGAAGAAAGAAGTAAATTAAGGTATTACTCATGCTTCGGCAGTCCCGTAGGCACATCGAGGCAGTTGCCGCGCTTAAAATTAAAAAAAATATCCATTTGCTGTATAAAATATGGACTGCTAAAGTTGGAAGGTCAGTACATAATTATACGTCTAAGCTCATTAAATCAGAAAATCGCTTCTATACTCAACAAGTTTAAGGGGGAACATGCCCCCGGACCCCCCCCCCCCCCATAGATGCCTCGGTTGAAATATGCCTACGGCTACGGTACTGTTTGACTTTGATCAAATTGTTCATAGAACTAGGTTAGCTTACAGACTATATTTATAGTTTTTAAGTTTCTTATGGAGGTTGGTGCACCCAAGTACTGGTTAACCGCTGGAGCCTGCCCAGGAAAGGTGTTGTTAGGTAAACTGCCCGCCGGCGATATAGCCCAAAATGGTGCTGATGCAGGCGTAAAACCCGAAATATAATAATAATAATAGTTTTTAAGTTATCTACGAATCAAACTTTGTGTGAATCGTTGCAGCACTAGTCTGTAGATCAGTTTCTTTTATTTACTTGTCTTTAGTGCTTTAGTCCTCTTTGGTGTAATATGTCATTGACTGGTTCTGCTGTTGTATGTGATAGATTCCGTTATGTACCATGGAACAGTCCAATATCGGCTAGGCTTATGCATGTACGCACGTGCGTAAGATTTATTTTGACACTTTCTGAAAAAGAAATAAATGCGAAAAATGCAATATTAACTGGATCGTAAGGGGGTAAGGGGGGGGTGGCATTGATCATTCACTAGAAAGCAGACATGAACAAAATGCCAACATATATTGATTGTAGCTGATGTTCATAGTAGGCCAAAGTCACCTGAGAACATATAGTGGGATAAAAAATCTCCGGGTGAAGCATGCCCCCGGACCCCCCTAGGATGGTGCGGAATCCATATTTAGGCTTAGCTACGCGCCTGAATACAGAAATAGAAGGTAGATTAACACTTGTCCCTACAAACTGCTTTAGAAGATCATAGATAGAAGACATATTGGGTAAATTAATCCTCTCACACCTAAAGTCTTATTTCAAGATTCCATAATGTAAAATAGAGAGTCCATTGCAGTACCGTTCAGACTACCGCCCCTCCCCCCCCCCCCCCCCTACTTTGCTTCTGAAATATGTGGGTTTTAGCACTCACTTTGATATAAGACTGGTTTCTTTTCTAAAATGTAATTATGGATACCCATTTTAGGTTTCTTTTCTAAAATGTAATTATAAAAAAGATTTAGCAGTCGTTTATAAGACGGGACACCACTTTGAGGCCATAATCTGGTGGTAAAAAACTTGTCTTATGGGCGGTGGATACTCCGATGTGAAACGGAGAATCTGCCTTTGAACTTTCTATAATGGAAGACAGAAAGAATCTGTTACATACCCAATGTACATTAACGCTTTCATACATACGGTCTGCTTTCATAATATAATGTAATATTCCATGGTAGACATACACGGCTGTTACCAGTTAGCCACATATTAATATAATAGTCCATGGCAGACATACACGGCTGTGTTACCAGTTAGCGGCATATTGCACGATAGTGACGGTACAGTCAATGGTGCTTTAGTTTTTATTTCTTAATTTTTGTTTAGAAAATTGAAATATTTAGTTATTCCTGAATCTCGTTTTTGTTCTATTCTATTCACTTATTTTAATGCCTGGAATGCGAGTATTTTAATGCCTCGTCCGCGTTAGTGGAATGCGAGTATTTTAATGCCTCGTCCGCGTTAGTGGAATGCGAGTATTTTAATGCCTCGTCCGCGTTAGTGGAATGCGAGTATTTTAATGCCTCGTCCGCGTTAGTGGAGTGCGAGACTGCGCAGTCACCTTTATGGCGATGGCGCCATCAACATTTACATATAACTAAATAATCGTCAAATATAATGCTTTGATAACTTTCATGCTGTTTCTAGGGGTTGTTCATATCCTAGAACTTTTTGCCCAAAAATAATTTAGTTTAACCCATTCAACACCCCAAGTAACTGACATGGACTGGTCCATGATATTCTTAGACCAATAAATTAATAAGAAAATTACATTTGGATCCGTTCATTTATCAAAATGGGTAATTTTATCTGAAAAATAGTATTATTACTGGTAAAAAGTGCAGATCCTGATGAGACGGCTCATCATGAGCCGGCTCATCTGGATCTACACTTTTTGTAGGCCTATTTAGAGGTATGTAGTGTTGAAAGGGTTAAACAATATTTTTATTTCAATGAATATACATAGTCTTAATGATCACAATATGAAAATACATGTAGGATTGAGGAGAAAGCAACTTGGTTATCTCTTGGTTACCTCTTTCCTAAAAATAATTTGATTTAAAAAAAATGAGCAAACAATGCACATTTTCATTTTTCAAAAACCATCAAAGTTATTGCTGTGTGTAGTGCCCATCATTTAATATGACAAACTTTTACAGAGCTCTTTTATTGTTTTAACCTATTCAACCCCAAATAACTGACATGGATTGGTGCATGCTATTTTTAGACCAATAAATTAATAAGAAAATTACATTTGGACCAGTTCATTTATCAAAATGGGTAATTTTATCTAAAAATAGTAATAATTATTACTGGCAAAAAAGTGCAGATCCTGATGAGACGGCTCATTACGAGCCGGCTCATCTGGATCTACACTTTTCATAAGCCTATTTAGAGGCCTGTGTGGTTGAAAGAGTTAAAGCCCAGTTACGCGTTTACTTCAACGTGCTGCACACCGAGATATTGTAAGAAGTGGATACTAAAATATTACTGTCAAAAGTAAAATTTGGAAAATATGGCCATTTAGGCAATGCATTTAAATTCCACATTGCCTCAGTGGAAATCGTGATAGCGCAGTGGATGCGCGTTCGCTTCAGATGCGAAAGGTCCGGAGTTCGAGCCCCGCTGGAGCCGTTACGATTGTGCTCTTAGGCAAGGCATTTAAATTCCACGTTGCCTCTTCTCTCTCTCCCTCGTGGCGATGGATTCCATCGGGAATGAGGTCTCGAGAGTGATTAATATTAAGTTGTAAGAACTTGTTTGGCAATCAAGCTAAGATAAATGTGTATAAACTAATTAGAACATTGTACTTTACTTGATCTTTCACACACCTATGTGTTTGTGTATGATAATGAGATATCAGCAGCAATATTATTGATCTGGTATTCACTTGGACCATAATGTACACACATGAACGAGATCGCACTTATGAATGAAATATATGTAAATATGCAAATTGATTGTCGTCGATATATTTATTCATGAGATGAGCTTTTGAATACGAAACTATGCGAAATATGAATGTATACCAGTAGTTTTACACATACAGTGTTAACCCCCCCCCCCCCCCCCCCACAATTTGCTGACAAATACAGTTATGTATGGCTTATTCACGATCACAGATCAATATCTACGTAAATTGTGGTTGACTGAAGCTCCACTAGGATAAACTTACATATGCATTATATTTCTATTTTTTCAATTTGAATAGAAAAATCATATATATATAGTGCATGACACAGATATGACTATATATATATCTAGTTTGAATTGGGTACTTTGGTGTCAAGCCATATATTTTCTGTTTCTAGTGTGCCCCTTCTGTTGCTGTGTTTATAAATTCATAAATGCTCGAGTGAAAATGATGTGCGTACCCTTCCCCCATGGAAACATAATCTTCATGCACTGAACAAACTTTATCAAAGCATAATGCAGTCAGTATATCTACCCCGCCCCCAATCACCCATTTGAACCATTTCCCCCCATCAACCATTTCTTACCCCCATCAACCATTTAATCATTTCCCCCAATCACCCATTTTAACCATTTCCCAAATCAACCATTTTAACCAGTTCCCAAAACAACCATTTTAACCATTTCCCCCCCAAAAATAATATATGTCTTTCTGTGGCGAATAAAGCATGGTTTCGTGTTCTGATATGTAGGAATTAACCAGACAGGCCTTAATTCCAGAACTCTTGACGGAGAGAAAAAGTTGACAATAGAATTGAACTCATGTGTACATCAAAGTACAGAACTAAGAACTGGGTGGCTAAACAGTTTCTGCCATATCCAATCAAACATGACTATATAGAGGGGGTGTGGCTAAGCAATTTGTCATATCCAATCAAACTTGACTATATAGAAGGGGTGGCTAAACAGTTTCTGCCATATCCAATCAAACATGACTATATAGAGGAAGGGTGGCTAAACGGTTTCTGTCATATCCAATCGCTAAACAGTTTCTGCCATATCCAATCAAACATGACTATATAGAGGGAGTGGCTAAACGGTTTCTGCCATATCCAATCAAACATGACTATATAGAGGGGTGATGGCTAAACGGTTTCTGCTATATCCAATCAAACATGACTATATAGAGGGAGTGGCTAAACGGTTTCTGCCATATCCAATCAAACATGACTATATAGAGGGGGGTGGCTAAACGGTTTCTGCTATATCCAATCAAACATGACTATATAGGGGGGGGGCTAAACAGTTTCTGCCATATCCAATCAAACATGACTATATAGAGAGGGGGTGGCTAAGCAGTTATGCTATATCCAATCAAACAGGATTGTTTAGAGCATAAAGATTACTGAATAAATGGTGAAAATCGTTCAATTAACATTAATTATAACAGCCTTCTAGTTCAATAATGGCAGCCATTTTGGACATCAATGTTCCTTCCTCATATGTTTATTAATTCAA
Organism: Archivesica marissinica; assembly: GCA_014843695.1. NCBI lineage: Eukaryota > Metazoa > Mollusca > Bivalvia > Venerida > Vesicomyidae > Archivesica > Archivesica marissinica. The sequence goes on from CM026388.1 coordinate 27,411,028, forward strand.
TATTCGGTATTTATATCACCATAAAAAGATAGAGTAGTTGATGTCACAGTGTCCAAAATGGCCACTGTAATGACTGCAAAAAGAGATGGGTAATAAATTTACATAACTTTTGTACAACTGTCTTGTTGTCAGACTCATAATTCTCTCAGAAATGTTGTGCTAATCTCCATCTGATAATGAATATCAGAGAATATAACAAGATTCGTATTATGTTAGTCACTGTAGGGCTCTTTGTTGCATGATGCGTAACAGTCTCGGCATGATATTGTCCTATTAACTTATTTAAATCATTGATTGGATTTTTAAAAGTTTTTTTTAACAGTTGAATCTCCCTCCATGTTCTTTTTTTAATGGTTCAGATAAAATATTTGTTTGATATATAACTGTATCTTGTATCTTGTTAGAATATGCGCCCCCCCCCCCCCCCCTTCTGGTTGATTTATATATTTCTGGCTTTTATTCTTCTTGATCCAATTGGCATATTGTCATGGTGACTGTAAAACTATGTTTGATGTCTTGTCTATTTCTTACATTGGGAACAAAGCTACCACTTTCTGTGATGTTTTTCTGTTATATAATTATTCATCTTTCTTTTCTTTTTGTGCATTTAAAAATGATTTTTAGATTCTAAAAATGATTTTTATTTTTTTTAGATTCTAAAAATGATTATTTTATTTTTTAGATTCTAAATTTTTTTTAATGCAGCATTGACTGATATTTAAATGGAATGGTTGACATACAGAATGGTGTACAGACACGCTGTGACTTGTAATCCAGGGATCGCAGGTTCGATCCCCCGTCTGACCCTAACAGTCTTTCAGATGAGACTTTAAACCGAGTCTTGTGTCGGTGTTTTACACCGTGCACGTAAAAGAACCAGAGAAGACTCTGGAATGGGTCTCTGTCTGTATCACTGCACTATCCTCCAACACTCTTAAATGACTAATCTCTTCAGGAGGCGTCGCTCATAATGGCAACCGGTAGCGACGATAAATAAACGTAAAACACACATACAGAATTGTATGATGTTAGATATCGAGAGAACAGTACATGGTTGTAACAACACTACCAGTAATGTCATCTTGTATTTTGGTGAAGTTTGTGATTTTTGTCGGAGGCTAGAGACACTGTCAATGTCAACCATAGTATCAACATCAGAAAGTTTGTTTTGGAAACCTTATTTTAAGGCGATTTGTTTTGATTAACTGGGACTTAGCAAATTGTTTTGGAACATTAGAATTTTTCAAATTTTGTATTTAGGTACATTAGCGTTAAGCAAAATTGTTTTTGAACATTAGTGTTTTGCTTTAGAACACTAGCATTTTCTGTTCAACACTAGCATTTTTGATTTGGAACACTAGCATTTTCCTGTGGAACACTAGCGTTTTCCTGTGGAACACTAGCGTTTTCCTGTGGAACACTAGCGTTTTCCTGTGGAACATTAGCGTTTTCTTGTGGAACACTAGCGTTTTCCTGTGGAACACTAGCGGTTTCCTGTGGAACACTAGCGTTTTCTTGTGGAACACTAGCGTTTTCTTGTGGAACACTAGCGTTTTCTTGTGGAACATTAGCGTTTTCTTGTGGAACACTATGCGTTTTCTTGTGGAACACTAGCGTTTTCTTGTGGAACACTAGCATTTTCTTGTGGAACACTAGCATTTTCCTGTGGAACACTAGCGTTTTCTTGTGGAACACTAGCATTTTCCTGTGGAACACTATGCGTTTTCTTGTGGAACACTAGCGGTTTCCTGTGGAACACTATGCGTTTTCTTGTGGAACACTAGCGTTTTCTTGTGGAACACTAGCATTTTCCTGTGGAACACTAGCAGTTTCCTGTGGAACACTATTATGGAACACTAGCTGTTTCCTGCAGAACAGTCCAACACTTGTTTATGATGCATAGCTTGGCATGAAGTATGTTACAATTTGTTAGATGTGTATGTTTTATCACGTACTGTGCAGCCTGTAAATATAATCTTTACAAATAGTGAGTTGTGCCATATGTGAAGCAAATACAGCGTGTGCCAAAAGTTTTCTTACACCTCACTTTGCTAACGGTCTCTGTAATACATGTAGTATATACAGAGAGACACTCCACCGGGTGTAACGGTCTCTGTAATACATGTATGTACAGAGAGACACGCCACCGGGTGACCCATCCCCTATTCTAGTCTATATTGTTGCACCAGTGACTCGGTATAACTGGGTTCTTTGTGTGTTTCCTAATATTACAATTGTGCTGTTGTGTTTTTTGCTAAGAAAACGTAGGCAATGTGTAAAGATCTGCTGTAAGTAGACATTTTGTTAAGTATTTCTAATATTATAGTTGTACGGGTCTCTTGGGTCTCTTTCGTACAAAAGCAAACAAACAACAAGAAATAGATATGATATGCTATATATAGAACTGCTGTTAGAAATGTTATAAATAGATAATACATAAATTGTTATTACACATATATGTGTGTTTTACGTTTATTTATCGTCGCTACCGATATGAGCGACGCCTCCTGAAGATATTAGTCATTTTAGATTTTCGGAGGAGGATAGTGCAATGATACAGACAGAGACCGATTACAGTGTCTCCTCTGGTTCTTTTACGTGCACGGTGTAAAACTCTGACACAAGACCTAGGTTCCCATCTAAAAGACTGTTAATTTTATTAGGGTCAGACGGGGGATCGAACCTGCACATATATGTAGGGATTAATATCGCTGACTTGTATACCACTGTAACCTATCATCACTGATGTTCACGGGTTCGAGCCCCGCTCAGACCGTGTCTCATTTATATGAAAAAGTTGGCAGTTTCTTACAAAGGTTGGTGCACCCAAGTACTGGTTAACCACTGGAGCCTGCCCAGGAAAGGTGTTGTTAGGTAAACTGCCCGTCGGCGATATAGCCCAAAATGGTGCTGATGCAGGCGTAAAACCTGAAATATAACATAACATACGTCTCTGTATTTGTGCTAATTGTGAATAATAATTCTCCGAAATATGTGAAATAGATAAATGTACAGTGTGGTTAACGTAGATTATAGTTCCCAGAAGTGACAAATTCTAGATCATGTAGTCAAATAATGGATGCTACTGCTACTGTTGTGAACACACCTGAATCATGTATATGTAATATACAGTGTATTTGTAGAATGGTTATTTATAGAACAGTATGTAATTAGCCGTGCTAAATTTATTCATAGAATGGTTATTTATAGAACAGTATGTAATTAACAGTACTAAATTTATTCATAGAATGGTTATCTATAGAACAGTATGTAATTAACAGTACTAAATTTATTCATAGAATGGTTATTTATAGAACAGTATGTAATTAACAGTACTAAATTTATTCATAGAATGGTTATTTATAGAACAGTATGTAATTAACAGTGATGACATATCTATTGAACGTAAGTAGTACACAGTACTAATTTACTTAGTTATAGTCTAAGAATGTGCGAGCTGAAACTTGAAAATGTATCAGTATTAAATTCCTTGCAATAAAACATTAAGCAGGTATAAAGAAACTTTTGGTGTGCGGTGTATATATGATTATTATATATTAGTGCCATTTGAGATACCGAAACTGCTTATATATTGAAAACCAAAGGTCATAGGTGTTGTGAAACATTAGAGAAATGAATTTATCTTTTTTGTAACCAATTGTTTTTTTTTAAGTGTTTTTTTTTGTGTAAAAATTGTTACAACTCTCATTGTTGCCATTAGTTATGGTTATTTCTGTGTATCCATGGAAACAAACATTTGGATAATTGAGCAATGCATCTTTCTTTTTTTAAACTCACTATGCATGTAGTGTACATTCTTGATACACTACCCTTTTGTGTTTGCCGTGCTTCCGGTGGCATTGACCTCTGACCGTTATTGTATCCTAGATGGCTGCATTCATTACCTCCAAAAAAGTAGACAGAAGAGAAACACTCCACTCATCACAATGTGAATTTCAGATAACTCCCATCAAACTGTAAACTGGTAGGCATATCTGGTCTGTTTAATCACAGGAACGTGAACTTTTATCCATAAGCCACCAAAGGTCTCGTACCTCTATCCTAGAACACCCCATCTATTAAATCTTTTTTTTAATAGAGGGGGTGTCCTAGGTTTTAGGTACGGGACCTTTGGTGGCTTATGGATACAATTGTGTGTGTCTTTTTTTAATAGAGGGGTGTGTCCTATGATAGAGGTTCGAGACCTTTGGTGGCTTGTGGATAAAAATTCAAGTTCCTGTGGTTTAATCAATATGCAGACTGGTGTTACTAGTCCGACACAGATGAAACACCCTAATGACAGACATTACTGGTTTTTCTATTACCTCCCTTGATGGATAAAATCAGATTTATCCCTAAATGTATATTGGTCCTATTAGTTGGAATCCTTTGTTTTTACTGTTTAAACAGATGTTGCGTTAGGATAAATGTAATTTTATCAAATCATGTTAATTAATTGAACCAATGTTTACAGTAAGGTATCCATTGGACATGCTAAAGGATATCTGTCTGGATTTAATAATTTCATAATTATAAGACTCAAATACAGAAAAGAATTGAAAACATGTGGTGCAAAGGAAACGGCGATAAACACAGAGGAGACCAATTAAGAGGACCAATATACTATTAGGCGTATTCAGGGGCGGTAACTGACTAATGTTTCTCATTCCTTTGAACAACCATGATAATTTAATTCTATTCAGCCAGTAGTAGACGTTGTCTTCACATATACTATGGCTCTAACAAATCACGTCCATCTACTTGTATTGAAAAATTAAAACATTGTAAATCACGTCCATCTACTTGTATTGAAAATTAAAACATTGTAAATCACGTCCATTTACTTGTATTGAAAAATTAAAACATTGTAAATCACGTCCATCTACTTGTATTGAAAAATTAAAACATTGTAAATCACGTCCAACTACTTTTATTGAAAAATTAAAACATTGTAAATCACGTCCAACTACTTTTATTGAAAAATTAAAACATTGTAAATCACGTCCAACTACTTTTATTGAAAAATTAAAACATTGTAGTTAACAAAAATACTCTGTAGCTAAACCGGTGTGTAAAATTTAAATAATTAATTAAAATAATTTTACACTAATCCATCGTTGAGCATACAAACCAAACATGTACAGTAAAACAGTACATGTATTGCAATTTCTGACTTGGTGATATTGTGCAAGTGTTTGATTCCATGTATATACAGAAAACCTGCAGATCATGCATAGAGGAAGCATTATATAGAAATTAAGGAGTATTTTACATAATAAATGTTGTTCTATGTTATTATAGGCAAAATGCAATAGTATATATTTGTGTGCTTTATTTTTGCTTTACAGCATCTCTTTCAGAGGTTTAGACAGGAAATAAAAGGCTTTTATTGGGAAATCTCGTTGTTTATCAGTTTGTTTGTCTGTATGAATGACAAACAGTTTGTCCTGTACGTCTCATTCAACCTCATCAATGGGACGCATTGTGTCTGTGACGTGAGTAGGAACCTCATCAATGTGATGCAGTATGTCTGTGTCGTGGAGATGAACTTCGTCAATGTGATGCAGTATGTCTGTGTCGTGGAGATGAACTTCGTCAATGTGATGCAGTATGTCTGTGTCGTGGAGATGAACTTCGTCAATGTGATGCAGTATGTATGTGTCGTGGAGATGAACTTCGTCAATGTGATGCAGTATGTATGTGACGTGGAGATGAACTGTGTCAATGTGATGCAGTATGTCTGTGTCGTGGAGATGAACTTCGTCAATGTGATGCAGTATGTATGTGGCGTGGAGATGAACTTCGTCAATGTGATGCAGTATGTCTGTGGCGTGGAGATGAACTTCGTCAATGTGATGCAGTATGTCTGTGTCATGGAGATGAACCTCGTCAATGTGATGCAGTATGTCTGTAGCGTGAGTAGGAACCTCTTCAAGGTGATGCAGTATATCTGTAGGGATGAACCTCGTTAATGTGATGGTGTGTCTAGTACGTCACAATGAACCTCATGTCTGTGACGTGTTTAGGACCCTTGTCAGTGTAATGTATTGTATCTATGATGTGGGGAGGAACCTCGTCAATGTGATGTATTGTATCTGTGACGTGAGGAGGAACCTTGTCAATGTGATGTATTGTATCTGTGACGTGGGGAGGAACCTTGTCAATGTGATGTATTGTATCTGTGACGTGGAGAGGAACCTTGCCAATGTGATGTATTGTATCTGTGACGTGGAGAGGAACCTTGTCAATATGTTGTATTGTATCTGTGACGTGGGGAGGAACCTCGTCAATGTGATGTATTGTATGTGTGACGTGGAGAGGAACCTTGTCAATATGATGTATTGTATCTGTGACGTGGAGAGGAACCTTGTCAATGTGATGTATTGTATCTGTGACGTGGAGAGGAACCTCGTCAATGTGATGTATTGTATCTGTGACGTGGAGAGGAACCTTGTCAATGTGATGTATTGTATCTGTGACGTGGAGAGGAACCTCGTCAATGTGATGTATTGTATCTGTGACGTGGAGAGGAACCTCGTCAATGTGATGTATTGTATCTGTTACGTATGGAGGAACCTTGTCAATGTGATGTATTGTATCTGTGACGTGGAGAGGAACCTCGTCAATGTGATGTATTGTATCTGTGACGTGGAGAGGAACCTCGTCAATGTGATGTATTGTATCTGTGACGTGGAGAGGAACCTTGTCAATGTGATGTATTGTATCTGTGACGTGCGGAAGAACCTTGTCACTGTGATGCAGTGTGTCTGTGGCGTGGGTAGGAATATGATCAATGTGATGCAGTGTGTCTGTGGCGTGGATAGGAATATCATCAATGTGATGCAGTGTGTCTGTGGCATGAGGAGGAACTTTATCAATGTGATGCAGTGTGTCTGTGGGGTGAGGAGGAACCTCGTCAATGTGATGTATTGTATCTGCGACGTGGAGAGGAACATCGTCAATGTGATGTATTGTATATGTGACGTGTGTAGGAACCTCGTCAATGTGATGTATTGTATCTGTGATGTATGGAGGAACCTCATCAATGTGATGTATTGTATCTGTGACGTGTGTAGGAACCTCGTCAATGTGATGTATTGTATCTGTAACGTGGGGAGGAACCTTGTCAATGTGATGTATTGTATCTGTGACGTGTGGAGGAACCTTGTCAATGTGATGCAGTCTGTGACGTGTGTAGGAACCTCGTCAATGTGATGTATTGTATCTGTGACGTGGAGAGGAACCTTGTCAATGTGTTGTATTGTATCTGTGACGTGTAGTGGAACCTTGTCAATGTGTTGTATTGTATCTGTGACGTGTAGTGGAACCTCGTCAATGTGATGTATTGTATCTGTGACGTGTAGTGGAACCTCGTCAATGTGATGTATTGTATCGGTGACGTGTAGTGGAACCTCGTCAATATGATGTATTGTATCTGTGACGTGTAGTGGAACCTCGTCAATGTGATGTATTGTATCGGTGACGTGTAGTGGAACCTCGTCAATGTGATGTATTGTATCTGCAACGTGGAGAGGAACCTTGTCAATGTGATGTATTGTATCTGTGACGTGTATAGGAAACTCGTCAATGTGATGTATTGTATCTGTGACGTTTCGAGGAACCTTGTCAATGTGATGCAGTATATCTGTGGCATGGGGAGGAACACCATCAATGTGATGCAGTTTGTCTGTGGTGTGGGGAGGAACACCATCAATATGATACAGTGTATCTGTGACATGTGGAGGACCCTTCTCAATGTGATGTATTGTATCTGTGACGTTTCGAGGAACCTTGTCAATGTGATGTATTGTATCTGTTACGTATGGAGGAACCTTGTCAATGTGATGTATTGTGTCTGTGGCAAGGGAGGAACATCATCAATGTGATGCAGTGTGTCTTTGACGTGGGGAGGAACCTTGCCAATGTGATGCAGTATATCTGTGGCATGGGGAGGAACCTCGTCAATGTGATGTATTGTATCTGTGACGTGGAGAGGAACCTTGTCAATGTGATGTATTGTATCTGTGACGTGGAGAGGAACCTTGTCAATGTGATGTATTGTATCTGTGACGTGGAGCGGAACCTTGTCAATGTGATGTATTGTATCTGTGACGTTTGTAGGAACCTCGTCAATGTGATGTATTGTATCTGTGACGTGGAGAGGAACCTTGTCAATGTGATGTATTGTATCTGTGACGTGGAGAGGAACCTCGTCAATGTGATGTATTGTATCTGTGACGTGGAGAGGAACCTTGTCAATGTGATGTATTGTATCTGTGACGTGGAGAGGAACCTTGTCAATGTGATGTATTGTATTTGTGACGTGGAGAGGAACCTTGTCAATGTGATGTATTGTATCTGTTACGTATGGAGGAACCTTGTCAATGTGATGTATTGTATCTGTGACGTGGAGAGGAACCTCGTCAATGTGATGTATTGTATCTGTGACGTGGAGAGGAACCTTGTCAATGTGATGTATTGTATCTGTGACGTGCGGAAGAACCTTGTCACTGTGATGCAGTGTGTCTGTGGCGTGGGTAGGAATATGATCAATGTGATGCAGTGTGTCTGTGGCATGGGTAGGAATATCATCAATGTGATGCAGTGTGTCTGTGGCATGAGGAGGAACTTTATCAATGTGATGCAGTGTGTCTGTGGGGTGAGGAGGAACCTCGTCAATGTGATGTATTGTATCTGCGACGTGGAGAGGAACATCGTCAATGTGATGTATTGTATCTGTGATGTGGAGAGGAACCTTGTCAATGTGATGTATTGTATCTGTGATGTGGAGAGGAACCTTGTCAATGTGATGTATTGTATCTGTGACGTGGAGAGGAACCTTGTCAATGTGATGTATTGTATATGTGATGTGCGGAGGAACCTTGTCAATGTGATGTATTGTATCTGTGACGTGGAGAGGAACCTTGTCAATGTGATGTATTGTATCTGTGACGTGCGGAGGAACCTTGTCAATGTGATTTATTGTATCTGTGACGTGCGGAGGAACCTTGTCAATGTGATGTATTGTATCTGTGACGTATGAAGGAACTTCGTCAATGTGATGTATTGTATTTGTGACGTGTGGAGGAACCTTGTCAATGTGATGCAGTCTGTGACGTGTGTAGGAACCTTGTCAATGTGATGTATTGTATATGTGACGTGTAGTGGAACCTCGTCAATGTGATGTATTGTATCTGTGACGTGTAGTGGAACCTCGTCAATGTGATGTATTGTATCTGTGACGTGTAGTGGAACCTCGTCAATGTGATGTATTTTATCTGTGACGTGGAGAGGAACCTCGTCAGTGTGATGTATTGTATATGTGACGTGGAGAGGAACCTTGTCAATGTGATGTATTGTATCTGTGACGTGTAGTGGAACCTCGTCAATGTGATGTATTGTATCTGTGACGTGTAGTGGAACCTCGTCAATGTGATGTATTGTATCTGTGACGTGGAGAGGAACCTCGTCAATGTGATGTATTGTATATGTGACGTGTGGAGGAACCTCGTCAATGTGATGTAGTGTATCTGTGATGTGGAGAGGAACCTTGTCAATGTGATGTATTGTATCTGTGACGTGGAGAGGAACCTTGTCAATGTGATGTATTGTATCTGCGACGTGGAGAGGAACCTTGTCAATGTGATGTATTGTATCTGTGATGTGGAGAGGAACCTTGTCAATGTGATGTATTGTATCTGTGACGTGGAGAGGAACCTTGTCAATGTGATGTATTGTATCTGTGACGTGCGGAGGAACCTCGTCATTGTGATGCATTGTATCTGTGACGTATGAAGGAACCTCGTCAATGTGATGTATTGTATCTGTGACGTGCGGAGGAACCTTGTCAATGTGATGTATTGTATCTGTGACGTATGAAGGAACCTCGTCAATGTGATGTATTGTATCTGTGACGTGTGTAGGAACCTCATCAATGTGATGTATTGTATCTGTGACGTGTGTAGGAACCTCGTCAATGTGATGTATTGTATATGTGACGTGTGTAGGAACCTTGTCAATGTGATGTATTGTATCTGTGACGTGTGTAGGAACCTCGTCAATGTGATGTATTGTATATGTGACGTGTGTAGGAACCTTGTCAATGTGATGTATTGTATCTGTGACGTGTGGAGGAACCTTGTCAATGTGATGCAGTCTGTGACGTGTGTAGGAATCTTGTCAATGTGATGTATTGTATCTGTGACGTGTAGTGGAACCTCGTCAATGTGATGTATTGTATCTATGACGTGTAGTGGAACCTCGTCATTGTGATGTATTGTATCTATGACGTGTAGTGGAACCTCGTCATTGTGATGTATTGTATCTGTGACGTGTAGTGGAACCTCGTCAATGTGATGTATTGTATCTATGACGTGTAGTGGAACCTCGTCAATGTGATGTATTGTATCTGTGACGTGGAGAGGAACCTCGTCAATGTGATGTATTGTATCTGTGACGTGTGGAGGACCCTCGTCAATGTGATGTATTGTATCTGTGACGTGTGTAGAAACCTCGTCAATGTGATGTAGTGTATCTGTGACGTGGAGAGGAACCTCGTCGATGTGATGTATTGTATATGTGACGTGGAGAGGAACCTTGTCAATGTGATGCAGTGTGTCTGACGTGCGGAGGAACCTTGTCAATGTGATGTATTGTATCTGTGATGTGGAGAGGAACCTTGTCAGTGTGATGCAGTGTGTCTGTGACGTGTGGTGGAATATCATCAATGTGATGCAGTGTGTCTGTGGCGTGGGAGGAACCTTGTCAGTGTGATGCAGTGTGTCTGTGGCGTGGGAGGAACCTTGTCAATGTGATGCAGTGTGTCTGTGGCGTGGGAGGAACCTTGTCAGTGTGATGCAGTGTGTCTGTGACGTGTGGTGGAATATCATCAATGTGATGCAGTGTGTCTGTGGCGTGGGAGGAACCTTGTCAGTGTGATGCAGTGTGTCTGTGACGTGTGGTGGAATATCATCAGTGTGATGCAGTGTGTCTGTGGCGTGGGAGGAACCTTGTCAGTGTGATGCAGTGTGGCGTGGGAGGAACCTTGTCAGTGTGATGCAGTGTGTCTGTGGCGTGGGAGGAACCTTGTCAGTGTGATGCAGTGTGTCTGTGGCGTGGGAGGAACCTTGTCAGTGTGATGCAGTGTGTCTGTGGCGTGGGAGGAACCTTGTCAGTGTGATGCAGTGTGTCTGTGGCGTGGGAGGAACCTTGTCAGTGTGATGCAGTGTGTCTGTGGCGTGGGAGGAACCTTGTCAGTGTGATGCAGTGTGTCTGTGGCGTGGGAGGAACCTTGTCAGTGTGATGCAGTGTGTCTGTGGCGTGGGAGGAACCTTGTCAGTGTGATGCAGTGTGTCTGTGGCGTGGGAGGAACCTTGTCAGTGTGATGCAGTGTGTCTGTGGCGTGGGAGGAACCTTGTCAGTGTGATGCAGTGTGTCTGTGGCGTGGGAGGAACCTTGTCAGTGTGATGCAGTGTGTCTGTGGCGTGGGAGGAACCTTGTCAGTGTGATGCAGTGTGTCTGTGGCGTGGGAGGAACCTTGTCAGTGTGATGCAGTGTGTCTGTGGCGTCTGTTGCATCATAATAAAAGACAACATCATTAACAAACACATATAGTTTAAAAGTATACAATTATTTGGAATGTGCTTAAGACATTTCTTCTAACAGCCTGCAGTGGGTTGTACATCCAGTGGATTTCCCCTGTAGTGGGTTGTACATCCAGTGGATTTCCCCTGTAGTGGGTTGTACATCCAGTGGATTTCCCCTGTAGTGGGTTGTACATCCAGTGGATTTCCCCTGTAGTGGGTTGTACATCCATTGAATTTCTCCTGTAGTGGGTCGTACATCCAGTGTATATTCCTTGCAGTGGGTTGTACATCCAGTGTATATCCCTGTAGTGGGTCGTACATCCAGTGTATATCCCTTGCAATGGGTTGTACATCCAGTGGATTTACCCTGCAGTGGGTTGTACATCCAGTGGATTGACCCTGCAGTGGGTTGACCCTGCAGTGGGTCGTACATCCAGTGGATTGACCCTGCAGTGGGTTGTACATCCAGTGGATTGACCCTGCAGTGGGTTGTCCATCCAGTGGATTGACCCTGCAGTGGGTTGTAGATCCAGTCGATTGACCCTGCAGTGGGTTGTACCTCCAGTGTATATCCCTTGTAGTGGGTTGTACATCCAGTGTATATCCCTGCAGTGGGTTGTACATCCAGTGTATATCCCTTGTAGTGGGTTGTACATCCAGTGTATATCCCTGCAGTGGGTTGTACATCCAGTGTATATCCCTGCAGTGGGTTGTACATCCAGTGGATATCCCTTGCAGTGGGTCGTACATCCAGTGGATATCCCCTGTAATGGGTCTTACATCCAGTGTATATCCCTGCAGTGGGTCTTACATCCAGTGTATATCCCTGTAGTGGGTTGTACATCCAGTGGATTTCCCCTGTAATGGGTCTTACATCCAGTGTATATCCCTTGTAGTGGGTCGTACATCCAGTGTATATCCTTGCAGTGGATTGACCCTGCAGTGGGTCGTACATCCAGTGTATATCCCTTGCAGTGGGTTGTACATCCAGTGAATATCCCTGCAGTGGGTTGTACATCCAGTGTATATCCCTGCAGTGGGTCGTACATCCAGTGTATATCCCTTGTAGTGGGTCGTACATCCAATGTATATCCCTTGTAGTGGGTTGTACATCCAGTGTATATCCCTGCAGTGGGTCGTACATCCAGTGTATATCCTTGCAGTGGGTTGTACGTCCAGTGTATATCCCATGTAGTGGGTTGTACATCCAGTGTATATCCTTGCAGTGGATTGACCCTGCACTGGGTCGTACATCCAGTGGATTGACCCTGCAGTGGGTCGTGCATCCAGTGTATATCCCTGCAGTGGGTTGTACATCCAGTGTATATCCCTTGCAGTGGGTTGTACATCCAGTGCATATCCTTGCAGTGGGTTGTACATCCAGTGTATATCCCTGCAGTGGTTCGTACATCCAGTGTATATCCCTTGTAGTGGGTCGTACATCCAGTGTATATCCCCTGCAGTGGGTTGTACATTCAGTGTATATCCCATGTAGTGGGTTGTACATTCAGTGTATATCCCCTGTAGTGGGTTGTACATCCAGTGTATATCCCTTGTAGTGGGTTGTACATCCAGTGTATATCCCTTGTAGTGGGTTGTACATCCAGTGTATATCCCTGCAGTGGGTTGTACATCCAGTGTATATCCCTGCAGTGGGTTGTACATCCAGTGTATATCCCTGCAGTGGGTTGTACATCCAGTGTATATCCCTGCAGTGTGTTGTGCATCCAGTGTATATCCCTGCAGTGGGTTGTACATCCAGTGTATATCCCTGCAGTGGGTCGTACATCCAGTGTATATCCCTTGTAGTGGGTCGTACATCCAGTGTATATCCCTTGTAGTGGGTTGTACATCCAGTGTTTATCCCATGTAGTGGGTCGTACATCCAGTGTATATCCCTTGCAGTGGGTCGTACATCCAGTGTATATCCCTGCAGTGGGTTGTACATCCAGTGTATATCCCTGCAGTGGGTCGTACATCCAGTGTATATCCCTTGTAGTGGGTCGTACATCCAGTGTATATCCCTTGTAGTGGGTTGTACATCCAGTGTTTATCCCATGTAGTGGGTCGTACATCCAGTGTATATCCCTTGTAGTGGGTTGTACATCCAGTGTATATCCCTGCAATGGGTTGTACATCCAGTGTATTTCACTGCAGTGGGTTGTACATCCAGTGTATATCCCTGCAGTGGGTTGTACATCCAGTGTATATCCCTGCAGTGGGTCGTACATCCAGTGTATATCCCTTGTAGTTGGTCGTACATCCAGTGTATATCCCTTGTAGTGGGTTGTACATCCAGTGTATATCCCTGCAGTGGGTTGTACATCCAGTGTATATCCCTGCAGTGGGTTGTACATCCAGTGTATATCCCTGCAGTGGGTCGTACATCCAGTGTATATCCCTTGTAGTGGGTTGTACATCCAGTGTATATCCCTTGTAGTGGGTTGTACATCCAGTGTATATCCTTGCAGTGGGTTGTACATCCAGTGTATATCCCATGTAGTGGGTTGTACATCCAGTGTATATCCTTGCAGTGGGTCGTACATCCAGTGGATTGACCCTGCACTGAGTCGTACATCCAGTGTATATCCCTGCAGTGGGTTGTACATCCAGTGTATATCCCTTGCAGTGGGTTGTACATCCAGTGGATTGACCCTGCACTGGGTTGTACATCCAGTGTATATCCCTTGCAGTGGGTCGTACATCCAGTGTATATCCCTTGTAGTGGGTCGTACATCCAGTGTATATTCCTTGCAGTGGGTCGTACATCCAGTGTATATCCCTTGCAGTGGGTTGTACATCCAGTGTATATCCATTGTAGTGGGTTGTACATCCAGTGTATATCCCGTGCAGTGGGTCATACATCCAGTGTATATCCCTGCAGTGGGTTGTACATCCAGTGTATATCCCTTGCAGTGGGTTGTACATCCAGTGTATATCCCTGCAGTGGGTTGTACATCCAGTGGATTTCCCCTGTAATGGGTCGTACATCCAGTGTATATCCCTTGTAGTGGGTTGTGCACCCAGTGGATTGACCCTGCAGTGGGTTGTACATCCAGTGTATATACCTTGTATGGGTCGTACATCCAGTGGATTGACCCTGCAGTGGGTTGTACATCCAGTGGATTGACCCTGCACTGGGTTGTATATCCAGTGGATTGACCCTGCACTGGGTTATACATCCAGTGGATTGGCCCTGCAGTGGGTTGTACACCCAGTGTATATCCCTTGTAGTGGGTTGTACATCCAGTGGATATCCCTTGTAGTGGGTTGTACATCCAGTAGATTGACCCTGCAGTGGGTTGTACATCCAGTGGATTGACCCTGCACTGGGTTGTATATCCAGTGGATTGACCCTGCACTGGGTTGTACATCCAGTGGATTGGCCCTGCAGTGGGTTGTACACCCAGTGAATTTCCCCTGTAGTGGGTCGTACATCCAGTGGATTGACCCTGCAGTGGATCGTACATCCAATGGATTGACCCTGCAGTGGGTTGTACATCCAGTGTATATCCCTTGCAGTGGGTTGTGCATCCAGTGTATATCCGTTGTAGTGGGTTGTACATCCAGTGTATATCCCTGCAGTGGGTTGTACATCCAGTGGATTTCCCCTGTAATGGGTCGTACATCCAGTGTATATCCCTTGTAATGGGTTGTACATCCAGTGGATTGACCCTGCAGTGGGTTGTACATCCAGTGTATATCCCTTGTAGTGGGTTGTACATCCAGTGGATTGACCCTGCAGTGGGTTGTACATCCAGTGGATTGACCCTGCAGTGGGTTGTACATCCAGTGTATATCCCTTGTAGTGGGTTGTACATCCAGTGTTTATCCCATGTAGTGGGTCGTACATCTAGTGTATATCCCTTGTAGTGGGTTGTACATCCAGTGTATATCCCTGCAGTGGGTCGTACATCCAGTGTATATCCCTGCAGTGGGTTGTACATCCAGTGTATATCCCTGCAGTGGGTCGTACATCCAGTGTATATCCCTTGTAGTGGGTTGTACATCCAGTGTATATCCCATGTAGTGGGTTGTACATCCAGTGTATATCCTTGCAGTGGGTCGTACATCCAGTGGATTGACCCTGCACTGGGTCGTACATCCAGTGTATATCCCTGCAGTGGGTTGTACATCCAGTGTACATCCCTTGCAGTGGGTTGTACATCCAGTGTATATCCCTTGCAGTGGGTTGTACATCCAGTGTATATCCATTGTAGTGGGTTGTACATCCAGTGTATATCCCGTGCAGTGGGTCATACATCCAGTGGATTGAACCAGCAGTGGGTTGTACATCCAGTGGATTGACCCTGCAGTGGGTTGTACATCCAGTGTATATCCCTTGCAGTGGGTTGTACATCCAGTGTATATCCCTTGTAATGGGTTGTACATCCAGTGTATATCCCTTGTAGTGGGTTGTACATCCAGTGGATTTCCCCTGTAATGGGTCGTACATCCAGTGTATATCCCTTGTAGTGGGTTGTACATCCAGTGGATTGACCCTGCAGTGGGTTGTACATCCAGTGTATATCCCTTGCAGTGGGTTGTACATCCAGTGTATATCCCTTGCAGTGGGTTGTACATCCAGTGTATATCCCTGCAGTGGGTTGTACATCCAGTGGATTGACCCTGCAGTGGGTTGTACATCCAGTGTATATCCCTTGTAGTGGGTTGTACATCCAGTGGATTGACCCTGCAGTGGGTTGTACATCCAGTGGATTGACCCTGCAGTGGGTTGTACATCCAGTGTATATCCCTTGTAGTGGGTTGTACATCCAGTGTTTATCCCATGTAGTGGGTCGTACATCTAGTGTATATCCCTTGTAGTGGGTTGTACATCCAGTGTATATCCCTGCAGTGGGTCGTACATCCAGTGTATATCCCTGCAGTGGGTTGTACATCCAGTGTATATCCCTGCAGTGGGTCGTACATCCAGTGTATATCCCTTGTAGTGGGTTGTACATCCAGTGTATATCCCATGTAGTGGGTTGTACATCCAGTGTATATCCTTGCAGTGGGTCGTACATCCAGTGGATTGACCCTGCACTGGGTCGTACATCCAGTGTATATCCCTGCAGTGGGTTGTACATCCAGTGTACATCCCTTGCAGTGGGTTGTACATCCAGTGTATATCCCTTGCAGGGGGTTGTACATCCAGTGTATATCCATTGTAGTGGGTTGTACATCCAGTGTATATCCCGTGCAGTGGGTCATACATCCAGTGGATTGAACCAGCAGTGGGTTGTACATCCAGTGGATTGACCCTGCAGTGGGTTGTACATCCAGTGTATATCCCTTGCAGTGGGTTGTACATCCAGTGTATATCCCTTGTAATGGGTTGTACATCCAGTGTATATCCCTTGTAGTGGGTTGTACATCCAGTGGATTTCCCCTGTAATGGGTCGTACATCCAGTGTATATCCCTTGTAGTGGGTTGTACATCCAGTGGATTGACCCTGCAGTGGGTTGTACATCCAGTGTATATCCCTTGCAGTGGGTTGTACATCCAGTGTATTACCCTGCAGTGGGTTGTACATCCAGTGGATTTCCCCTGTAATGGGTCGTACATCCAGTGTATATCCCTTGTAGTGGGTTGTGCACCCAGTGGATTGACCCTGCAGTGGGTTGTACATCCAGTGTATATCCCTTGTATGGGTCGT
Organism: Archivesica marissinica; assembly: GCA_014843695.1. NCBI lineage: Eukaryota > Metazoa > Mollusca > Bivalvia > Venerida > Vesicomyidae > Archivesica > Archivesica marissinica. The sequence goes on from CM026388.1 coordinate 27,428,273, forward strand.
ACATCCAGTGGATTGACCCTGCGGTGGGTTGTACATCCAGTGGATTGACCCTGCACTGGGTTGTATATCCAGTGGATTGACCCTGCGCTGGGTTATACATCCAGTAGATTGACCCTGCAGTGGGTTGTACATCCAGTGGATTGACCCTGCACGGGGTTGTATATCCAGTGGGTTGACCCTGCACTGGGTTGTACATCCAGTGGATTGGCCCAGCAGTGGGTTGTACACCCAGTGAATTTCCCCTGTAGTGGGTCGTACATCCAGTGGATTGACCCTGCAGTGGATCGTACATCCAATGGATTGACCCTGCAGTGGGTTGTACATCCAGTGTATATCCCTTGCAGTGGGTTGTGCATCCAGTGTATATCCGTTGTAGTGGGTTGTACATCCAGTGTATATCCCTGCAGTGGGTTGTACATCCAGTGGATTTCCCCTGTAATGGGTCGTACATCCAGTGTATATCCCTTGTAATGGGTTGTACATCCAGTGGATTGACCCTGCAGTGGGTTGTACATCCAGTGTATATCCCTTGTAGTGGGTTGTACATCCAGTGGATTGACCCTGCAGTGGGTTGTACATCCAGTGGATTGACCCTGCAGTGGGTTGTACATCCAGTGTATATCCCTTGTAGTGGGTTGTACATCCAGTGTTTATCCCATGTAGTGGGTCGTACATATAGTGTATATCCCTTGTAGTGGGTCGTACATCCAGTGTATATCCCTGCAGTGGGTCGTACATCCAGTGTATATCCCTTGTAGTGGGTTGTACATCCAGTGTTTATCCCATGTAGTGGGTCGTATATCCAGTGTATATCCCTTGTAGTGGGTTGTACATCCAGTGTATATCCTTGCAGTGGGTTGTACATCCAGTGTATATCCCATGTAGTGGGTTGTACATCCAATGTATATCCTTGCAGTGGGTCGTACATCCAGTGGATTGACCCTGCACTGAGTCGTACATCCAGTGTATATCCCTGCAGTGGGTTGTACATCCAGTGTATATCCCTTGCAGTGGGTTGTACATCCAGTGGATTGACCCTGCACTGGGTTGTACATCCAGTGTATATCCCTTGCAGTGGGTCGTACATCCAGTGTATATCCCTTGTAGTGGGTCGTACATCCAGTGTATATTCCTTGCAGTGGGTCGTACATCCAGTGTATATCCCTTGCAGTGGGTTGTACATCCAGTGTATATCCATTGTAGTGGGTTGTACATCCAGTGTATATCCCGTGCAGTGGGTTGTACATCCAGTGGATTTCCCCTGTAATGGGTCGTACATCCAGTGTATATCCCTTGTAGTGGGTTGTACATCCAGTGGATTGACCCTGCAGTGGGTTGTACATCCAGTGTATATCCCTTGCAGTGGGTTGTACATCCAGTGTATATCCCTTGCAGTGGGTTGTACATCCAGTGTATATCCCTGCAGTGGGTTGTACATCCAGTGGATTGACCCTGTAATGGGTCGTACATCCAGTGTATATCCCTGCAGTGGGTTGTACATCCAGTGTATATCCCTGCAGTGGGTTGTACATCCAGTGTATATCCCTGCAGTGTGTCGTACATCCAGTGGATTTCCCCTGTAATGGGTCGTACATCCAGTGTATATCCCTGCAGTGGGTTGTACATCCAGTGTATATCCCTGCAGTGGGTTGTACATCCAGTGTATATCCCTGCAGTGGGTCGTACATCCAGTGTATATCCCTTGTAGTGGGTCGTACATCCAGTGTATATCCCTTGTAGTGGGTCGTACATCCAGTGTATATCCCTGCACTGGGTCGTACATCCAGTGTATATCCCTTGTAGTGGGTTGTACATCCAGTGTTTATCCCATGTAGTGGGTCGTATATCCAGTGTATATCCCTTGTGCTGGGTTTTACTTCCAGTGTATATCCCATGTAGTGGGTCGTATATCCAGTGTATATCCTTGCAGTGGGTTGTACATCCAGTGTATATCCCTTGTAGTGGGTTGTACATCCAGTGTTTATCCCATGTAGTGGGTCGTATATCCAGTGTATATCCTTGTAGTGGGTCGTACATCCAGTGTATATCCTTGCAGTGGGTTGTACATCCAGTGTATATCCCATGTAGTGGGTTGTACATCCAGTGTATATCCTTGCAGTGGGTCGTACATCCAGTGGATTGACCCTGCACTGGGTCGTACATCCAGTGTATATCCCTTGTAGTGGGTTGTACATCCAGTGTTTATCCCATGTAGTGGGTCGTACATCTAGTGTATATCCCATGTAGTGGGTCGTATATCCAGTGTATATCCCTGCAGTGGGTTGTACATCCAGTGTATATCCCTGCAGTGGGTCGTACATCCAGTGTTTATCCCATGTAGTGGGTCGTATATCCAGTGTATATCCCTGCAGTGGGTTGTACATCCAGTGTATATCCCTGCAGTGGGTCGTACATCCAGTGTATATCCCTGCAGTGGGTTGTACATCCAGTGTTTATCCCATGTAGTGGGTCGTACATCCAGTGTATATCCCTTGCAGTGGGTCGTACATCCAGTGTATATCCCATGTAGTGGGTTGTACATCCAGTGTATATCCCTTGTAGTGGGTTGTACATCCAGTGTATATCCTTGCAGTGGGTTGTACATCCAGTGTATATCCCATGTAGTGGGTTGTACATCCAGTGTATATCCCTTGTAGTGGGTTGTACATCCAGTGTATATCCTTGCAGTGGGTTGTACATCCAGTGTATATCCCATGTAGTGGGTTGTACATCCAGTGTATATCCTTGCAGTGGGTCGTACATCCAGTGGATTGACCCTGCACTGAGTCGTACATCCAGTGTATATCCCTGCAGTGGGTTGTACATCCGTGTATATCCCTTGTAGTGGGTTGTACATCCAGTGTATATCCTTGCAGTGGGTTGTACATCCAGTGTATATCCCATGTAGTGGGTTGTACATCCAGTGTATATCCTTGCAGTGGGTCGTACATCCAGTGGATTGACCCTGCACTGAGTCGTACATCCAGTGTATATCCCTGCAGTGGGTTGTACATCCAGTGTATATCCCTTGCAGTGGGTTGTACATCCAGTGTATACCCTGCACTGGGTTGTACATCCAGTGTATATCCCTTGCAGTGGGTCGTACATCCAGTGTATATCCCTTGTAGTGGGTCGTACATCCAGTGTATATTCCTTGCAGTGGGTTGTACATCCAGTGTATATCCCTTGTAGTGGGTTGTACATCCAGTGTATATCCTTGCAGTGGGTTGTACATCCAGTGTATATCCCATGTAGTGGGTTGTACATCCAGTGTATATCCTTGCAGTGGGTCGTACATCCAGTGGATTGACCCTGCACTGAGTCGTACATCCAGTGTATATCCCTGCAGTGGGTTGTACATCCAGTGTATATCCCTTGCAGTGGGTTGTACATCCAGTGGATTGACCCTGCACTGGGTTGTACATCCAGTGTATATCCCTTGCAGTGGGTCGTACATCCAGTGTATATCCCTTGTAGTGGGTCGTACATCCAGTGTATATTCCTTGCAGTGGGTCGTACATCCAGTGTATATCCCTTGCAGTGGGTTGTACATCCAGTGTATATCCATTGTAGTGGGTTGTACATCCAGTGTATATCCCGTGCAGTGGGTTGTACATCCAGTGGATTTCCCCTGTAATGGGTCGTACATCCAGTGTATATCCCTGCACTGGGTCGTACATCCAGTGTATATCCCTGCACTGGGTTGTACATCCAGTGTATATCCCTTGCAGTGGGTCGTACATCCAGTGTATATCCCTTGTAGTGGGTCGTACATCCAGTGTATATTCCTTGCAGTGGGTCGTACATCCAGTGTATATCCCTTGCAGTGGGTTGTACATCCAGTGTATATCCCTTGCAGTGGGTTGTACATCCAGTGTATTTACCCTGCAGTGGGTTGTACATCCAGTGTATATCCCTGTAGTGGGTTGTACATCCAGTGTATATCCCTGCAGTGGGTCGTACATCCAGTGTATATCCCTTGCAGTGGGTTGTACATCCAGTGTATATCCCTTGCAGTGGGTTGTACATCCAGTGTATATCCCTGCAGTGGGTTGTACATCCAGTGGATTTCCCCTGTAATGGGTCGTACATCCAGTGTATATCCCTTGTAGTGGGTTGTGCACCCAGTGGATTGACCCTGCAGTGGGTTGTACATCCAGTGTATATCCCTTGTATGGGTCGTACATCCAGTGGATTGACCCTGCAGTGGGTTGTACATCCAGTGGATTGACCCTGCACTGGGTTGTATATCCAGTGGATTGACCCTGCACTGGGTTATACATCCAGTGGATTGGCCCTGCAGTGGGTTGTACACCCAGTGTATATCCCTTGTAGTGGGTTGTACATCCAGTGGATATCCCTTGTAGTGGGTTGTACGTCCAGTGGATTGACCCTGCAGTGGGTTGTACATCCAGTGGATTGACCCTGCACTGGGTTGTATATCCAGTGGATTGACCCTGCACTGGGTTGTACATCCAGTGGATTGGCCCTGCAGTGGGCTGTACACCCAGTGAATTTCCCCTGTAGTGGGTCGTACATCCAGTGGATTGACCCTGCAGTGGATCGTACATCCAATGGATTGACCCTGCAGTGGGTTGTACATCCAGTGTATATCCCCTGCAGTGGGTTGTACATCCAGTGTATATCCCCTGTAATGGGTCGTACATCCAGTGTATATCCCTGCAGTGGGTTGTACATCCAGTGTATATCCCCTGTAATGGGTCGTACATCCAGTGTATATCCCTGCTGCGGGTCGTACATCCAGTGTATATCCCTTGTAGTGGGTTGTACACCCAGTGAATTTTCCCTGTAGTGGGTCGTACATCCAGTGGCTTGACCCTGCACTGGGTCGTACATCCAGTGGATTGACCCTGCAGTGGGTCGTACATCCAGTGGATTGACCCTGCAGTGGGTTGTACATCCAGTGGATTGACCCTGCAGTGGGTTGTACATCCAGTGGATTGACCCTGCAGTGGGTTGTACATCCAGTGGATTGACCCTGCAGTGGGTCGTGCATCCAGTGGATTGACCCTGCAGTGGGTTGTTCATCCAGTGGGTTGTTCTTGCAGTGGATTGTCCATGCAATGGGTTGTTCCTGCCTTGGATTGTTCCTGCAGTGGGTGGTCCCTCCAGTTGGTTGTCATTGTAGTGGATTTTCCTTCCAGTGGGCTCTCCCTGCAGTGGGTTATCCCTGCAAAGGATTGTCCCTGCAATGAGATATACCTTCATGCAGTTGGTTGTGTACCACCTAGCAATCACTACTCGTTTGGGTTGTACACAATAACAGTTGGTTTTAAGTACCATTCAGAAGAAGGCTGAATCTAGTGTGTTGGTATTTGATAGATATATAATATTATTGTGTAATTGTAAGACGACCTCGCTTTTCGAAACCTCTCGTGTCCATATACAGTTAAACCTGTCTTAAGCAGCCAATCAAGGGAATCTCGGAAAGTGGCTGCTTAGCACAGATGGCTGCTTAATAGAGGTCAAATGTATAATAAAACTACATATTGGGATTCTGGAAACTGGCTGCTTAATACAGGTTGGCTCTTTAATAGAGGTGACCGCTAACACAGGTTTTACTGTATAGTTAATATTCACAGTGCAGTGTGGCTGCCGAGAATAAAATGGCCCCATGCTTATTTCCCAGAGCTAATATCTAATCAAACCTACAGTCAATGTGATGACAGTCAAACCTGCTTAATATAGGCCAATGGCCATTCTAAGATGGCCGACGTGTTACTATAAATAGTTTATGTGATTTTGAACTCCAGAAGCAAAACTCACAAACTGTGGTGTTGAAAGGGTTAAAGTGTCTCTATAATGGTATTGAATAAAATGTTATATCGCAAAATTTTAAATGTTCATTTGGCATATAATTATATAAAAATTATATGCATACATATTTAATGTTTAATTACATAATTATGACATTCATGTCGCGTACGTTTACTTCAAAAGCATTATTTGGACTGTCCGATTAGCGCAGTGATTTGCACGCTCGCTTCTCACCAATGCAACTCGGGTTCGATCCGAGAAGCATAGCATGTGAGAAAGTACGGTGGTCAACAGATCGGACAGGTGGGTTTTATCCGGGTACTCCGGTTTCCTCCCACACGAATAACCACAAATACGATGTCATCCGCGCTAACAAGCGTGATTAAAATAAGTTGTTACAGCTTGTTTCACAATCATTGTAAAATAATGTTTATACTTTTTTTATATAAATGTATAATAAAACAACATAATGGGAATCTGAAAACTGGCTGCTTAATATCGGTTGGCTGCTTAATGGAGGTGACCGCTAACATAGGTTTTACTGTACACTGAATACCATTTCAACACTATTTGAGCAATATGATGCGGGGTTGTTGCAATGTCACCTTGGGGTACACTGATCAGATTTGATACTGCTATGCGGCGTTTGCGTGGAGATTTTGATTGGTCAGATTTGTTATTGCGGCTTTGGCGTGGAGATGTTGATTGGTCAGATTTGTTATTGCGGCGTTGGCGTGGAGATGTTGATTGGTCAGATTTGTTATTGCGGCGTTGGCGTGGAGATGTTGATTGGTCAGATTTGTTATTGCGGCGTTGGCGTGGAATTGTTGATTGGTCAGATTTGTTATTGCGGCGTTGGCGTGGAGATGTTGATTGGTCAGATTTGTTATTGCGGCGTTGGCGTGGAGATGTTGATTGGACATATTTGTTATTACGGCGTTGGCGTGGAGATGTTGATTGGACATATTTGTTATTGCGGCGTTGGCGTGGAGATGTTGATTGGACATATTTGTTATTGCGGCGTTGGCGTGGAGATGTTGATTGGACATATTTGTTATTGCGGCGTTGGCGTGGAGATGTTGATTGGACATATTTGTTATTGCGGCGTTGGCGTGGAGATGTTGATTGGACATATTTGTTATTGCGGCGTTGGCGTGGAGATGTTGATTGGACATATTTGTTATTGCGGCGTTGGCGTGGAGATGTTGATTGGACATATTTGTTATTGCGGCGTTGGCGTGGAGATGTTGATTGGACATATTTGTTATTGCGGCGTTGGCGTGGAGATGTTGATTGGACATATTTGTTATTGCGGCGTGGTGTCGCTGTAGCATGTTGTTGGTTACATATGGCATATATATATATACTGATACTGTATTTGACTTTATCCCTATTAGTGTTATCACAGTCTTTGGAATGCATTGCACGTATCTGTATTATAAATCGGACTCCGAGAATAACGCGGAGCTCTCAACTTTTCCATTTGTGGGATTATCACGGATGACGTCGCAACACATATCGCTATCCGTGTTAGTATTATCATCATCTGACTCGTCATTCATTTTGTCAACTTCGTCTAAATGCGTTGCAAATTGCACATGCCTGTAATATAGCATGAAATTATTCACGAGTGCGGGAACTGTGAAACCAATCATGAGAACACCCGTCATTGCAGTCAATGATCCTACGAGTTTACCCGGTATAGTCTGTGGCACCATGTCTCCATAGCCTACCGTTGTCATGGTGATCAGAGCCCACCAGAAACTGTTCGGAATACTTTTGAAGTATTCCTTGTCATCTACGTAGTAGATTAGAGACGAGAAAACGAGTATTCCGAGGCCCATGAACCAGACTAGCATCATTAGCTCACTGAAGCTAGCGCGTAGTGTATACACTAACACCCATAGCCCCGCAGAATGCCGCACAAGCCGAAAAATACGCAACACGCGTACTATTCGGATAATCGTGATGTATCCGACGGCGTCAACGTTCTGTTTCAGGTCTGGTCGTGCGTAATATATTATAAACTCTAGTACGTCTGGTAGAATTGCCAGGAAGTCTATCACCGATAATAGAGAGGTGGCATGTTTTAATTTCTTGGGCGAGAAAACCAATCTAGTCATATACTCCAATACGAAGTAGGTGAGACAGATGAAGTCTATTGTTTGTAGAGTCGGATGTTTTGTTCGTATCTTTGTCTCAACAATAATAAATTCGATTTCGTTTGTATCGTCTATTTTTGTTTTATTTGAAGTCGCGACATCCGCTGACGTCACGTTGTTCATTGTCGTCACATTCATTAATGGGTGTTGTGTTGTTTTGGTGGTATAGTAGTCAAATGGTTCTGTTGTTTCAGCCAGAAACGAGAAGATGGCGATCAAGACGAACAGCAATGAAACAATTCCAAATATCTGAAGAAAATAAATAAATTAATTAATGAGAGACATTACTGGGTTTTCTATTACCTCCCTTGATGGATAAAGTCAGATTCATCCCTAAATGTATGTAACCCATGTGAAATGTATCTAAAAGAGTAATAATTATTGATATTTAGTACATGTACATCATAATATTTCCAAACCCTGCTGCAAGCGTACCACCCAATAGTTTATGGCCTAATAAAATCACTGGTCTGAATCATATCTAATTATATAGCCTGGTCCCATACTATGTCTTTGTATAATATATACTAGTCTTCACTACTATTGTGTATAAAGTATTATGGGTGAGTGATTGTGAGTGACAATCAGGTCAGATGTGTGAATGAGTGAACTAACACAACTAATTAGGTGCACTTTCCAACTAACTTGTTCAAGACCCTTATCCCACACTCTTACTCTACTAGTCAAACGGATAAGTTGAAAAGCTATCCTGGTTACCTTAATATATACTATACTAGTAAATATATACATATATACATTATATGTATCAGCCGATAGCCGGACTCTGGTAATGTAATGTTTTATCTTTGATATTTTACATTGTAAAATATTTATTTGAAATGCTTGAATTGGAATTGTGTATTTACTAGTTTGTATTGTGAAATTAAGTAGAATGATTTGTACATAATAATAGTATGTATATATTGTATTTTACAGGCTCTTTATATCCATATATACGAAAATACGAAAACAACCAGAGTTTGTTATATCTATAAACTCCCCGGTCTACATGTATATTGTCCTTTTAGTTGGAATCCTTTGTTTTTACTGTTGTCGTCTAAACAGATGTTGCGTTAGGATAAATGTAATTAAAATCGTGTTAATTAATTGAACCAATTTTTACAGTAAGATATCCATTGGACATGCTAAAGGATATCTGTCGATATTTAATAATTTCATAATTATAAGACGAGAATACGGATAAGAATGGAAAACAACCGAGGTCTCGTGGTGGTGCTTTACACTGTACACGTAAAACAACCAGAGGAGACTCTGGAATGGGTCTCTGTCTGTATCATTGCACTATCCTCCAAAAATCTAAAATTACTAATCTCTTCAGGAGGCGTCGCTCATATGGGCAACCGGTAGCGACGATAAATAAACGTAAAACACACAGAGGTCCTCACTCCAATCGACAGAACCCAACAGAAACCGTGGAAATAACTCCCAGAATGTTATGTTTATATGAACATGACATTTCCGCGAATAAACAACATGAACAGGATTTCCATATTCATTCAACAAATCTCATCACGTTTCTTACATTTGCTCCTATGGAGGAATTGCTTCTGTTCATTAACCGCCATACTTCCGGTCGCCATCTTTGCCAGAAAGTAGCATTCCGGTCACGTGTCGAGTCACGTGATGATACGTTCACTTTCCGGTCATGCTCCAACCGTTTAAGTGCTTCCTGTAATATGAAGTATAGTCTATTGTGGACAAAAGTTCAAGTGATTCTGCAAAATGCATTTATGGGGCTTTATGCGATGTCGGTTTGTGTTTTACGTTTATTTATTGTCGCTATCTGCTGCCCATATGAGCGACGCCTCCTGAAGAGATTAGTCATTTTAGATTTTTGGAGGATAGTGCAGAGATAGACAGAGACCCATTCCAGAGTCTCCTCTGGTTCTTTTACGTGCACGGTGTAAAGCACCGACACGAGACCGCGGTTGAAAGTCCCATCTGAAAGACTTAATTTTATTAGGGTCAGACGGGGGATCGAACCTACCGGTTTAACTTTTGGTAAACATATTATAGCTCTCCTATTCTGGAGGATAATAAAAAATATATCTATCTATCATAATTTTTATTATTTTTACTATAATTGTGATTAAAATGAAGTTAGCATACTAGACGGATAAATAATAAAATGCTACTAAGAATTGTTTTTATGAACACCTTCGACGTGTCTGTTATTTGTATATTACTCCGAATATTCATTATATCTAAAAGTGAATCTCTTTAGGTATTGTTCCAAACATACAATACACGTTTATTAGTATTTTCAGCCGCCATCTTTAATTTCGGCCATATTTATGGTGGATGTAATTGTTAAATTTCTACCACATTGTAATATATGGTGTGTATGTCCACACAAAATATGTAAACACACACGTATTTTCTCCGCCAGGAAACATACAATGTTTGTGCTTTTGGCCATTTTGTATTTCGACCATTTTGAACACGTTTGTAGGCCTAATATTGTGTACTTGCACTAATTGACGCAGGTTCGATCCCCCGTCTGACCATAATACCATTAACAGTCTTTCAGATGGGACTTTAAACCGAGGTCTCGTGTCGGTGCTTTACACCATGTACGTAAATGAACCAGAGGAGACTCTGGAATGGGTCTCTGTCTGTATCATTGCACTATCCTCCATCAATCTAAAATGACAACTCTCTTCAGCAGGCGTCGCTCATATGGGCAACCGGCAGCGACCATAAATAAACGTAAAACACACACACTATCTGTCGAAATACACACAAATCTTAGTATCAACCGGAAGCATACCTAAGCGAACATGTGCATGATATCTACTTCTTGGGTCCGAACTACAACCGACAAGTCAGTTTAATTTGTATTACGTTACGACTATGTCCTTAGGCAAGGCATTTATATTCCACGTTGCCTCTTCTACTTCCCTCGTGACGATGGATTCCATCAGGAATGAGGTCTCGAGTGATTAATATAAGTTGTAAGAATTTGTTTCGCACTCGAGCTAAAATAAGTTTGTATAAACTAAACAGTTTAATTTAATCATATTTTACTGCATAGCAAGATTAATACATACTTAAGTCATACAAAAGGTAGTGACAAGCCATATGCATTACCGTTCTACACAATTAATGGGTTGGGCAACACGTTACAAATGTCAAACCTGTGTTAGTGGTCACCTCCATTAAGCAGCCAACCTGTATTAAGCAGCCAGTTTCCAGATTCCCTAAGTGTTGTTTTACTATACATTTGACCTCCATTAAGCAGCCAACCTGTATTAAGCAGCCAGTTTCCAGATTTCCTAAGTGTTTTTTTACTATACATTTGACCTCCATTAAGCAGCCAACCTGTATTAAGCAGCCAGTTTCCAGATTCCCTAAGTGTTGTTTTACTATACATTTGACCTCCATTAAGCAGCCAACCTGTATTAAGCAGCCAGTTTCCAGATTCCCTAAGTGTTGTTTTACTATACATTTGACCTCCATTAAGCAGCCCAACCTGTATTAAGCATTACGCCAGTTTAAGCAGATTTCCCAGATCCCCTAAGTGTGTGACCTCCATTAAGCAGCCAACCTGTACAGCCAGTTTCCAGATTCCCTAAGTGTTGTTTTACTATACATTTGACCTCCATTAAGCAGCCAACCTGTATTAAGCAGCCCAGTTTCCAGTTCCCTAGTTGTTTTAATATACATTGACCTCCATTAAGTGTATTAAGCAGCCAGTTTCAGATAAGTGTTGTTTTACTATACTTTGACCTCCCTTTAAGCAGCCAACCTGTTGTTAAGCAGCCAGTTTAAGCCAGTTTCCAGATTAAGTGTTGTTTTACTATACATTTGACCTCCTTAAGTGTATTAAGCAGCCAGTTTCCAGATTCCCTAAGTGTTGTTTTACTATACATTTGACCCTACCATTAAGCAGCCAACCTGTATTAGCAGCCAGTTCCAAGTGTTGTTTTTATTAACTTTGACCTCCATTAAGCAGCCAACCTGTATTAAGCAGCCAGTTTCCAGATTCCCTAAGTGTTGTTTTACTATACATTTGACCTCCATTAAGCAGCCAACCTGTATTAAGCAGCCAGTTTCCAGATTCCCTAAGTGTTGTTTTACTATACATTTGACCTCCCTTAAGCAGCCAACCTGTATTAAGCAGCCAGTTTCCAGATTCCCTAAGGTTGTTTTACTATACATTTGACCTCCATTAAGCAGCCAACCTGTATTAAGCAGCCAGTTTCCAGATTCCCTAAGTGTTGTTTTACTATACATTTGACCTCCATTAAGCAGCCAACCTGTATTAAGCAGCCAGTTTCCAGATTCCCTAAGTGTTGTTTACTATACATTTGACCTCCATTAAGCAGCCAACCTGTATTAAGCAGCCAGTTTCCAGATTCCCTAAGTGTTGTTTTACTATACATTTGACCTCCATTAAGCAGCCACCTGTATTAAGCAGCCAGTTTCCAGATTCCCTAAGTGTTGTTTTACTATACATTTGACCTCCATTAAGCAGCCAACCTGTATTAAGCAGCCAGTTTCCAGATTCCCTAAGTGTTGTTTTACTATACATTTGACCTCCATTAAGCAGCCAACCTGTATTAAGCAGCCAGTTTCCAGATTCCCTAAGTGTTGTTTTACTATACATTTGACCTCCCTTAAGCAGCCAACCTGTATTAAGCAGCCAGTTTCCAGATTCCCTAAGTGTTGTTTTACTATACATTTGACCTCCATTAAGCAGCCAACCTGTATTAAGCAGCCAGTTTCCAGATTCCCTAAGTGTTGTTTTACTATACATTTGACCTCCATTAAGCAGCCAACCTGTATTAAGCAGCCAGTTTCCAGATTCCCTAAGTGTGTGACCTCCATTAAGCAGCCAACCTGTACAGCCAGTTTCCAGATTCCCTAAGTGTTGTTTTACTATACATTTGACCTCCATTAAGCAGCCAACCTGTATTAAGCAGCCAGTTTCCAGTTCCCTAGTTGTTTTACTATACATTGACATCCATTAAGTGTTTGGGTTTGTGTGTTGTTTTTTTTTGTTGGTTGGTGTTTGCATTGCAGCCAACCTGTATTAAGCCAGTTTCCAGATTAAGTGTTGTTTTACTATACATTTGACCTCCTTAAGTGTATTAAGCAGCCAGTTTCCAGATTCCCTAAGTGTTGTTTTACTATACATTTGACCTGGCCATTAAGCAGCCAACCTGTATTAAGCAGCCAGTTTCGTGTTGTTTTTTTTTTGTTTGTTGTTTGTCAGTTCCCTATGTGTTTTTTTATTAACATTTGACCTCCATTAAGCAGCCAACCTGTATTAAGCAGCCAGTTTCCAGATTCCCTAAGTGTTGTTTTACTATACATTTGACCTCCTTAAGCAGCCAACCTGTATTAAGCAGCCAGTTTCCAGATTCCCTAGTGTTGTTTTACTATACATTTGACCTCTATTAAGCAGCCAACCTGTATTAAGCAGCCAGTTTCCAGATTCCCTAAGTGTTGTTTTAGTGTTCATTTGCCTCTATTAAGCAGCAAACCTGTATTAAGCAGCCAGTTTCCAGATTTAGTGTTGTTTTACTATACATTTGACCTCCCTTAAGCAGCCAACCTGTATTAAGCAGCCAGTTTCCAGATTTGCTTTGGAAATATTAACCGAGGCAACTGCCTCGGTGTGCCTCAGTGTGGCTACGGGCCTGATGGGGGGTGTACCCGTGACCAACTAGTAGAGTCCGTACCTGAGTGGAATTCCATTCGTTGTAATTAATCCAACAACACTGCTCTATTTTCTTTTGAGGCACTCCCCAGAATTCCAGTTCTACCTTTGCCGCCGGTCCACATATATATGAAGGCAGATGTAGGCAGCCTGTCCTTAGATAGTTTAACGTCGCCTACAGTAGTGACGGAATA
>CM026388.1:27443092-27490731 GCA_014843695.1 Archivesica marissinica
ATGGAAGTCAATATGGTATGGAAGTCGATATGGTATGGAAGTCAATATGGTATGGAAGTCAATATGGTATGGAAGTCAATATGTATGGAAGTCAATATGGTATGGAAGTCGATATGGTATGGAAGTCAATATGGTATGGAAGTCAATATGGTATGGAAGTCGATGGTATGGAAGTCGATATGGTATGGAAGTCAATATGGTATGGACGTCATATGGTATGGAAGTCGATATGGTATGGAAGTCGATATGGTATGGAAGTCAATATGGTATGGAAGTCAATATGGTATGGAAGTCAATATGGTATGGATTTGGTTGCGTCAATATGGTATGGAAGTCAATATGGTATGGACGTCAATATAGTATGGACGTCAATATGGTATGGACGTCAATATGGTATGGACGTCAATATTGTATGGAAGTCAATATGTGTGGATGGAAGTCAATATGGTATGGACGTCAATATGGTATGGAAGTCAATATGGTATGGAAGTCAATATGGTATGGACGTCAATATGGTATGGAAGTCAATATGGTATGGACGTCAATATGGTATGGACGTCAATATGGTATGGACGTCAATATGGTATGGAAGTCAATATGGTATGGACGTCAATATGGTATGAAAGTCGATATGGTATGGACGTCAATATGGTATGGACGTCAATATGGTATGGACGTCAATATGGTATGGACGTCAATATGGTATGGAAGTCAATGTGGTATGGAAGTCAATATGGTATGGACGTCAATATGGTATGAACGTCAATATGGTATGGAAGTCAATATGGTATGGACGTCAATATGGTATGGACGTCAATATCGTATGGACGTCAATATGGTATGGAAGTCAATGTGGTATGGAAGTCAATATGGTATGGACGTCAATATGGTATGAAAGTCGATATGGTATGAAAGTCAATATGGTATGGACGTCAATATGGTATGGACGTCAATATGGTATGAAAGTCGATATGGTATGGAAGTCAATATGTGTGGTATGGAAGTCAATATGGTATGGACGTCAATATGGTATGGACGTCAATATGGTATGGACGTCAATATGGTATGGAAGTCAATATGGTATGAAAGTCAATATGGTATGGAAGTCGATATGGTATGGAAGTCAATATGGTATGGAAGTCAATATGGTATGAAAGTCAATATGGTATGGAAGTCGATATGGTATGGAAGTCAATATGGTATGGAAGTCAATATTTGTGGTATGGAAGTCAATATGGTATGGACGTCAATATGGTATGGAAGTCAATATGTGTGGTATGGAAGTCAATATGGTATGGAAGTCAATATGGTATGAAAGTCAATATGTGTGGTATGGAAGACAATATGGTATGGAAGTCAATATGTGTGGTATGGAAGACAATATGGTATGGAAGTCAATATGTGTGGTATGGAAGTCAATATGGTATGGAAGTCAATATAGTATGAAAGTCAATATGATATGGAAGTCAATATGTGTGGTATGGAAGTCAATATGGTATGGAAGTCGATATGGTATGGAAGTCAATATGGTATGGAAGTCAATATGTGTGGTATGGAAGTCAATATGTGTGGTATGGAAGTCAATATGGTATGGAAGTCAATATGGTATGGAAGTCGATATGGTATGGAAGTCAATAGGGTATGGACGTCAATATGGTATGGACGTCAATATGGTATGGAAGTCGATATGGTATGGAAGTCAATATGGTATGGACGTCAATATGGTATGGAAGTCAATATGGTATGGAAGTCAATATGGTATGGAAGTCAATATGGTATGGAAGACAATATGGTATGGAAGTCAATATGGTATGGACGTCAATATGGTATGGAAGTCAATATGGTATGGACGTCAATATAGTATGGACGTCAATATGGTATGGACGTCAATATGGTATGGACGTCAATATTGTATGGAAGTCAATATGTGTGGTATGGAAGTCAATATGGTATGGACGTCAATATGGTATGGAAGTCAATATGGTATGGAAGTCAATATGGTATGGAAGTCAATATGGTATGGAAGTCAATATGGTATGGAAGTCAATATGGTATGGAAGTCAATATGGTATGGAAGTCAATATGGTATGGACGTCAATATGGTATGGAAGTCAATATGGTATGGACGTCAATATGGTATGGACGTCAATATGGTATGGACGTCAATATGGTATGGAAGTCAATATGGTATGGACGTCAATATGGTATGAAAGTCGATATGGTATGGACGTCAATATGGTATGGACGTCAATATGGTATGGATGTCAATATGGTATGGACGTCAATATGGTATGGAAGTCAATGTGGTATGGAAGTCAATATGGTATGGACGTCAATATGGTATGAACGTCAATATGGTATGGAAGTCAATATGGTATGGACGTCAATATGGTATGGACGTCAATATGGTATGGACGTCAATGTGGTATGGAAGTCAATGTGGTATGGAAGTCAATATGGTATGGACGTCAATATGGTATGAAAGTCCATATGGTATGAAAGTCAATATGGTATGGACGTCAATATGGTATGAAAGTCGATATGGTATGGAAGTCAATATGTGGTATGGAAGTCAATATGGTATGGACGTCAATATGTGGACGTCAATATGGTATGGAGTCAATATGTGTGTATGGAAGTCAATATGGTATGGACATCAATATGGTATGGAAGTCAATATGGTATGAAAGTCAATATGGTATGGAAGTCGATATGGTATGGAAGTCAATATGGTATGGAAGTCAATATGGTATGAAAGTCAATATGGTATGGAAGTCGATATGGTATGGAAGTCAATATGGTATGGAAGTCAATATTTGTGGTATGGAAGTCAATATGGTATGGACGTCAATATGGTATGGAAGTCAATATGTGTGGTATGGAAGTCAATATGGTATGGAAGTCAATATGGTATGAAAGTCAATATGTGTGGTATGGAAGACAATATGGTATGGAAGTCAATATGTGTGGTATGGAAGACAATATGGTATGGAAGTCAATATGTGTGGTATGGAAGTCAATATGGTATGAAAGTCAATATGATATGGAAGTCAATATGTGTGGTATGGAAGTCAATATGGTATGGAAGTCGATATGGTATGGAAGTCAATATGGTATGGAAGTCAATATGTGTGGTATGGAAGTCAATATGTGTGGTATGGAAGTCAATATGGTATGGAAGTCAATTTGGTATGGAAGTCAATATGATATGGAAGTCAATATGGTATGGAACCCGATATGGTATGGAAGTCGATATGGTATGGAAGTCAATATGGTATGGAAGTCAATGTGGTATGGAAGTCAATATGGTATGGACGTCAATATGGTATGGAAGTCAATGTGGTATGGAAGTCAATATGGTATGGAAGTCAATATGGTATGGAAGTCAATATGGTATGGATGTCAATATGGTATGGAAGTCAATATGGTATGGAAGTCGATATGATATGGAAGTCAATATGGTATGGACGTCAATATGGTATGGAAGTCGATATGGTATGGAAGTCGATATGGTATGGAAGACGATATGGTATGGAAGTCAATATGGTATGGAAGTCAATGTGGTATGGAAGTCAATATGGTATGGATGTCAATATGGTATGGAAGTCAATATGGTATGGAAGTCAATATGGTATGGAAGTCAATGTGGTATGTAAGTCAATGTGGTATGGAAGTCAATGTGGTATGGAAGTCAATATGGTATGGAAGTCAATGTGGTATGGAAGTCAATATGGTATGGAAGTCAATGTGGTATGCAAGTCAATGTGGTATGCAAGTCAATATGGTATGGAAGTCAATGTGGTATGGAAGTCAATGTGGTATGGAAGTCAATATGGTATGGAACCCGATATGGTATGGAAGTCAATATGGTATGGAACCCGATATGGTATGGAAGTCAATATGGTATGGACGTCAATATGGTATGGACGTCAATATGGTATGGAACCAGATATGGTATGGAAGTCAATATGGTATGGAAGTCAATATGGTATGGACGTCAATATGGTATGGAACCCGATATGGTATGAAAGTCAATATAGTATGGACGTCAATATAGTATGGAAGTCAATATCGTATGGAAGTCAATATGGTATGGAAGTCGATATGGTATGGAAGTCAATATGGTATGGAAGTCAATATGGTATGGAAGTCAATATGGTATGGAAGTCAATGTGGTATGGAAGTCAATGTGGTATGGAAGTCAATGTGGTATGGAAGTCAATATGGTATGGAAGTCAATGTGGTATGGAAGTCAATATGGTATGGAAGTCAATGTGGTATGGAAGTCAATGTGGTATGGAAGTCAATATGGTATGGAAGTCAATATGGTATGGAAGTCAATATGGTATGGACGTCAATATGGTATGGAAGTCAATGTGGTATGGAACCCGATATGGTATGGAAGTCAATATGGTATGGAACCCGATATGGTATGGAAGTCAATATGGTATGGAAGTCAATATGGTATGGAAGTCAATGTGGTATGGAAGTCAATATGGTATGGACGTCAATATGGTATGGAAGTCAATGTGGTATGGAAGTCAATATGGTATGGAAGTCGCTATGGTATGGAAGTCGATATGGTATGGAAGTCGATATGGTATGGAAGTCAATATGGTATGGAAGTCAATGTGGTATGGAAGTCAATATGGTATGGACGTCAATATGGTATGGAAGTCAATATGGTATGGAAGTCAATATGGTATGGAAGTCAATGTGGTATGGAAGTCAATGTGGTATGGAAGTCAATATGGTATGGAAGTCAATGTGGTATGGAAGTCAATATGGTATGGAAGTCAATGTGGTATGGAAGTCAATGTGGTATGGAAGTCAATGTGGTATGGAAGTCAATGTGGTATGGAAGTCAATGTGGTATGGAAGTCAATATGGTATGGAACCCGATATGGTATGGAAGTCAATATGGTATGGAACCCGATATGGTATGGAAGTCAATATGGTATGGACGTCAATATGGTATGAACGTCAATATGGTATGGAAGTCAATATGGTATGGACGTCAATATGGTATGGACGTCAATATGTTATGGAAGTCAATATGGTATGGAAGTCAATATGTGTGGTATGGAAGTCAATATGGTATGGAAGTCAATATGGTATGGAAGTCAATATGTGTGGTATGGACGTCAATATGGTATGGAAGTCAATATGGTATGGACGTCAATATGGTATGGACGTCAATATGGTATGGAAGTCAATATGGTATGGAAGTCAATATGGTATGGAAGTCAATATGGTATGGAAGTCAATATGGTATGGACGTCAATATGGTATGGAAGTCAATATATGGACGTCAATATGGTATGGACGTCAATATGGTATGGACGTCAATATAGTATGGACGTCAATATGGTATGGAAGTCAATATGGTATGGACGTCAATATGGTATGGAAGTCAATATGGTATGGAAGTCAATGTGGTATGGAAGTCAATATGGTATGGACGTCAATATGGTATGAACGTCAATATGGTATGGAAGTCAATATGGTATGGACGTCAATATGGTATGGACGTCAATATGGTATGGACGTCAATGTGGTATGGAAGTCAATGTGGTATGGAAGTCAATATGGTATGGACGTCAATATGGTATGAAAGTCGATATGGTATGAAAGTCAATATGGTATGGACGTCAATATGGTATGGACGTCAATATGGTATGAACGTCAATATGGTATGGAAGTCAATATGGTGGTATGGAAGTCAATATGGTATGGACGTCAATATGGTATGGACGTCAATATGGTATGGAAGTCAATGTGGTATGGAAGTCAATATGGTATGGACGTCAATATGGTATGAAAGTCGATATGGTATGAAAGTCAATATGGTATGGACGTCAATATGGTATGGACGTCAATATGGTATGAAAGTCGATATGGTATGGAAGTCAATATGTGTGGTATGGAAGTCAATATGGTATGGACGTCAATATGGTATGGACGTCAATATGGTATGGACGTCAATATGGTATGGAAGTCAATATGGTATGAAAGTCAATATGGTATGGAAGTCGATATGGTATGGAAGTCAATATGGTATGGAAGTCAATATGGTATGAAAGTCAATATGGTATGGAAGTCGATATGGTATGGAAGTCAATATGGTATGGAAGTCAATATGTGTGGTATGGAAGTCAATATGGTATGGACGTCAATATGGTATGGACGTCAATATGGTATGGACGTCAAGATGATATGGAAGTCAATATGGTATGGACGTCAATATGGTAGGAAAGTCGATATGGTATGAAAGTCAATATGGTATGGACGTCAATATGGTATGGACGTCAATATGGTATGAAAGTCGATATGGTATGAAAGTCAATATGGTATGGACGTCAATATGGTATGGACGTCAATATGGTATGGAAGTCAATATGTGTGGTATGGAAGTCAATATGGTATGGACATCAATATGTGTGGTATGGAAGTCAATATGGTATGGAAGTCAATATGGTATGGAAGTCGATATGGTATGGAAGTCAATATGGTATGGAAGACAATATGGTATGGACGTCAATATGGTATGAACGTCAATATGGTATGGAAGTCAATATGGTATGGACGTCAATATGGTATGGACGTCAATATGGTATGGACGTCAATATGGTATGGAAGTCAATGTGGTATGGAAGTCAATATGGTATGGACGTCAATATGGTATGAAAGTCGATATGGTATGAAAGTCAATATGGTATGGACGTCAATATGGTATGGACGTCAATATGGTATGAAAGTCGATATGGTATGGAAGTCAATATGTGTGGTATGGAAGTCAATATGGTATGGACGTCAATATGGTATGGACGTCAATATGGTATGGACGTCAATATGGTATGGAAGTCAATATGGTATGAAGTCAATGGTATGGAAGTCGATATGGTATGGAAGTCAATATGGTATGGAAGTCAATATGGTATGGAAGTCAATATGGTATGGAAGTCGATATGGTATGGAAGTCAATATGGTATGGAAGTCAATATGTGGTATGGAAGTCAATATGGTATGGACGTCAATATGGTATGGAAGTCAATATGTGTGGTATGGAAGTCAATATGGTATGGAAGTCAATATGGTATGAAAGTCAATATGTGTGGTATGGAAGACAATATGGTATGGAAGTCAATATGTGTGGTATGGAAGACAATATGGTATGGAAGTCAATATGTGTGGTATGGAAGTCAATATGGTATGGAAGTCAATATAGTATGAAAGTCAATATGATATGGAAGTCAATATGTGTGGTATGGAAGTCAATATGGTATGGAAGTCGATATGGTATGGAAGTCAATATGGTATGGAAGTCAATATGTGTGGTATGGAAGTCAATATGTGTGGTATGGAAGTCAATATGGTATGGAAGTCAATATGGTATGGAAGTCGATATGGTATGGAAGTCAATAGGGTATGGACGTCAATATGGTATGGACGTCAATATGGTATGGAAGTCGATATGGTATGGAAGTCAATATGGTATGGACGTCAATATGGTATGGAAGTCAATATGGTATGGAAGTCAATATGGTATGGAAGTCAATATGGTATGGAAGACAATATGGTATGGAAGTCAATATGGTATGGACGTCAATATGGTATGGAAGTCAATATGGTATGGACGTCAATATAGTATGGACGTCAATATGGTATGGACGTCAATATGGTATGGACGTCAATATTGTATGGAAGTCAATATGTGTGGTATGGAAGTCAATATGGTATGGACGTCAATATGGTATGGAAGTCAATATGGTATGGAAGTCAATATGGTATGGAAGTCAATATGGTATGGAAGTCAATATGGTATGGAAGTCAATATGGTATGGAAGTCAATATGGTATGGAAGTCAATATGGTATGGACGTCAATATGGTATGGAAGTCAATAGGGTATGGACGTCAATATGGTATGGACGTCAATATGGTATGGACGTCAATATGGTATGGAAGTCAATATGGTATGGACGTCAATATGGTATGAAAGTCGATATGGTATGGACGTCAATATGGTATGGACGTCAATATGGTATGGATGTCAATATGGTATGGACGTCAATATGGTATGGAAGTCAATGTGGTATGGAAGTCAATATGGTATGGACGTCAATATGGTATGAACGTCAATATGGTATGGAAGTCAATATGGTATGGACGTCAATATGGTATGGACGTCAATATGGTATGGACGTCAATGTGGTATGGAAGTCAATGTGGTATGGAAGTCAATATGGTATGGACGTCAATATGGTATGAAAGTCGATATGGTATGAAAGTCAATATGGTATGGACGTCAATATGGTATGGACGTCAATATGGTATGAAAGTCGATATGGTATGGAAGTCAATATGTGTGGTATGGAAGTCAATATGGTATGGACGTCAATATGGTATGGACGTCAATATGGTATGGACGTCAATATGGTATGGAAGTCAATATGGTATGAAAGTCAATATGGTATGGAAGTCGATATGGTATGGAAGTCAATATGGTATGGAAGTCAATATGGTATGAAAGTCAATATGGTATGGAAGTCGATATGGTATGGAAGTCAATATGGTATGGAAGTCAATATTTGTGGTATGGAAGTCAATATGGTATGGACGTCAATATGGTATGGAAGTCAATATGTGTGGTATGGAAGTCAATATGGTATGGAAGTCAATATGGTATGAAAGTCAATATGTGTGGTATGGAAGACAATATGGTATGGAAGTCAATATGTGTGGTATGGAAGACAATATGGTATGGAAGTCAATATGTGTGGTATGGAAGTCAATATGGTATGGAAGTCAATATGGTATGAAAGTCAATATGATATGGAAGTCAATATGTGTGGTATGGAAGTCAATATGGTATGGAAGTCGATATGGTATGGAAGTCAATATGGTATGGAAGTCAATATGTGTGGTATGGAAGTCAATATGTGTGGTATGGAAGTCAATATGGTATGGAAGTCAATTTGGTATGGAAGTCAATATGATATGGAAGTCAATATGGTATGGAACCCGATATGGTATGGAAGTCGATATGGTATGGAAGTCAATATGGTATGGAAGTCAATGTGGTATGGAAGTCAATATGGTATGGACGTCAATATGGTATGGAAGTCAATGGTTGTTGGGTTATGGTATGGAAGTCAATATGGTATGGAAGTCAATATGGTATGGAAGTCGATATGGTATGGAAGTCAATATGGTATGGAAGTCAATATGGTATGGAAGTCAATATGGTATGGAAGTCGATATGGTATGGAAGACGATATGGTATGGAAGTCAATATGGTATGGAAGTCAATGTGGTATGGAAGTCAATATGGTATGGAAGTCAATGTGGTATGGAAGTCAATATGGTATGGAAGTCAATGTGGTATGGAAGTCAATGTGGTATGGAAGTCAATGTGGTATGGAAGTCAATGTGGTATGGAAGTCAATATGGTATGGAAGTCAATGTGGTATGGAAGTCAATGTGGTATGGAAGTCAATGTGGTATGGAAGTCAATGTGGTATGGAAGTCAATATGGTATGGAAGTCAATGTGGTATGGAAGTCAATGTGGTATGGAAGTCAATATGGTATGGAACATATGGTATGGACGTCAATATGGTATGGAACCCGATATGGTATGGAAGTCAATATGGTATGGAAGTCAATATGGTATGGACGTCAATATGGTATGGAACCCGATATGGTATGAAAGTCAATATAGTATGGACGTCAATATAGTATGGAAGTCAATATGGTATGGAAGTCGATATGGTATGGAAGTCAATATGGTATGGAAGTCAATGTGGTATGGAAGTCAATATGGTATGGATGTCAATATGGTATGGAAGTCAATATGGTATGGAAGTCAATATGGTATGGAAGTCAATGTGGTATGGAAGTCAATGTGGTATGGAAGTCAAGGTGGTATGGAAGTCAATATGGTATGGAAGTCAATGTGGTATGGAAGTCAATATGGTATGGAAGTCAATGTGGTATGGAAGTCAATGTGGTATGGAAGTCAATATGGTATGGAAGTCAATATGGTATGGAAGTCAATATGGTATGGAAGTCAATATGGTATGGAAGTCAATATGGTATGGACGTCAATATGGTATGGAAGTCAATGTGGTATGGAACCCGATATGGTATGGAAGTCAATATGGTATGGAACCCGATATGGTATGGAAGTCAATATGGTATGGAAGTCAATATGGTATGGAAGTCAATGTGGTATGGAAGTCAATATGGTATGGACGTCAATATGGTATGGAAGTCAATGTGGTATGGAAGTCAATATGGTATGGAAGTCGCTATGGTATGGAAGTCGATATGGTATGGAAGTCGATATGGTATGGAAGTCAATATGGTATGGAAGTCAATGTGGTATGGAAGTCAATATGGTATGGACGTCAATATGGTATGGAAGTCAATATGGTATGGAAGTCAATATGGTATGGAAGTCAATGTGGTATGGAAGTCAATGTGGTATGTAAGTCAATGTGGTATGGAAGTCAATGTGGTATGGAAGTCAATATGGTATGGAAGTCAATGTGGTATGGAAGTCAATGTGGTATGGAAGTCAATGTGGTATGGAAGTCAATGTGGTATGGAAGTCAATGTGGTATGGAAGTCAATATGGTATGGAACCCGATATGGTATGGAAGTCAATATGGTATGGAACCCGATATGGTATGGAAGTCAATATGGTATGGACGTCAATATGGTATGAACGTCAATATGGTATGGAAGTCAATATGGTATGGACGTCAATATGGTATGGACGTCAATATGTTATGGAAGTCAATATGGTATGGAAGTCAATATGTGTGGTATGGAAGTCAATATGGTATGGAAGTCAATATGGTATGGAAGTCAATATGTGTGGTATGGACGTCAATATGGTATGGAAGTCAATATGGTATGGACGTCAATATGGTATGGACGTCAATATGGTATGGAAGTCAATATGGTATGGAAGTCAATATGGTATGGAAGTCAATATGGTATGGAAGTCAATATGGTATGGACGTCAATATGGTATGGAAGTCAATATGGTATGGACGTCAATATGGTATGGACGTCAATATGGTATGGACGTCAATATAGTATGGACGTCAATATGGTATGGAAGTCAATATGGTATGGACGTCAATATGGTATGGAAGTCAATATGGTATGGAAGTCAATGTGGTATGGAAGTCAATATGGTATGGACGTCAATATGGTATGAACGTCAATATGGTATGGAAGTCAATATGGTATGGACGTCAATATGGTATGGACGTCAATGTGGTATGGACGTCAATGTGGTATGGAAGTCAATGTGGTATGGAAGTCAATATGGTATGGACGTCAATATGGTATGAAAGTCGATATGGTATGAAAGTCAATATGGTATGGACGTCAATATGGTATGGACGTCAATATGGTATGAAAGTCGATATGGTATGGAAGTCAATATGTGTGGTATGGAAGTCAATATGGTATGGACGTCAATATGGTATGGACGTCAATATGATATGGAAGTTAATATGGTATGGACGTCAATATGGTAGGAAAGTCGATATGGTATGAAAGTCAATATGGTATGGACGTCAATATGGTATGGACGTCAATATGGTATGAAAGTCGATATGGTATGAAAGTCAATATGGTATGGACGTCAATATGGTATGGACGTCAATATGGTATGGAAGTCAATATGTGTGGTATGGAAGTCAATATGGTATGGACATCAATATGTGTGGTATGGAAGTCAATATGGTATGGAAGTCAATATGGTATGGAAGTCGATATGGTATGGAAGTCAATATGGTATGGAAGACAATATGGTATGGACGTCAATATGGTATGGAAGTCAATATGTGTGGTATGGAAGTCAATATGGTATGGAAGACAATATGGTATGGAAGTCAATATGGTATGGAAGTCAATATGGTATGGAAGACAATATGGTATGGACGTCAATATGGTATGGAAGTCAATATGGTATGGACGTCAATATAGTATGGAAGTCAATATGGTATGGAAGTCAATATGGTATGGAAGTCAATATGGTATGGAAGTCAATATGGTATGGAAGTCAATATGGTATGGAAGTCAATATGGTATGGAAGTCGATATGGTATGGAAGTCAATAGGGTATGGACGTCAATATGGTATGGAAGTCAATATGGTATGGACGTCAATATAGTATGGAAGTCAATATGGTATGGAAGTCAATATGGTATGGAAGTCAATATGGTATGGAAGTCAATATGGTATGGAAGTCAATATGGTATGGAAGTCAATATGGTATGGAAGTCGATATGGTATGGAAGTCAATAGGGTATGGACGTCAATATGGTATGGAAGTCAATATGGTATGGAAGTCAATATGGTATGGAAGTCAATATGGTATGGAAGTCAATATGGTATGGAAGTCAATATGGTATGGAAGTCAATATGGTATGGAAGATATGTATGAGTCAATATGGTATGGAACATATGGTATGATCATTGGTATGGAGTCAATATGGTATGGAAAGTCGATATGGTATGGAAGTCGATATGGTATGGAAGTCAATATATGGAGTCATGTATGGAAGTCAATTGGTATGGAAGTCAATGTGGTATGGAAGTCAATGTGGTATGGAAGTCAATGTGGTATGGAAGTCAATGTGGTATGGAAGTCAATATGGTATGGAAGTCAATATGGTATGGAAGTCAATATGGTATGGAAGTCATGGTATGGAATCATGTATGGAAGTCATATGGTATGGAAGTCAATATGGTATGGAAGTCAATGTGGTATGGAAGTCAATGTGGTATGGAAGTCAATATGGTATGGAACCGATAAGTCAATATGGTATGGAAGTCGATATGGTATGGAAGTCAATATGGTATGGAAGTCAATATGGTATGGAAGTCGATATGGTATGGAAGTCGATATGGTATGGAAGTCAATATGGTATGGAAGTCGATATGGTATGGAAGTCAATATGGTATGGAAGTCGATATGTGGTATGGAACCCGATATATGTGGTATGGAACCCGATATGTGTGGTATGGAACCCGATATGTGTGGTATGGAACCCGATATGTGTGGTATGGAACCCGATATGTGTGGTATGGAACCCGATATGTGTGGTATGGAACCCGATATGTGTGGTATGGAACCCGATATGTGTGGTATGGAACCCGATATGTGTGGTATGGAACCCGATATGTGTGGTATGGAACCCGATATGTGTGGTATGGAACCCGATATGTGTGGTATGGAACTCAGCACCAGATTACAAAATATAAATTTTATTAAATAGTAAAACATGGCTTTGAATTTGTGTATTTCAGGAGAATCGCCAAAGACTACAGATGATGAGGAAGAGTTAGATCTCCTGTATGACTCACAGTTAAACTGTTACTATGATCCCAACACATGTACTTACTATGAACTCAGCTAGATAGACATTCTCCTCTCATGCGATCCTTCTCTGATGTTACATTGTATCTGGAAGACATTCCATCCTTCTCTGATGTTACATTGTATCTGGAAGACATTCCATCCTTCTCTGATGTTACATTGTATCTGGAAGACATTCCATCCTTCTCTGATGTTGCATTGTATCTGGAAGACATTCCATCCTTCTCTGAGGTTACATTGTATCTGGAAGACATTCGATCCTTCTCTGATGTTACATTGTATCTGGAAGACATTCCATCCTTCTCTGATGTTACATTGTATCTGGAAACCAGACATTCAATCCTTCTCTGATGTTACATTGTATATGGAAGACATTCGATCCTTCTCTGATGTTACATTGTATCTGGAAGACATTCCATCCTTCTCTGATGTTACATTGTATCTGGAAGACATTCGATCCTTCTCTGATGTTACATTGTATCTGGAAGACATTCGATCCTTCTCTGATGTTACATTGTATCTGGAAGACATTCGATCCTTCTCTGATGTTACATTGTATCTGGAAGACATTCGATCCTTCTCTGATGTTACATTGTATCTGGAAGACATTCGATCCTTCTCTGATGTTACATTGTATCTGGAAGACATTCCATCCTTCTCTGATGTTACATTGTATCTGGAAGACATTCGATCCTTCTCTGATGTTACATTGTATCTGGAAGACATTCCATCCTTCTCTGATGTTACATTGTATCTGGAAGACATTCGATCCTTCTCTGATGTTACATTGTATCTGGAAGACATTCGATCCTTCTCTGATGTTACATTGTATCTGGAAGACATTCGATCCTTCTCTGATGTTACATTGTATCTGGAAGACATTCGATCCTTCTCTGATGTTACATTGTATCTGGAAGACATTCGATCCTTCTCTGATGTTACATTGTATATGGAAGACATTCGATCCTTCTCTGATGTTACATTGTATCTGGAAGACATTCGATCCTTCTCTGATGTTACATTGTATCTGGAAGACATTCGATCCTTCTCTGATGTTACATTGTATCTGGAAGACATTCGATCCTTCTCTGATGTTACATTGTATCTGGAAGACATTCGATCCTTCTCTGATGTTACATTGTATCTGGAAGACATTCGATCCTTCTCTGATGTTACATTGTATCTGGAAGACATTCGATCCTTCTCTGATGTTACATTGTATCTGGAAGACATTCGATCCTTCTCTGATGTTACATTGTATCTGGAAGACATTCGATCCTTCTCTGATGTTACATTGTATCTGGAAGACATTCGATCCTTCTCTGATGTTACATTGTATCTGGAAGACATTCGATCCTTCTCTGATGTTACATTGTATCTGGAAGACATTCGATCCTTCTCTGATGTTACATTGTATCTGGAAGACATTCCATCCTTCTCTGATGTTACATTGTATCTGGAAGACATTCGATCCTTCTCTGATGTTACATTGTATCTGGAAGACCAGACATTCGATCCTTCTCTGATGTTACATTGTATCTGGAAGACATTCGATCCTTCTCTGATGTTACATTGTATCTGGAAGACATTCGATCCTTCTCTGATGTTACATTGTATCTGGAAGACATTCGATCCTTCTCTGATGTTACATTGTATCTGGAAGACATTCGATCCTTCTCTGATGTTACATTGTATCTGGAAGACCAGACATTCGATCCTTCTCTGATGTTACATTGTATCTGGAAGACCAGACATTCGATCCTTCTCTGATGTTACATTGTATCTGGAAGACATTCGATCCTTCTCTGATGTTACATTGTATCTGGAAGACATTCCATCCTTCTCTGATGTTACATTGTATCTGGAAGACATTCGATCCTTCTCTGATGTTACATTGTATCTGGAAGACATTCCTCCTTCTCTGATGTTACATTGTATCTGGAAGACATTCCATCCTTCTCTGATGTTACATTGTATCTGGAAGACATTCCATCCTTCTCTGATGTTACATTGTATCTGGAAGACATTCCATCCTTCTCTGATGTTACATTGTATCTGGAAGACATTCCATCCTTCTCTGATGTTACATTGTATCTGGAAGACATTCCATCCTTCTCTGATGTTACATTGTATCTGGAAGACATTCCATCCTTCTCTGATGTTGCATTGTATCTGGAAGACATTCCATCCTTCTCTGATGTTGCATTGTATCTGGAAGACATTCAATCCTTCTCTGATGTTACATTGTATCTGGAAGACATTCAATCCTTCTCTGATGTTACATTGTATCTGGAAGACAACATTCCATCCTTCTCTGATGTTACATTGTATCTGGAAGACCAGACATTTGATCCTTCTCTGATGTTGCATTGTATCTGGAAGACATTCAATCCTTCTCTGATGTTGCATTGTATCTGGAAGACCAGACATTCAATCCTTCTCTGATGTTGCATTGTATCTGGAAGACCAGACATTCAATCCTTCTCTGATGTTGCATTGTATCTGGAAGACCAGACATTCCATCCTTCTCTGATGTTGCATTGTATCTGGAAGACCAGACATTCGATCCTTCTCTGATGTTACATTGTATCTGGAAGACATTCGATCCTTCTCTGATGTTACATTGTATCTGGAAGACATTAGCTCATGTCCTGACCTTACATTGTACGTTGTATACATTCAATCAGTGACTTAGAATGGAAGTTGCTCCCAAAATCGAATGAATGTTGTATGAGCAACTTGTACATTTTAATCTTATTTATTTCTTCAAATTCACAATGTATGTTTACATAGAACATTTAATAGAGCAAGAATGGATGCAAAATGTTTAATATATTGAGCATGGGGAGTAAAATGTTTAATATATTGAGCATGGGGAGTAAAATGTTTAATATATTGAGCATGGGGAGTAAAATGTTTAATATATTGAGCATGGGGAGTAAAATGTTTAATATATTGAGCATGGGGAGTAAAATGTTTAATATATTGAGCATGGGGAGTAAAATGTTTAATATATTGAGCATGGGGAGCAAAATGTTTAAACTATTGAGCATGGGGAGCAAAATGTTTAACGATTGAGCATGGGGAGCAAAATGTTTAAACGATTGAGCATGGTGAGAAGGTTTAACGATTGAGCATGGGGATCAAAAGGTTTAATATATTGAGCATGGTGAGCAAAATGTTTAAACGATTGAGCATGGGGAACTACTCCGAACCTTATTGGGGTTTAATAAAGGAGAAGAAATGTATTGATGGTCCGTTGAATCTGTGATATTGAGTAGGATGTGACAAGATATCAAGATGATGCCAACTACAGACACACTGCTGACAAACTTATATGCAACATTATTCATGACTTAATTTGTATACTTTCTGTTGATGTACATGTATAGGGTTACGATGCAATAACTGTTGAAATGCTGAGGATTTGGTTGTAGCATTGATAGGGTAGCAGATTATTTGACAACAAGATACTGCACACATAATGAGCAGAATACTGTCGATGAGTTGGTGAGGTTTGTTTTGGATGTATTATACTTCGATATCTGGATGGTTTCCTTTGATATTGAGTTAAATTGTCCTGAAGTCATCAAAGTCAGCGAGAAGATCTAACCATGAATGCTAAGAGCTCTGTAACAAGTTATCATGTAGAAAATTGTCGGAACCTGTGGAAATAACTGTCGATAGATAGCAAGCATTGTAATATTGGAAATAACTGTCGATAGATAGCAAGCATTGTGATATTGGAAATAACTGTCGATAGATAGCAAGCATTGTAATATTGGAAATAACTGTCAACAGATTGCCAGCATTGCAAGATTGGAAATAACTGTCGACAGATTGCCAGCATGGCAAGATTTGAAATAACTGTCAACAGATAGCAAGCATTGTAAGATTAGAAATAACTGTCGACAGATTGCAAGCATTGTAATATTGGAAATAACTGTCAACAGATAGCAAGCATGGCAAGATTAGAAATAACTGTCAACAGATAGCAAGCATTGCAAGATTGGAAATAACTGTCGACAGATAGCAAGCATGGCAAGATTGGAAATAACTGTCGACAGATTGCAAGCATTGTAAGATTGGAAATAACTGTCGACAGATAGCAAGCATTGTAAGATTGGAAATAACTGTCGACAGATAGCAAGCATTGTAAGATTGGAAATAACTGTCGACAGATAGCAAGCATTGTAAGATTGGAAATAACTGTCGACAGATAGCAAGCATTGTAAGATTGGAAATAACTGTCGACAGATAGCAAGCATTGTAAGATTGGAAATAACTGTCGACAGATAGCAAGCATTGTAAGATTGGAAATAACTGTCAACAGATAGCAAGCATTGCAAGATTAGAAATAACTGTCAACAGATAGCAAGCATTGCAAGATTAGAAATAACTGTCAACAGATAGCAAGCATTGCAAGATTAGAAATAACTGTCAACAGATAGCAAGCATTGTAAGATTGGAAATAACTGTCGACAGATAGCAAGCATTGTAAGATTGGAAATAACTGTCAACAGATTGCCAGCATTGCAAGATTGGAAATAACTGTCGACAGATTGCCAGCATTGCAAGATTGAAATAACTGTCAACAGATTGCCAGCATTGCAAGATTGAAATAACTGTCAACAGATTGCCAGCATGGCAAGATTGGAAATACGGTAACTGTTGACAGATTGCCAGCATTGCAAGATTGAAATAACTGTTGACAGATTGCCAGCATTGCAAGATTGAAATAACTGTTGACAGATTGCCAGCATTGCAAGATTGGAAATAAAGAGTACACACAGATTGTTAAACTCGATCTGATGCGAAATATAAGATTTACTGTACGACAAATCACATTATAAAGTTGTGTATATATGTATGTACATACCTGTGATATGAAGAGTATTTCTAACATTAATTATTGTAAAATGGTTTCAGTGTAATCACATGTGCATATATTAGTTTATAAATTTTATTTTAACTTGATTGCGAAACAAGTTCCTACAACTAATTAATCACTCTCGAGACCTCATTCCTTAACTCATTCCTAAATCCATCGCCACAAGGGAGAGAAAAAGAGGCAATGTGGAATTTAAGTTCCTTGCTTGCTAAGAGAACAATCGTAATATCTAACTCCTGGCCTTTGACACCTGAAGCAGATGCGCTACCACGATGTATATCTGCATATATTCATTAAAGCATTGAGATTTTACATGTATGAACTATTGTTATGTATTAATAGAGCACTGATTGAATGTCATTTGCTATGCAAATAAAGAAATAAATCACTTTAAAGATTTGCTGTAATGTCATTGTTCCTTTTCCATATATATTGCATAACAGATAGCGTGCGTGTGTTTTACGTTTATTTATCATCGCTACCGGTTGCCCATATGAGCGGCGCCTCCTGAAGAGATTGTCATTTTAGATTGTTGGAGGATAGTGCAATGATACAGGCAGAGACCTATTCCAGAGTATCATCTGGTTCTTTTACGTGCACGGTGTAAAGCACCGACACGAGACCTCAAGTTAAAAAGTGAAAAATCGACATACTGGAACTCAGACTATGGTCTCTACAACAACGTAGCTACCTGTAGTACAGTGGTTAACTCGCTGGACTGGTAATCCAGTGATCACAGGTTCGATCTCCCGTCTGACCCTAATAAAATGAATAGTCTTTCAGATGGGACCTCTGTCTCGTGTCGGTGCTTTACACCGTGCACATATAAGAACCAGAGGAGACTCTGGAATGGGTCTCTGTTTGTATCATTGCACTATCCTTCAAAAATGACTAAAATCTTCAGGTGTCGCTCATATGGGCAACCGGTAGTGACGATAAATAAATAAGTTTAACGTAAAACATAATCACCTGGATGTTTGTGTCATCGATGCCATTAAGTTATATTACAACATGTACTGCTATTGACATGTACTTCTTGAGTTAAAACCTCTTTTTTGTAGGAGACGTGAATACACCGAGTTGTTTTGTAGGAGACGTGAATACACCGAGTTGCTATTTTTTTCTGTTCCTGTGTGCATAGGAAACTTGAATATAATAACTTAAAACTGAAACCTAAAGATATATTTCTATACGCATCTGCTATGTCTTCATAATGCATATGAATCACAATACATACATAATGACACTACATACGTGGCCTCACCGAGTATCGAACCCGGGACCGTTCGATTCCAAATCCGACGCTCTACCACTGGACCACGGACGCCACACTACACCTGAGTGGTTAACCAGTACTAAGGATTTTGTGTGAGGCATCAAACCCGGACTCTTCTATTCCAAATCCTATGCTCTACATGTACCACAAAGTAACTTAAAATACTTGTAAGGTTGAACCGTTCTAAATCCAGATGCAAAGCTCAGCAAACTAGTCAATGTTTTCTCTAATTATGATAACAAAATTACTGGCTGCACCAAAGACACACCTTGGTCCAGAGGTTATTATATGGTCGGGAAACAGTTATCTGTACGGAAAGTACCAACGTGCATATTGACTGTTGAAAAATCCAATCATTGACTCTTGACTTTCAAAGTAGTGAACGCCCTGCATACTAACTGGGTGTGAAAATAACTTCATAAAATGTATGATAAACTGTATTATTGAAAGCAACTTGTATTATTTGGCTAAACTGTGTACTTTTAAACTTTATTTATTTTACAACGAAGCCAGTTTTAACAACTTATATTAATCACTCTCATTGGCGCGGATGAAAGCGTAAATCTGGTCATATGTGTAGTTCAGCGACCATGTCTGATGCTGGGCTGTTTGACATTAGGTGTGTGTCTATGTGTACCGTGTCTGATGCTGGGCTGTTTGACATTAGGTGTGTGTCTAAGTCCAGCACAATGATTTATCGCACTGTACATCAAACTTCACTAGGACCGCAACATTGTAAACAAATGAACACGAAGGTAAGATAATATGCAATATTTATTTACAAATCCAAATAAGCTGGTTCTTTATTTTTCTTGCCAGTACTTGCGCATACTTGTGGCATTTTATGAATATTCGTCTCTAAGTGGTTAGTCGTACGTATAAAACAGGTACAATATAGCAAGCTATCAAGCTGGCTTACGGAAGGTCGGTGGGTCTACCTGGGTGTCATGACCGAAATACTGCTCAGATGGGCACACGCCACTACCAATAACATCTGGAGTTAACATTTGACCTAACCTTTGGTGCTACTTATCCCCCCAAACATTTGACCTAACCTTTGATGCTACTTATACCCCCCCCAAACATTTGACCTAACCTTTGGTGTTACTTACACCCCCCAAACATTTGACCTAAGCTTTGGTGCAACTTATACCCCCCAAACATTTGACCTAACCGTTGGTGCAACTTATACCCCCCAAACATTTGACCTAACCTTTGGTGCAACTTATACCCCCCAAACATTTGACCTAACCTTTGGTGCTACTTATACCCCCCAATTGTTAACATTTGACCTAACCTTTGGTGCTACTTATACCCCCCAAACATTTGACCTAACCTTTGGTGCAACTTATACCCCCCCCAACATTTGACCTAACCTTTGGTGCAACTTATACCCCCCCAAACATTTGACCTAACCTTTGGTGCAACTTATACCCCCCAAACATTTGACCTAACCTTGGTGCAACTTATACCCCCCAAACATTTGACCTAACCTTTGGTGCAACTTATACCCCCCAAACATTTGACCTAACCTTTGGTGCTACTTATACCCCCCAAACATTTGACCTAACCTTTGGTGCTACTTATACCCCCCTTTTAACCTTTGGTGCACTATACCCCCAAAACATTTGACCTAACCTTTGGTGCTACTTATACCCCCAAACATTTGACCTAACCTTTGGTGCTACTTATACCCCCCAAACATTTGACCTAACCTTTGGTGCTACTTATACCCCCCAAACATTTGACCTAACCTTTGGTGCTACTTATACCCCCCTTGAAACATTTGACCTAACCTTTGGTGCTACTTATCCCCCCCCAAACATTTGACCTAACCTTTGGTGCTACTTATACCCCCCCAAACATTTGACCTAACCTTTGGTGCTACTTATACCCCCCCAACCATTTGACCTAACCTTTGTGCTACTTATACCCCCCCAAACATTTGACCTAACCTTTGGTGCTACTTATACCCCCCAAACATTTGACCTAACCTTTGGTGCTACTTATACCCCCCCAAACATTTGACCTAACCTTTGGTGCACTTATACCCCCCAACATTTGACCTAACCTTTGGTGCTACTTATACCCCCCCAACATTTGACCTAACCTTTGGTGCTACTTATACCCCCCCAAACATTTGACCTAACCTTTGGTGCTACTTATACCCCCCAAACATTTGACCTAACCTTTGGTGCTACTTTACCCCCCCAAACATTTGACCTAACCTTTGGTGCTACTTATACCCCCCCCCCAATTGTGTTTGGTGTTTTCCAAAAAAAAATGTAGCATAATATTCTCAAGTGTAGACATTGTAGTATTGTGTGCTTTCCAAATGAACTCGCTTAGTCATTAAAAACATGTATTGTGTTCAATATTACCATATATCTCTGAACCACTATTGTCATTTATTTGCACACTATCATTTACTACTGCCTGTGTCATTGCACCACTGTGCATTGCTTAGTTATTATTTATGTGACTGTATGTCTCTGTTTCATTCATGTCCTGATTATTCCTTTTTTTGTCTTTGCAGTGTTGAACTACAATTATACACGTGTTCCTCTTCCTTTAATTTATCGTATAGATCTAAACCAGCGGCATCTTTGGTGTTCTGTTGTCATGGTAACATTGCGGTATGGTCATACACTTCTTGGGAATCATTGAAATGATTGTAAACATTTTCAACTTTATTTTCATAATAATTTTCCGTCGACTCACTCATTGCATTAAGTGCATCATACGTCTCTGACGTTACAGATTCATGTTTAGCTTGTAATTCTACGTTACCAATCTTAGACGATTTGATTTGAGCAGATTTTTTAGCACTAACAACAGCATATTCACAACTGTCCGTACGATAAGTGGCATGATTGGTGTTCAATGAAACAGTTCCTCCAACCGTATCCTCGTAGTCAGTATCTTCTTTACGCGGAACACCATCGACCATTGCTGCGTCATGAGCCAGATTTTGTTCATCTTCGTTCATACCAGGATTTCGTTCCGGCGTATTAGCAGCACTTGTCGTTACACCCTTTATACCGTTGGAGGAATTCTTTAAACTACTTTGTTTGCTGTTATCTGTATGTGTTCTCCTACAAGAATAATAACATAGCATAACATAGAGTTTACTGGCATTAAACATTTACATATTTATAGCCACAAACAATACAAGAAACATTGTAAATAGTGAAAACCATGAATTTCCTGAGGTGTTCATAACTGACAGTACATGTATACATATCATATTATAATTAGCAATTTGTAAAGTTGCACCACAGCAGTATATTGTAGATGTATTCTACAAGCATCATAATACACACTTACGTATTAGTATCATCATTTCTCAATTTGAATGCAGTAAATATATATTTAGAAACAGCATCTATTACTTTAGTCGATAATACTTTGTCAAGTTGATGCTGTTCTCGGTCGTTAATATTACGTTGTACACGGATATGCTAATTATTATTTGGTTTTTTGTGTGTTTTGGGTTTTTGGTTTTTGTTGTGGGGTTGTGGTGTGTGTTTGTTTGTGGGTTGGGTGGTTTTTTGTGTTTTTGTGTTTGTTTTTTGTTGTGTTTGTTTTTTTGTTTTTTTGTTTTTTGTGTTTTTTGTTTTTTGTGTTGTTTTTTTGGTTTTGGGGGGTTTGGTGGGGTTTGTTTTTTTGTTTTTTGGTGTGTGTTGTGTTTTGTGGTTTGGTTGTGTGTGTTTTTGGTGTTTTTGGTTGTGTTTTTTTGTTTTTGGGTTTTTGGTTGTTTGTTTTTTTTTTAAAAGAATTACGACAGAAGTCACGTGTTGTTGACGTCAGTGTTGTGAAATAAATCAATAGGCCTACTACGTAAGTAATCAGAAACGTACAACTTAAAACAGCAACGTTTGAATTTGAAGACTGGTTGCAAGACAGGCATAGTTTTGTGTTTATAAATATGCTTACCGTTTGTTCTTTGGAAAATATGTCCTACCTTCTAATAACAATGGCAATGATGCCAAACAGAAGAGTTACGGCTGCTAGAACTCCAATCGCACCAGCTAGTGTACCACCTGAAGTTAAACGAAACGTAACAGCTGCAATGGCGCTTACTAAGACTAACACTAGCACGCCTTGAAATATGCTTATATGTTTGTTTGAGCTAATGCTTCATTACTAGTACACGCTTAATTACCGACAGCCCAGTATATAGGTTCTATCCCCCGTCTGACAATAATAAAATTAACAGTCTTTCAGTCGAGGTTTCGTGTCGGTGCTGTACACCGTGCACGTAAAAGAACCAGAGGAGACGGGTCTCTGTCTGTATCATTGCACTAACGACCAAAAATCTAAAATGACTAATCTCTTCAGGAGGTTTAGCTCATATGGGCAACCGGTAGCTACGATAAATAAACGTAAAACACACACAGTCATTTGTAATTTTGTGAAAACACTATATTGTATATCAAACTTCACTCGGAGTGGCTCTAGTAGTAATTATGAAATTAAAAGTGTGAGCTTTCTGGTAGTGCATCATGTATTTTGTTCAGAGCGTCCTTGTTTTCGTCAAGACTACGCAATCAAACCTTCCAGTAGATTAGACGTTGTAGCAAACCTCTCTTTCTACTTATATATTTTGTCCGGTATAAATGCTCTAACCAGGGTCTATCCTATCGTAGACTCGCTGGAGTTGTCTAGTTGTTTCTCTACGGTCCTTCAATAATTTTCTAACCAGGGTCTATCCTATCGTAGACTCGCTGGCGATGTCTAGGGGGATTCTCTATGATCCTTCAATAATTTATAACTCAACACAGTCTATCATTTTCCTTTGTATAATATAATTTATAACAATCGCCTTTAATTTATATTATTACATGTATCATATATTCGTAATATCTCGTATCTTATTGTTTGCCTCACTATTTCCATATGTTCATAATAGTCCCATATGACTATATTAATTTCCTTCCTTCATCAAACTATTCCAATAGATATATTAGCCAAAACAATCGTTTCTTAAACGGCCTAATTATCTTCCGTTCAATTATTTAATACGACTTTAATATTTAAGAGTTAATACTTCTTTAAATATTAATTTTTCTAACTATCATAGAAACAGTTTATATCTTAAAAGTGAGTTACATATATTCCTTAAATGCCTCCTTGGCAGGATAATAATGCACTAATTTCTTCATCATTTCTCATTTCTTAAATAGCAAAATTAACATCTATAACGGCGCCAAACATCTGTGATGTTATACAATATTATTACGTGTTTCTCTGTCATCAATAAAGCGGCTATTATCTTACATAACTGACCACCTGCACTCGGTAGTGAAAATTGTTCCCGCGCAAACAGAGAACTGATAATTTAGGCGCGAAAATAATAGCAGACGATTATACATATTACATAAAATCATAATCTTACATGGTTAACAATGT
This sequence comes from Archivesica marissinica, assembly GCA_014843695.1. Classification (NCBI taxonomy): domain Eukaryota; kingdom Metazoa; phylum Mollusca; class Bivalvia; order Venerida; family Vesicomyidae; genus Archivesica; species Archivesica marissinica. The sequence continues at coordinate 27,468,073 of CM026388.1, forward strand.
GTCATATATAGAAATAAATAAATGTATTTATATAATACATTTCTATTTATATATGACAATATTTATTCGTGCAAATAGATGTTTGTTTTTACTATCTTTTGCACACTGTTCAGATAACTCGTGAACAGTCGGAGATATGCTTCGCTAGGCTGGTCTTATAACAAATCCGCATGTAAGATTCTGCTACCCAGCAGCTCCTCATAGACTAAGTAATACACGTTTAACAAAACGTATCAAAGAAATGGACATAGTATAAATAAGAATTACCTTCAAATAGTGTGTTGTTACTGATACCTTCGTTGTCACTGTATTTGTTTGTATGTGTCAGCAGACCCGATACACTTGTCGTCTGTGTTGTTGGCATGGATGTTGTTTCTGTGATTGGAACATGTGTGGTGGTAGGAACATGAATTGGAATTCAGACAAACTACTGGACTGATTTAGAGAAAGTTGTTTGCGTTTATAGGCAAAGGTCTTTTTTAATAAGATAAACCATCAATTTACTAAGACGAATAATCCATTTACTAAGATAAGCCATCTATTTACTAAGAGGAATAATCCAATTTACTAAGATAAGCCATCTATTTACTAAGAGGAATAATCCAATTTACTAAGATAAGCCATCTATTTACTAAGAGGAATAATCCAATTTACTAAGATAAGCCATCTATTTACTAAGAGGAATAATCCAATTTACTAAGATAAGCCATCTATTTAATTAGATGAACCATTTATTTAATAAGAAAAACAATATAATTAATACGATAAACAATCTATTTAATACGATCAAGCATCTATTTAATACGATAAACAATCTATTTAATAAGATAAAGCACATATTTAATAAGATAAACAATCATATTTGATAAGACAAACCATCAATTTAATAAGAAAATCCTCTATTTAATAAGATACCGATTTGTTAAGCTTCGTTTAATAATACATTTACAATTCTTTATTCCTGCGTCTTTAATATATGTGTGTTATATTAGCTGTCTCCTATGCTACATTGTATATCAGTATACCAGCGTCCCAATTCGCTCTCCAATTCATCATTGGCTTAATTCCCAAAAGGAACGGGGAAAAACACCACCCCCACTTCGACACGTTAACATTGCTTTGGTTTAAAGCAGCATTACATCGTATGAGATAAAAGATGTTTGAAAAATTCAAATGTTACGTATGGGTAGCAATGCTGCTACACATTCTAACATTATGTATGCTTATGTTCATTTGGTAAACAGTGTTTTTTTGCGATAAAACAAACTCGAAACCGAAAGTAGGACTTTCCGAGTCGATCGGTCACGCACTTGTTTATAACCGGAACGCATCGTCCACACTTGTTTACATTCGGAATGCATCGTCGCCATTTGTCCCACGTTTGTCTTTTTAATTAAATTACTTGATATGTTGATTCATACCTCTGTTAGCTAAGTCTTTAGGGACATTTCTACATCCCCGCGAGGGGTTCGACATTAGAGGAAGATAGATAGATAGTCTTTCATGTTCAAAATATATACGTTGTTTTCTACATCCTCTGTTTTTTCACGCATGCGCGCTGTGAGTGTTTAAATTTCGTGTGTTGATAAACAAATTCGCGTATACGACGGTTTAAATTTATTGGAATTTTATCGTTTCTGAGCGACTATTTCGATTTTTGTAAACACACACACATTAGTATTTATATTTTACCCAAAACATCCTTGAGTAAATATTTATTTATCAGGATACATGTAATATACATTGAGAAATATACAGAAACATACATATATCGTGATATGTGGATTGAACTGAAAGCTAAAAGCTTACGGTAATTCTTTCCACTGCATACTAGATGTTAGTACCAGGTATGTATGGCAATTTTAATAACTTGGCGTAATATCGAAAATGACCAGAACTTAAATATGTTTAATTCCAATTGGAAATGCATCGAACATTGCTTTCATTTCTACTTCTGTGATATTACATATTACATTGTTTTTAGCTCGATTGCGAACACGTTCTTGCACCGTTAGTTTATTCGTTCACGAAACCCTCAATCCTAATGGAAACCATTGCCACAATAATAGCAACAAGCAACGGGTGAGAAAGATGGGACAAAAGCCAACGACTAATACTACATGTCCATACTACAGTTAAACCTGTCTTAAGCAGCCAGACAAGGGAATCAGAGAAAGTGGCTGCTTAGCACAGGTGACTGCTTAATAGAGGTCAAATGTATAATAAAACAACATTTTGGTTATCTGGAAACTGGCTGCTTAATACAGGTTGGCTGCTTAATGGAGATGACCACTAACACAGGTTTGACTGTATATAATATATATAACATATGTACATGTTTAAGCTTTAGTTTATACAAATTTATTTTAGCTCGATTGCTAAACAAGTTCTTACAACTTGTATTAATCACCATCGAGACCTCATTCCTCGTGGAATCCATCGCCACGAGGGAGAGAGAAGAGGTTAAAGCTTTTGATTGCGTAATAAAGCATCTTTCATTCTGTAGTGTTCAAATCGTTTCTATGGATATCCATAAATACTGAATAAATAGCAAAACGGCGACCCATAATTGTGTATGTATGTTTAAGTCTAAGTTTAACTGTAAAGTTTAAGTCTTAATAAAGCATTCTTCTTCTTCTTCTATGTTCATGCTTGGGTGTTTGTAGCGTATAGTACTCGTTGGAAAATTTGCTTATAAATATGGAGGACATAATCTAATGTTGAGGTCTGACTAATAGAATTAACAGTCTTTCAGATGGGACTTTCAACCGAGGTCTCGTGTCGGTGCTGTACACCGTACACGTAAAAGAACCAGAGGAGACTCTAGAATGGGTCTCTGTCTGTATCATTGCACTATCCTCCAAAAATCTAAAATGACTAATCTCTTCAGGAGGCGTCGCTCATAATGGCAACCGGTAGCGACGATAAATAAACGTAAAACACACACTAATGTTGATATAACTTGTAGTCCAGGGACGTTGTCACAGGTTACAAGTATAAAGTATGATTGTGTTCAATTTTGTTCAAGATATCTAAAATGCTTAGCTATTCGTACAAATATATTGTATAATCGCATAGTTAAACATTACCACGCCCTACCTGCAATCAGCTATTCATACACATATATTGTACAATCGCATAGTTAAGCATTACCACGCCCTACCTGCAATCAGCTATTCATACACATATATTGTATAATCGCATAGTTAAGCATTACCACGCCCTACCTGCAATCAGCTATTCATACACATATATTGTACAATCGCATAGTTAAGCATTACCACGCCCTACCTGCAATCAGCTATTCATACACATATATTGTACAATCGCATAGTTAAGCATTACCACGCCCTACCTGCAATCAGCTATTCATACACATATATTGTATAATCGCATAGTTAAGCATTACCACGCCCTACCTGCAATCAGCTATTCATACACATATATTGTACAATCGCATAGTTAAGCATTACCACGCCCTACCTGCAATCAGCTATTCATACACATATATTGTACAATCGCATAGTTAAGCATTACCACGCCCTACCTGCAATCCAAGACACGAGTGCTCCTTTATAATTATTCATCGTTCCGTCTGACCTAAACGTTACAATTACAGTACTTCCGGTTGAATTATAGCTTATTAATATCTCGTCACAGAACCACGCGCCATGTCCAGAACCCTCGTCGTAAATCTACAAAATTGAAGCTACGTTTATATGCATACCATTTAATGTCATATTCCTGTTCAAATTGACTGTCGTAATTTATAGAACGGTTGCCAGGTACCACGATATAATTGCACAATTTATAGAACGGTTGCTAGATAAAACAATATAATTGCACAATTTATAGAACGGTTGCTAGGTACCACGATATAATTGCACAATTTATAGAACGGTTGCTAGGTACCACGATATAATTGCACAATTTATACAACGGTTGCTAGATAAAACAATATAATTGCACAATTTATAGAACGGTTGCTAGATAAAACAATATAATTGCACAATTTATCGAACGGTTGCTTGGTACCACGATATAATGGCACAATTTATAGAACGGTTGCTAGGTACCACGATATAATTGCACAATTTATAGAACGGTTGCAAGGTACCACGATATAATTGCACAATTTATAGAACGGTTGCAAGGTACCACGATATAGTTGCACAATTTATAGAACGGTTGCTAGGTACCACGATATAATGGCACAATTTATAGAACGGTTGCTAGGTACCACGATATAATTGCACAATTTATAGAACTGTTGCTAGGTACCACGATATAGTTGCACAATTTATAGAACGGTTGCTAGGTACCATGATATAATTGCACACTTTATAGAACGGTTGCTAGGTACCATGATATAATTGCACAATATATATAGAACGGTTGCTAGGTACCACGATATAGTTGCACACTTTATAGAACGGTTGCTAGGTACCATGATATAATTGCACAATATATATAGAACGGTTGCTAGGTATCATGATATAATTGCACAATATATATAGAACGGTTGCTAGGTATCATGATATAATTGCACACTTTATAGATCGGTTGCTCGGTATCATGCTATAATAGCACATTTTATAGATCGGTTGCTAGGTACCATGCTATAATGGCACACTTTATAGATCGGTTGCTAGGTACCACGATATAATTGTGCTAGGTACCACGATATACATGTAGTTTCACAATTTATAGAACGGTTGCTAGGTACGAAGATATAATTGCACAATTTATATAAATTTATGTACCAAACCCATTCAACACCAAGTAACTGACATGGACTGGTGCATGATATTCTAAGACCAAATTTTATCTTAGAATAGTAATATCACTGGCAAAAAGTGCATATCATGATGAGACGGCTCGCCACGAGCCGGCTCATCTGGATCTACACATTTTGTAAGCCTATTTAGAGGTCTATAGTGTTGAAACGGTTAAAATATATACACTCAACACAATTCCTAATCGGTCAGTCACCTTGTGTTTTATGATATCTGACACAAACTAATAAGCATACAATATAAATATTTTCATATTGTCATCAACACATTTAAGGAATTTTGTTTCAGATGATTTAAAGTTTAAAGTTTATTTATTTTACAACGATTGCGAAGCAAGTTCTCTCGTTGGCGTGGATGAATACGTAAATGTGATCATTCGTGTGGGAGTTTACCGGAGTACCAGGAGAAAACCCACCTGTCCGATTTAGTCGTATTCGATTCTGAGGACAGCCAGCCCATACATTATTATTATAATTATTCCTTACAGAATACATTAAATTAGTTCGAAGTAAAATGCAAAACTGAATGCACCTTCAGAAAATCACTTCTACAGTTGTAAGACTTTTCCATTCTTCCTTTTATTGACAAACTGATAAAGTGGTCCTCGCGTACAGCAATTGTCCACACACAATGCAGAAAGGCCCCATATCCGCCGCCATTGTAGTGTGGAGTTTCAAACGTGCCGTTGGTAGAGCTGTTGAAATGTTCTCCGCAAGTCACTGGAGCTAAAATAATATTTACAACATGATCAGAAACAAACCCGATAGCGCAGTGGATGCGCGTTCGCTTCAGGTGCGAAAGGTCCGGAGTTCGAGCCCCGCTGGAGCCGTTACGATTGTGCCCTTAGGCAAGGCATTTAAATTCCACATTGCCTCTTCTCTCTCCTTCATGGGGATGGATTCCATCAGGAATGAGGTCTCGAGAGTGATTAATATAAGTTGAAAGAACTTGTTTCGCAATCGAGCTAAAATAAATTTGTATTAACCAAACCCGATCTAGTGGATGTGGGTCCTGTGTTTTATTTAAGTTAATTTAACGTCACCACCGGTTGCTGCTAATAACACCTTTCCTGGGCAGGCTCCAGCGGTTAACCAGTACTTGGTGCACCAACCTCCAAAAGAAACTGCCAACTTTTTCATTTAAAGAAGCGTGGCTCGAACCCTTGAACCACCAGTGATTACAGTGGCATACAAGTCAGCGACAACGGAGGCGGAATTGTGGATCCTGTGAGTAACATTATCATAATTATGTTTATAACATTTGTATAGATGATTTTTAATTGCATTTATATGAAGAAGAAGAAGAAGATATATGCATCAATGTATTTAGACTGACGATTATTTTAAAATTTGCCAATGAGCCATTGGAAGATAAAAAAAATCGTGTATGTATTGATTGCAAAAACACAGACGGATCTGTAGTCCAGTGGTAACACGCTGGACTGGTAATCCAGGGATCGCATGTTCGATCCCCAGTCTGACCCTAATAAAATTAACAGTCTTTCAGATGGGACATTAAACCGAGGTCTCGTGTCGGTGCTGTACACCGTGCACGTAAAAGAATCAGAGGAGACTCTGGAATGAGTTTCTGTCTGTATCATTGCACTATCCTCCAAAAAACTAAAATAACTAATCTCTTCAGGAGGCGTCGCTCATATGGGTAGCGACGATTAATAAACGTAAAACACACACATTGATTGCAAATGACTGATGCTGATAGCATACAAATCTAAAAGTGGCATACAGTGGTATATCCTAATAATTGTAAAAGTAATATTTGAAAGTAACATATCAAAGTATTGTTGTTTTATTTGAATGGTTATATTAGTTTGTGTACGTACCATGTTCACAAATGAATGCATTTCTCTGGTCACAGTCAATAACATTCTCGTGGATATGTTCATCCTCCGTCGATAGTGAGAAACATTTCTCTGGTATGCGGCTAGGAACTGCAGAAATAACACGCAAAGCACGTAAGTACGAGTCTACGTAATGGTCTAAAAGTATCAAATTATGGGTGTGCATGTACCATCAATTTCCCACATACAGACCTGTAATCTTTCCCTAAACATTTCCAAGCTCTACGAGAGAACAATACTCAGTTAGTAGGTCTGGATACCAATGACCAACTGCTCTTTTAAAAGTCGTCGAAGATTGGAAATTAGCTCTTGATCAACATAAATACCTTAGTTTCAAAGTTAATTTAAACTTTATATATTTTACAACGATCGCGAAGAAAATTCTACCAACTTATATTAATCACTCTCGTTGGCGCGGATGAAAGCGTAAATGTGGTCATTCGTGTGGGAGGAAACCGGAGTACCCGGAGAAAACCCACATGTCCGATCTTGCGACCATCTCACATACTTCCCGGTCCGAGGATCGAAGTTGCATTGGTGAGAAGCGAGACCTCATTCCTGATGGAATTCATCGCCACGAGGGAGAGAGAGAAGAGGCAACGTGGATATTAAATGCGCTAATCGGACAGCCTTTCTAAATGGTTATTATACACTCGTCTCTATGTACTTAAAGATTTATCTCAAACGTTCGAAACGTTCGACGGTTTGCCACACGACCTTCTTTTATTAAGCATTCAATTATACGGAGACTTAGAAAATGAAATATAACTTTTGTCCGATTACTTATCTAATAGAAAACAATGTGTAAAACTTGGACGTATTAAACGTGACTTTAAAGAAATAAAGGTGTACATCAGAGCTCAATTATGGGCCCAGTTAAATCGCCATGTTCATGCATGTGTATCTTACAGAGTATGCTGTGTGTACATATATAGTGATGTTGTATAGTATACACACCAGCGTGTTATCGAGTGGGCACAAGTAAGATTAGTCCTATATAGTTTATACACATTTATCTTAGCTCGATTGCGAAACAGGTTCTTACGACTTATATTAATCACTCTCGAGACCTCATTCCTGATGGAATCCATCGCCACGAGGGAGAGAGAGAGAAAAGGCAACGTGGATATTAAATGCCTTGCCTAAGGGCACACTCGTAACGGCTCCAGCGGGGCTCGAACTCCGGATATTTCGCACCTGAAGCGAACGCGCTTCCACTGCGCTATTACGACTTCCACAAATCCTATATATACCGGGTCAGCCTCTGGAAATAAAGTCGTTCATTCATTCACTCATTCACTCATTCATTCACTCACTCATTCATTCAGTTATTTTCAACATTTATTCATGATATACTTTTCAGTTTCAAAAAAGTTCGATTTTTGAAGGGTTTTTTAATCATTGAAATAACAACCAGCTTTTACACAGATCCGAATATAATGTATAACATCCACTTACTTATTTCGGACTCTGTAGAAAGATATCTAGAGATTCCAAACCAACTGTCCCTATCTATATTTGTCAATTGAAATATCATCGGACCTGCCAGGCTTTTGCAGTCACTACTGTGTGTGCTTGCATAGAACGTGCCGCTGCTATGTGACCAATGCAAGTAAGTTTCTGAAAAGTAGACGTCAGCATAAAGACGTTATATGGACTAATAAATTGACGGCCAGTCGAAATGCAGACAGGTGTATACAGTATAAGGAGCTGAAGGAATAACACACTATGAACGAATGGAAGAAGGAATCTCAGCCTGGAAACAGGTGTTGATATAGTTTGTCTAAATATATTTCTTTCACACCCACATGGCTAATTGAGCCGTATTGAGTTTCTGATCACAGCATGTCATTTTCCAGAAGTAAACAAGTGAAAATTTGAAGACTGGAGGCTAGGATTCTCATACAGAAATCATGAACAATATCGTACTGTACATTCTCGTGTCCATTCCCAGGTCTCTCCTCCACAACGTGCACGTCGTGACCTAGTCACAGCTCACAGCAGGAAAATGGGTCAAGGACTTCGCTGACGCCATCCTCGCTATCGGAACAGTACTAACTTACCTACTTGGTGATACGACAATGCTCGGTGCTGGAGACGGCGGATAGCTGGTAATTGTTTTACCCAGTTCTTTCAAGGAGAAGGTGGAACGTGACTTCTACCCTGATCCGGTAGCGACGAGGACCCCAGCGAAGAAACCTGGACCATTCTTGCTGCTGTTCTTGCTGCTGTGAGCTGACCAATGGTAGAGGGTGTGGCCCTAAAAGGGACCGCCTTCGAAAGAACGGATACAGGATTTGTCACCCTAGGAAGAACGAAGATGCCTCTTCAGATGTATACATAAGCATCGTAGCGGTTAAAGAAACAAGTCGCCCAAATGCCTCGGCGGAGGCGACTAGGGAGAAAACTGCAACTACTACTACGCGTGTCCGTTCGATAATTAACACATTTGTCTAGTTGGAAACCAAATCGATGTGTATCCTAGCAACGAGTCACACTTACCATATCAACTCAATAATGATGTTCTCAGTATACTACATACATATTTGAACTGATATACCATTGGATGCACATATTGCATACTCTTTTTCGTTGCAGCTTTGTTGAATAAATTGGAATTCTTTATCATAGGCCGGCCTTTTATAGGCCATACAAGGAAATGTGTCCGTTTTGTCTGTCTCTGAAACAATAAAACATTAAAGAAATCAGTTACAATCTACTACTGCAATGTACTGTTATTAATGTTTGACATTTATCTTCACGATGTCATTGTGTCATGTTGCTTTAAAGTGTGTTAAATGATTTTCTTCGTTAAATATACTCATCTATTGTTAATATCAGCATCAGTAGCAGTAGTAGCAGTAGCAGTAGTAGCAGCAGCAGTTACAGTAGTAGCAGCAGCAGTAGTAGTAGTAGTAGTAGTAGTAGTAGTAGTAGTAGTAGTAGTAGTAGTAGTAGCAGTAGCAGTAGTAGCAGCAGCAGCAGCAGCAGCAGCAGCAGTAGCAGCAGCAGTAGCAGTACCAGCAGCAGCAGCAGTAGTAGTAGCAGCAGTAGTAGTAGCAACAGCAGTAGTAGTAGCAACAGTAGCAGCATCAGTAGCAGCAGGAGTACCAGTAGTAGTAGTAGAAGTAGCAGTAGCAGTACCAGTAGTAGTAGTAGAAGTAGCAGTAGCAGCAGCAGCACCAGTAGTAGTAGTAGAAGTAGCAGTAGCAGCAGCAGCAGTAGCAGCAGTAGTAGTAGCAGCAGTAGTAGTAGCAGCAGTAGTAGTAGCAGCAGTAGTAGTAGCAACAGCAGTAGTAGTAGCAACAGTAGCAGCATCAGTAGCAGCAGGAGTAGTAGTAGAAGTAGCAGCAGCAGCAGTAGCAGCAGCAGTGCCAGTAGTAGTAGTAGAAGTAGCAGTAGCAGCAGTAGCAGCAGTAGTAGTAGCAGCAGTAGTAGTAGCAGCAGTAGTAGTAGCAGCAGTAGTAGTAGCAGCAGTAGTAGTAGCAACAGCAGTAGTAGTAGCAACAGTAGCAGCATCAGTAGCAGCAGGAGTAGTAGTAGAAGTAGCAGCAGCAGCAGTAGCAGCAGCAGTGCCAGTAGTAGTAGTAGAAGTAGCAGTAGCAGCAGTAGCAGCAGTAGTAGTAGCAGCAGTAGTAGTAGCAGCAGTAGTAGTAGCAGCAGTAGTAGTAGCAGCAGTAGTAGTAGCAACAGCAGTAGTAGTAGCAACAGTAGCAGCATCAGTAGCAGCAGGAGTAGTAGTAGAAGTAGCAGCAGTAGCAGCAGTACCAGTAGTAGTAGAGTAGAAGTAGCAGCAGCAGCAGTAGCAGCAGTACCAGTAGTAGTAGTAGTAGTAGAAGTAGCAGTAGCAGCAGTAGCAGCAGTACCAGTAGTAGTAGTAGTAGAAGTAGCAGTAGCAGCAGCAGCAGTAGCAGCAGTACCAGTAGTAGTAGTAGAAGTAGCAGTAGCAGTAGCAGCAGCAGCAGTAGCAGCAGCAGTACCAGTAGTAGTAGTAGTAGAAGTAGCAGCAGTAGCAGCAGTACCAGTAGTAGTAGTAGTAGAAGTAGCAGTAGCAGCAGCAGTACCAGTAGTAGTAGTAGTAGTAGCAGCAGCAGCAGCAGTAGCAGCAGTACCAGTAGTAGTAGTAGAAGTAGCAGCAGCAGCAGCAGTAGCAGCAGTACCAGTAGTAGTAGTAGAAGTAGCAGCAGCAGCAGTACCAGTAGTAGTAGTAGAAGTAGCAGCAGCAGCAGCAGCAGCAGTAGCAGCAGTACCAGTAGTAGTAGCAGCAGCAGCAGCAGCAGTAGCAGCAGTACCAGTAGTAGTAGTAGAAGTAGCAGCAGCAGCAGTACCAGTAGTAGAAGTAGCAGTAGCAGCAGCAGTAGCAGCAGTACCAGTAGTAGTAGTAGAAGTAGCAGCAGCAGCAGCAGCAGTACCAGTAGTAGTAGTAGAAGTAGCAGTAGCAGCAGTACCAGTAGTAGTAGTAGAAGTAGCAGCAGCAGCAGCAGTAGCAGCAGTACCAGTAGTAGTAGTAGAAGTAGCAGTAGCACCAGCAGCAGTAGCAGCAGTACCAGTAGTAGTAGTAGTAGTAGAAGTAGCAGTAGCAGTAGCAGTAGCAGCAGTAGTAGAAGTAGCAGTAGCAGTAGTAGCAGAAGTAGCAGTAGCAGCAGTAGCAGCATCAGTACCAGTAGCAGCAGTAGTAGCAGCAGTAGTAGTAGCAATAGTAGCAGTAGTAGCAGTAGCAGTAGCAGCATCAGTAGCAGCAGCAGTACCAGTAGCAGCAGTAGTAGCAGTAACAGCAACGGAATATATATAACTGAATGTATATACTAATCTGTTCAAAGTGATATACGTATTGTTATGTTTGTAAAGTTCTGAAACAGTGGATATTCTTAGAATCTGTGAATGTTGTACGTTTAGTATCGTCGCTACCGGTTGCACATAATTATGAGCGACGCCTCCTGAAGATATTAGTCATTTTAGAACATTGAACCTACACTGTCGAGACACACATATATATGTACCTCTCACCTTAAAGGTTACAATTACTCACTGATGCATCGTGGTATGTTACATTGTTCATATGTAGTTTGGCTGGTGTAGCACCATAAGTATGCAAAAGAAGCTGGGTCTCTGCAATAATTCGAAGCATTGTTTACCGAACCATTAGGAAACCAGTTACTAGGTACTTTTGACACGTCTGCCCAAAGAAGACACTGCTTTCCCGACACCGTTCTTGATACCGTTCCCTGCCACTGAGTAGAATCAGTGTAGCAATTATCTGCATAAAATGGAGAATTTCAGGATTAATTAACTAGACAATTACACTAGAATAGCGGTTTCATCACTGTTGATATGAAATTAAGAACAGAACAGAACAGAACAGGAGTTTATTTTGGAAGACTTGTACATGATACATCGTCTTAACAAGTCAAAACACATTTTATTCTCTCATTTCACATGCATACATGAAATAATGAGGCTTACGATAACAAATATTACATGTATTATTATCGGAGCTCATAGACTATTATATTTGTGTTACAGATTGTCTATTGCAATCAATTGTTTACGTTGGTTGCTATAACATGGATATATTGTACAACAGCTATTTTGCACACGGTACTAAGTATTATCATTGTCTAATGTATGTATTAGACAATAGAAATGACCGTACTATATTCTGCAATGTTAGCGCCTAAAATCAACAAGCTATGTTGGAGCGCAAAAAGAATGATTACTTGGGAACTTTATTTGTGCATCGTTAATTTAGCTTACCGCGAGGCTGATGTACGTAAATATGATCTCACAGCGAGGGATTATGTAATAGTTGTCGGTTTCTTTTGATGAGGCGCCAATACGTCTGGCTGTTTCATTAAAGTTACGATTTTGATTGCGTAAGGTAACAGGTGGTCAGTGCCACGCTGTCTGACTGAAATGTATATAAATCCGAGTAAAATTAAAGAGAAATCAGAACACAAAAGGCTTTCCTTATGCAAGGATTGATTGTGTATCTCAAATAGAAAACAATTACTGTTTCTATGACACTATAGACGAGATGTCTTCAGTATATTAATTTAATATACTTATAAAACGAACTATAAACTGAACTTAAGTGTTACGGACACATTGGGTAATGATGGATTAAGAAGCACCGTATTGCTTGAATAGAATACGTGATAGCTAATATAATAAGAGAACATTGGATATTAATGGAGTGAGAAGCACCGTATTGCTTGAATAGAATACGTGATAGCTAATATAATAAGAGAACATTGGATATTAATGGAGTGGAGAAGCACCGTATTGCTTGAATATAATACGTGATAGCTAATATAATAAGATAAGAGATACAAATTATCTCTAATATATAGCGGTAATAAATTGATACCAGAACAGTACTTTGAGATATTGAAGTTATTGAGAGACGCGAGCGGCTGATCAACGTAGACAGTCTAATTGAGATATCCTTGATTGTATATTGAAGATTAAAGATGATCTAATAAAGACACTAGAAATTAATGAGGCTTGAAGTGACTATGATATAGATAAGAGATCAGAGATTCACGAGATGTGAATAAACGAAATAGAAGAAAATAAAAATAGACGATAGAGTAAAATAGATAGAAAAGAACTTTGTGTTACGTTATTATTGAACTGATAGAGAACTGAAATATACCCCTAGACAACCGACCAGAGAGTTTATATAGCTTAATCCTTGGAAAGAGCCATACATAGACCAGACGTAGAGTAAGAGCAGACGAGGGGGGACACCACAATATACAAATGAAATGATGAATATCTTCAATATCTATCGATGCACAATATAAACAAGATCTCTCGATTCTTGGAATGTGGTTCCTACCATATATACCTGCTTAAATACGAAGAGAATGACAAACACCCACGGAACTCTGGGAATGCATAATTCAGTCATAACTTCTATTTACGTCTTAAATGACTAATCTTAATTGCAAATAATAGTATTAATAATAATAATTATTATTATTATTATAATGATGCTGATGATGATTATAATAATAATAATAATAATAATAATAATGATGATGATGATGATGCCGCTGCTGCTGCTGCTGATGCTGCTGCTGCTGCTGCTGCTGCTGCTGCTGCTGCTGCTGCTGCTGCTGCTGCTGCTGCTGATGATGATGATGATGAAAAACTTGAGAAAGGTGGGTTTATCCCACCGAATCATCGGTACAACTGTGTTGCAGAGTAGTATACATGTACAAAATAGGAATAATTATGATGATATATTGATTTAGCTAGCAGTGCAGAAAAGGGGAATGAGACAATTAATGACAATATATCTATATAACAATATACATGTATGACTTATAGTGGTATCTTGAAAATATGTTTGAGATCAGCTTAAAGACAGCAATTCAAAGAATCTAGTAACAATAGCAATTACAATATGACAATATGCATGAAATCAGCTTAAAGACAGCAATTCACAGAATCTAGTAACTATAGCAATTACAATATGGAAATATGCATGAAATCAGCTTAAAGACACCAATTCACAGAATCTAGTAACTATAGCAATTACAATATGAAAATATGCATGAACTCAGCTTAAAGACAGCAATTCACAGAATCAAGTAACTATCGCAATTACAATATGAAAATATGTATGAAATCAGCTCGGGATAGGCGTTATATTTGGACAGATTTGTTCAAAATTGTTTCAGATTAGGCCATTTTACTGACCGATGCGAAATCTGACATCCCACAGAGTAGAATCCCTGTACTTAAATATATATATATATATACTAGTACCCCCAAACGTGCCGAATCCCTGTGATTACAATATAAAAATATGCATGAAATCAGCTTAAAGACAGCAATTCAAAGAATCTAGTAACTATAGCAATTACAATATGAAAATATGCATGAAATCAGCTTAAAGACAGCAATTCAAAGAATCTATTGACTATAGCAATTACAATATGAAAATATGCATGAAATCAGCTTAAAGACAGCAAATCACAGAATCTAGTAACTATAGCAATTACAATATGAAAATATGTATGAAATCAGCTTAAAGACAGCAATTCAAAGAATCTAGTAACTATAGCAATTACAATATGAAAATATGTATGAAATCGTTAAAGACAGCAATTCAAAAATCTAGTAACTATAGCAATTACAATATGAAAATTTATGAAATCAGCTTAAAGACAGCAATTCAAAGAATCTAGTAACTATCGCAATTACAATATGAAAATATGCATGAAATCAGCTTAAAGACAGCAATTCAAAGAATCTATTGACTATAGCAATTACAATATGAAAATATGCATGAAATCAGCTTAAAGACAGCAATTCACAGAATCTAGTAACTATAGCAATTACAATATGAAAATATGTATGAAATCAGCTTAAAGACAGCAATTCAAAGAATCTAGTAACTATCGCAATTACAATATGAAAATATGTATGAAATCAGCTTAAAGACAGCAATTCAAAGAATCTAGTAACTATAGCAATTACAATATGAAAATGTGTATGAAATCTGCTTAAAGACAGCAATTCAAAGAATCTAGTAACTATAGCAATTACAATATGAAAATGTTTATGAAATCAGATTAAAGACAGCAATTCAAAGAATCTAGTAACTATAGCAATTACAATATGAAAATATGCATGAAATCAGCTTAAAGACAGCAATTCATAGAATCTAGTAACTATAGCAATTACAATATGAAACTATGTATGAAATCAGCTTAAAGACAGCAATTCAAAGAATCTAGTAACTATAGCAATTACAATATGAAACTATGTATGAAATCAGCTTAAAGACAGCAATTCACAGAATCTAGTAACTATAGCATTTACAATAGACACATGTGATAAAGACATGTGGAATAGTAACCAGAAGGTCACAGTGAATGTTGATATAGGTCGACCACTATTTCCAATGATACTCAGTGTTTCACAATACACCCATCAACACACATAGTTAATACAAGTATTTATGCTATATTATTAATAGGCCTACATTTATTATATTAACAGCTCTGATTTATATGTGAATAGCCTATATCTGTCCATAAATGAATTATTATTATAGGATAAGTTGTGATAGCGCGAGTTCGCTTCAGATGCGACAGGTCTGAAGTTTGAGCTCCGCTGGAGCCGTTACGATTGTGCCCTTAGGCAAGGTATTTAAATTCCACGCTGCCTCTTCTCTCTCCCTCGTGGCGATAGATTCCATCAGGAATGAGGTCTCGAGAGTGATTAATATAAGTTGTAAGAACTTGTTCCGCAATCGAGCTAAATAAATGTGTATAAACTAAACCTAATGAATTATTAATTCTTTAATTCGGCACTCAATATATTGATCTTATTGTAATAATAATATTAGCCTGGGTTCCAGTATGTCGAGTTTTCACTTTTTTACTTCTGGCAAATTTGACAGAAACTCAATACGGCTCAATTTTTTTGTATCCTTTATTTATTTTACAATGATTACGAAGCAAGTTTTAACAACTTATATTAATCACTCTCGTTGGCTCGGATGAAAGCGTAGATGTGGTCATTCATGTGGGAGGAAACCGGAGTACCCGGAGAAAACCCACCTGTCCGATCTGGCGACCATCGTACCATCTCATATACATCCCTGTCCGAGGATCGAACCCGGGTCGCATTGGTGAGAAGCGAACGGCTCAATCAATGGTATCGGTGTTAAACTATAGTTGTATGACTGACCAGACAATATGTCCACGTTATACGCTAGGCTTACATTGTAATTATTATTTCCATATACGTGATAGAGTTCCGAACGACTTACTGTTCATATATACCATGAAGGCATATTTGCCGCCACACATCTCATTTCGGTTTCCGGGGCAAGGCGTTGTACAGTAGTCGTTAGAACTGACAAATGTTCCTCCAAATGTGTCTAAACAATAACACTTATTTCCCTGTAACAATGAACGATAAGAACACACATTTTAGCATACATTTAGCATAAATGACTCATAAATACACATGTTTAAAACACCGTCATGACGTCATAACTTTGTACTTGCAATCCATTATTATTAATACTGGGCTGCATTCAAACGGCCAGAGTATTATATATTCAATCATATGCATAAATGTATGAAATTAGTAATTTTAATTAGTAAGATCATTGTTATATACGTTTTATTTGTATTTATTTAAGTTTATTTAACGTCGCTACTGGTTTCCCATTTCAGCGATGGGCAGTTTACCTAACAACACCTTTCCTGGGCAGGATCCAGCGGTTAACCAGTACTTGGGTGCACCAACATCCGTAAGAAACTGCCAACTTTTTCATATAAAATGAGACACGGTCTAAGCGGGGCTCGAACCCGTGACCATCAGTGATGATAGGTTACAGTGGTATACAAGTCAGCGACCTTAACTACTCGACCATATAAGTGTGTGCTTTAAGTAAGATATAAGCCTCAAACGGCTACGCGCTCACACAATCTACTATTTTACATATTGGATGGTTTTCGGCTTATATCATATTCATAAATACTCCGGATATTGCTGTGAAATACACATGCAGGGGCGTAGCAATAGCTTAATGAATGTTACACACGCTGTGGGGAGGGTGTGGGAGGTGTGATTTGAGGGATTGGAGGCGCTGAATACGATTAATTCTAATCATTTACGTTATTGCAAAACTCCGTTATTAACGTTTATTAGACATAAGGTCTAACACCCCCCCCCCCCTAGCCTTCGACACAGTCTAACACCCCCCCCCTAGCCTTCGACACAGTCTAACACCCCCCCTAGCCTTCGACACAGTCTAACACCCCCCCCCTAGCCTTCGACACAGTCTAACACCCCCCTAGCCTTCGACACAGTCTAACACCCCCCCCTAGCCTTCGACACAGTCTAACCCCCCCCCCCCCTAGCCTTCGACTTTGATACCATTTTTTGGCCGTATTAATATTTTCATTTTTCGAATTGATGTTACGCACGTGCGTAAGTGTTTATCACTGGCTACGCTCCTGACGTTATGTAGTCTATTGTGATTATAGTACAGCCTCAGATTCCGTTTTGATGTTAAAAACGTTGTAAATCTGCAATCATAAGGTGCTACAAGTCGATTTGAAATTTGTAGAATTTTAGTAATGTCTCTTTGAACTTTAGTCCGCCTCCGTGGTCGAGTGGTTAAAGTCCCTAACTTGTATACTACCACCGCAACCTATCATCACTGATGGTCACTGGTTCGAACCCCGCTCAGGCCATGCCTCATTTTATATGAAAAACCTAGCAGTTTCTTACGAAGGTTGGTGCACCAAGTACTGGTTAACCGCTGGAGCCTGTCCAGGAAAGGTGTTAGTAAACTGCCCGCCGGTGATATAGTCCAAAATGTTGCAGATGCAGGAGTAAAACCCGAACAAACAAGCAAACTAGTAAACTCTGAACATTCAACTTAAACACTAAGCATTAAGCTTTGTAAACTATATGAATATCAGGTATATTGCGGATGTTCGGTTCCAAGAAATAATTATTATAATCGTTACACACCCTATGCAACAAGATACAAAATCTCGTATTTACTATGGAAAAAAATGATACCACGAATCACGACACTCAAAATGAAACAACTACAGTTTGTTTTCAGTTATTGCAAACTGTTTTCACAGTAAATGCAACGCAATATGTTGTATCTTGTTGCGTAGGGTGGCTGATACCTGCAGACCGAAGTAGTTAGATATGTTGCAATGGTTCACGCATTCTGCCATGGCGTTCGATTTACTCTCTACGTAGTCCGTAAACCCGTCGACAGCCCGGAAGTGGTAGCAACCTGGAGATGAATTTAGGGTTATGATAAATACAACAACTCATACAGAATGTAATAACTTTAATCGGAAATGTAGTAAATGTTGTACTATTATTATATATAAAATAGTTACTATGCATTTAAAGTCCCATGGTAACTATGCATTTAAAGTCCTATTTTATATAATAATAATAATAAAGACTTTATTTAACGAGAGAACTCATTTGAACAATTAACTTAATCTACCATGTGGCCCTCAACAAATTACAACATGAAACAGCATAATGAAACATGTAAACAGTAACACGTAAAACTTTCATAGGAAATAAGATATAGGCTGCAAGAACTAATACTTATAGTAATGTATAATTGTATATTATCAGTTTATTATGTTATTGATCTGTTCTTTTAACATGTGTATACTAGTAAACTATTAAGCTATTGATAAATATTAACGTGTCAGTGAAAATAATAATAATAATATTACTAATAGAATAAATAGAGGATATTTGTTTGTTTTGAGTGAATATGGAATATATCTCACTGAAAAGTGAGACAATTTCAAATATTTTCACGAGCGCGTAAATTTTCTCACTTCGAGGTGAGATATATTCCATATTCACTCAAAACAAACACATTTTCTTTTTATTTTATGCTAATTGGTGAAAAACAAACACAAAATGAAGAAATTAAAATAGCTGGCCGCCGTGTTTTTACGCGGATGAATACATTGACGACTATACGTCGTGAGTCGATACACAAATATGCCGCCATCTTGAATTTAATGTGGAAGTCGTGATAGCGTAGTTGATGCGCGTTCGCTTCAGGTGCGAAATGTCCGGAGTTCGAGCCCCGCTGGAGCCGTTACGATTGTGCCCTTAGGCAAGGCATTTAAATTCCACATTTCCTCTTCTCTCTCCTTCATGGCGATGGATTCCATCAGGAATGAGGTCTCGAGCGTGATTAATATAAGTTGAAAGAACTTGTTTCGCAATCGAGCTAAACTAAATTTGTATAAACTAATCGAGGAAAAATACATGAAAACATTTATTGGATTTATTGTTACAATTTGCAGTGACAAACTTCGAGACATTGTCAGTTGTATTTCGCTTTTGATTTGTTTCATAACAAAAACAATAATACAGGTAAATAGTGTCATTGAAGCCAGGTAAACGGTGAAAATTAAATAACACATTGTCTAAGTATTTAAAGGGAGAGTAATAGTGCAAGAATAGTGTAATGGGAAGGGAGATAATAAAAACAGTAGTCCGGCAAAATACAGTGAGTGATTATATGAATATATCTCACTGATAGAACACTGTATTTCATCAAGTTATAGCATAAAATAAAAACATATATTTTAATACAAATTAGTGTATAGAGACAAATAGTTATTTACCCATAAGCCAAACCCATGGCGTATAGTATTGTCCATGCCATACTGTTGAAATATTGTTTTGTTTCAACAGATCGATAACATTCTCGTCAATATATTCTGATACTAACGAACCTCCGTCCTCGGCGCATGCGCCGTGAGCATCGTACCACGACAGGCTCTCCGTGTGCATGGTTAGTATATTGCTTACTGGAATACAATACATATAGAGACATTCGGCTGCTTCGTTTTCATTCATATCTGTTACCTGATGAAAATTTAAATTAGTATTACGCATAGTTTATTAGCCAAGACGAGTTCAGATCAATGGTATATCGAACCTGGTGATGGGGTGATGGGGTGATGGGGTGATGGGGTGATAATGAAATATTAAATTACACTGCTGTACAATTCGCATAGTATCTGGGAAACTTTGCCATCCAAGATGGCCGCCAGAATAGGAATGGAGATGTCATATGGGAACTATGTAGTCCTCATACAATAGGTAAGGCTGTTTGTTGCATACATATTACAAGAATAATTCAGTAATTTCAATTCTCACGTGTAAGTCAAGTCAGAAAAGAATGCACAAAAGGAAAACCTGTTTCAGTTAATATCGATACTAACTTCGATTGTGACTAAGTGAAAAATACACAAGTGAAGAATATAGGTATAGGCCACATTTCGAACACACAATTACAAAATGGACAACTCTTCAACAACATCCGATCTCACTCTTAATTACATCAGCATACACAACAATAGAACACCTATACTATGTATCCGATCTCACTCTTAATTACATCAGCATACACAACAATACAACACCTATACTATGTATCCGATCTCACTCTTAATTACATCAGCATACACAACAATACAACACCTATACTATGTATCCGATCTCACTCTTAATTACATCAGCATACACAACAATACAACACCTATACTATGTATCCGATCTCACTCTTAATTACATCAGCATACACAACAATACAACACCTATACTATGTATCCGATCTCAATCTTAATTACATCAGCATACACAACAATACAACACCTATACTATGTATCCGATCTCACTCTTAATTACATCAGCATACACAACAATACAACACCTATACTATGTATCCGATCTCACTCTTAATTACATCAGCATACACAACAATACAACACCTATACTATGTATCCGATCTCAATCTTAATTACATCAGCATACCCATCAATCCAACACCTATACTATGTATCCGATCTCACACTTAATTGCATCAGCATACTCATCAATCCAACACCTATACTATGTATCCGATCTCACTCTTAATTACATCAGCATACACAACAATACAACACCTATACTATGTATCCGATCTCACTCTTAATTACATCAGCATACACAACAATACAACACCTATACTATGTATCCGATCTCACTCTTAATTACATCAGCATACACAACAATACAACACCTATACTATGTATCCGATCTCACTCTTAATTGCTGCGGTTATAGTCACTCACCTTTCCATTGCAGCTTAAATCCACGCATCGCATAATTATAGTAGTCACTTTCAAAATAAATGCTGACACCGTTGCTGGAACTTCGAACGGATTTCGGAATGTGATCTCCACAAAGTCTAGGCTCAGGTAACCATGTTTTAGTAAGGGTATCTTCAACCTGAAATAAACCATACTTTCTCAGTGTAGTATTGTGTAGGCATGGCTACTGAAGCAAACAATCTGGCAGTCACCATCATCATCATTATCACCATCATCATCATCATCATCATCATCATCATCATCATCATCATCATCATCATCATCATCATCATCATCATCATCATCATCATCATCATCATCATCATCATCATCATCATCATCATCATCATCATCATCATCATCATCATCATCATCATCATCATCATCATCATCGTCATCGTCATCATCATCATCATCATCATCATCATCATATAGATCAAACCTCAAGAAGAGTAGTGACGCTTTGAGGTACAATTCATTAAAATAATACGTTTCAGCATGCTAATATGAGTATGTCGATACGGAATGCAAAGAACAAATATTGTATTTATTTATTTTTTAAACGATATCTTGATTGGTACTTTGCTGGGGGGGTCATCTTATCCTATCAAACCTCCTGCCCTATACTATCGTATCTGTCTCGTCTCGTGTCTCATCAAGTCTCGTCTCGTATTTTCTCTTCATTTCTCTTCTCGTCTCATCTCGTCTCATCTTATGCTGCATAATCGCAGATATATAGCATCTTATATAACATCAATTGTTCTATATTTAGGAAAGTCAAGTGAGATGTATTGTATCTCTATAGCTAAGCATGAAGGAAGTTACTTGCATCGTTTGAACGGAAACACACACTAACTATATTAAAACAAAAGTGTGTACACTACTTCGATCTATAGCTATTCACTTGGACAAACTCGAAACAATTAGTTCAACGTAGTGTGTGTTTTACGTTTATTTATCGTCGCTACCGGTTGCCCATATGAGCGACGCATCCGGAAGAGATTTGTCATTTTAGATTTTGGAGGATAGTGCAATGATACAGACAGAGACCCATTCCAGAGTCTCCTCTGGTTCGTTTACGTGCTTGGTGTACAGCACCGACACGAGACCTCGGTTTAAAATCCCATCTGAAAGAATGTTAATTGTATTAGGGGGTCAAACGGGGGATCGAACCTGCGATGGCAATATTACGTGTACATTCAATATAAGTATTATATAAAATGGTTGGTGATTAAATATTTAAAAATATAATACATGTAAAATGTATAATAAATTAAATATATACAAACTCTGACAAAATCATTATCGCAGCCTGTGTCAAACTCGA
>CM026388.1:27491731-27521291 GCA_014843695.1 Archivesica marissinica
CATCATCATCATCATCATCATCATCATCATCATCATCATCATCATCATCATCATCATCATCATCATCATCGTCATCGTCATCATCATCATCATCATCATCATCATCATATAGATCAAACCTCAAGAAGAGTAGTGACGCTTTGAGGTACAATTCATTAAAATAATACGTTTCAGCATGCTAATATGAGTATGTCGATACGGAATGCAAAGAACAAATATTGTATTTATTTATTTTTTAAACGATATCTTGATTGGTACTTTGCTGGGGGGGTCATCTTATCCTATCAAACCTCCTGCCCTATACTATCGTATCTGTCTCGTCTCGTGTCTCATCAAGTCTCGTCTCGTATTTTCTCTTCATTTCTCTTCTCGTCTCATCTCGTCTCATCTTATGCTGCATAATCGCAGATATATAGCATCTTATATAACATCAATTGTTCTATATTTAGGAAAGTCAAGTGAGATGTATTGTATCTCTATAGCTAAGCATGAAGGAAGTTACTTGCATCGTTTGAACGGAAACACACACTAACTATATTAAAACAAAAGTGTGTACACTACTTCGATCTATAGCTATTCACTTGGACAAACTCGAAACAATTAGTTCAACGTAGTGTGTGTTTTACGTTTATTTATCGTCGCTACCGGTTGCCCATATGAGCGACGCATCCGGAAGAGATTTGTCATTTTAGATTTTGGAGGATAGTGCAATGATACAGACAGAGACCCATTCCAGAGTCTCCTCTGGTTCGTTTACGTGCTTGGTGTACAGCACCGACACGAGACCTCGGTTTAAAATCCCATCTGAAAGAATGTTAATTGTATTAGGGGGTCAAACGGGGGATCGAACCTGCGATGGCAATATTACGTGTACATTCAATATAAGTATTATATAAAATGGTTGGTGATTAAATATTTAAAAATATAATACATGTAAAATGTATAATAAATTAAATATATACAAACTCTGACAAAATCATTATCGCAGCCTGTGTCAAACTCGAGTCGAAAATCAATGAATTTGAGGAAAATACTGGTTCCTGGTGGAGTTTCAATGGTCCATCGACATTCTTCGGATCTTGGATACACATTGGGGTAGTTTGGTGACTCAATTATGCCAAAGGTACCCGTGTAATTCTCACCGCACGCAGAAACTGCAAACATAAACACTGATGAAGACAGACAGACAGACAGACAGACAGACAGACAGACACACACACACACACCACACACACACACACACACACTCACACACACCAACACACACACAACACACACACACACACACACACACACACACACACACACACAACACACACACACACACACACACACACACACACACACACACACACACACACACACACACACACACACACACACACACACACACACACACACACACACACACACACACACACACACACACACACACACACACACACACACACACACACACACACACACACACACACACACACACACACACACACACACACACACACACACACACACACACACACACACACACACACACACACACACACACACACACACACACACACACACACACACACACACACACACACACACACACACACACACACACACACACACACACACACCACACACACACACACACACACACACACACACACACACACACACACACACACACACACACACACACACACACACACACACACACACACACACACACACACACACACACACACACACACACACACACACACACACACACACACACACACACACACACACACACACACACACACACACACACACACACACACACACACACACACACACACACACACACACACACACACACACACACACACACACACACACACACACACACACACACACACACACACACACACACACACACACACACACACACACACACACACACACACACACACACACACACACACACACACACACACACACACACACACACACACACACACACACACACACACACACACACACACACACACACACACACACACACACACACACACACACACACACACACACACACACACACACACACACACACACACACACACACACACACACACACACACACACACACACACACACACACACACACACACACACACACACACACACACACACACACACACACACACACACACACACACACACACACACACACACACACACACACACACACACACACACACACACACACACACACACACACACACACACACACACACACACACACACACACACACACACACACACACACACACACACACACACACACACACACACACACACACACACACACACACACACACACAACACACACACAGCACACCACATACACACAGACACACAGACACACACACACAGACACACAGACACACGCACGCCCGCCAGCCCGCCCGCACGCACGCACCGCACGCACGCACGCACGCACCACGCACGCACACAAAGACACACCAGACACAAACACACACACAGACAGACAGCACACGCACACACGCACCACACACGCTCGCACACACGCCACGACAAACACACACACACAAGCACACACACACACGCACGCACGCACGCACGCACGCACGCACGCACGCACGCACGCACGCACGCTCGCACGCACGCACTCACGCACTCACGCACGCACGCACGCACGCACGCACGCACGCACGCACAAACGTAGAATTTGTTGCAGAAGTTGTTGCAGAAGTTGTTGCAGAAGATTATGTTGCTGCAGAAGTTGTTGCAGAAGATTATGTTGTTGCAGAAGTTGTTGCAGAATATTATGTTGTTGCAGAAGTTGTTGCAGAATATTATGGTACTGCAGAAGTTATTGCAGAATATTATGGTGCTGCAGAGGTTGTTGCAGAATAGTATGGTGCTGCAGAAGTTGTTGCAGAAGTTGTTGCAGAAGTTGTTGCAGAATATTATAGGGCTGCAGAAGTTGTTGCAGAAGTTGTTGCAGAAGTTGTTGCAGAATATTATAGGGCTGCAGAAGTTATTGCAGAAGATTATGTTATTGCAGAAGTTGTTGCAGAAGTTGTTGCAGAGGATTATGTTGTTGCAGAAGTTGTTGCAGAAGTTGTTGCAGAAGTTGTTGCAGAATAGTATGGTGCTGCAGAAGTTGTTGCAGAAGTTGTTGCAGAATAGTATGGTGCTGCAGAAGTTGTTGCAGAATATTATGGTGCTGCATAAGTTGTTGCAGAAGTTTTATGTTGTTGTAGAAGATTATGTTGTTGAACAAGTTGTTGAACAAGTTGTTGCAGAAGTTGCTGCAGAAGTTGTTGCAGAAGGCTGCACGCAAGTTTCTACAGCAATAAAATCCGCAAAGAAACTATAACAATATATCACAGTAACTACTAGTAACCACAGACGGATGTGTAGTCCAGTGGTAACACATTAAACTGGTAATCCAGGGATCGCAGGTTCGATCCACCGTCTGACCGTAATAAAATTATCAGTCTTTCAGATGGGACGTTTTACCGAGGTCTCGTGTCGGTGATTTACATTTTGCACGAATGTCAAATATTCCACCATTCAACATACGAGTTTTACTCACGTGCTCATATCTCTAGGTTTGTATTGGGCAAGAAAGTACAGTCTTTTTGCGACTTTAAACCGAGGTTTTGTGTCGGTGCTTTGCACAGTGTACGTAAAAGAACCATATGGGACTCTGGAATGGGTCTCTGTCTGTCTCATTTCTCTATCCTCCAACAATCTAAAATGCCTAATATCCTCAGGAGGCGTCGCTTATGTGGGCAACCGGTAGGACGATACATAAACGTAAAACACACACATACTAGTACAAATCTAAATGCTCATGTTACAATTATGTTACGAGCAAAATAATCCATAAGGAAATTAAACAAATTGAACAACATTAAAATTGTACTTAAAATTTAAGTCTATATGTATATGAATAACTAGTGTCCCTATATTGCGCTCTATAATGATGCATCGGCGGGTGAAACGCTTACGTCGTTGACTGCAAATAACTTGCACCTCAAAGCTCGTGGTTCAAATTCCACTGAGGTTGTCGGATTCGTACATGCTAGGAAGCTACTCAAACTGGCTTACGGTAGATCGGTGGTTCTACCAGGGTGCACTAGCTTACGGTAGGTCGGTGGTTCTACAATTGCGAAGCAAGTTCTAACAACTTATATTAATCACTTTCGTTTGCACAGATGAAAGCGTATATGTGGTCATTCGTGTGGGAGGAAACCGGAGTATCCGGAGAAAACCCACCTGTTCGATATGGCGACCACCGTACCATCTCACATACTTGCCGTCCGAGGATCGAACCCGGGTTGCATTGGTGAGAAGCGAGAGTGATAACCACCGCGCTAATCGGACAGCCTACTCGGAGGGACACCTGGTTCTTTCGCCACAAATAACTGCTGGATAGTCACAATATGACATAAGCTGCGTGCGCGACTTTAACATCCAACACAAAACAAACTTACCTACAATATCAAACAGCAAAAACAATACGCCAACCATGCCCCGAATCGGAATCTACAACACAAGAAACCGCACGTATTGCAATGCCATCTCTTTTTGGCCCAGAAGTTTAAATGTGATGAAATTGGTATCCTTGCTTTGCGGCCATCTTGTAATTCCAATATATCAAATTATTTAAGGATGACAAAGTGTTATCTGGTATTGTTTCGTTATTTTAGGCCCGATCAAGTCATATTGAACATTGATGCATGACACATCTGAGAAGCATACTACAAAATGGAACAAATTCCTCACATGTTGATATTTCTTGTTGATTTGATGTCTTAATTATATTCTTATTCTTAAATATGTGCTATAGTTGGACTGCCAGAAGTAGTTCGTAGACATATCAAAACTGCTGTAACAACAAAACCCAAAGAAACTAAGCCTTTATTTTAAATAGTACTTACCGACATGGTTTACGCTATGTCCTCAAACCGTTAGTTTTATGATTGAAATATTGATTACAATTATTAACATGTTGATACAGAAGAGGAAGCTTGCACTACGCTATTCGCATACATGTACGTCACCTCGGCGCATCCGTACTTCCTTATGTTTGAAGTATCACTGACATCACTGATCAATTTGATTTGTTTATTTTATTTTGGTTTATAGTTGCACCAGCAATTCGCACAACCTAGGTCATATATGTCGACTCTCCAGCTAGTATTGGCGCGGGAAGACGTCCACCTTCTGTACAGTATATTAGGCAGGGACTAACTCCCGTGTAGAACCACCGACGTTCCACGTGCCAGCTGGATAGTTTCCTAACATGAACTAATTCGACACCTCCATGGGGTTCGAACCTACAACTATCAGAGACAAATGGATTGGAATCAACGACCTTAACAATTCGGCTACCGAGGCTCCCCCCCCCCCCGACAAACGTTGAGTAACTCCTACTTAAGATATTCAGTGGGTATATCCCGTTCCTTTGGAAGATCTTAAATATCACATGACCAGTGGCAGAATATATTGAATGACCCTCAAAACAATCAGCCAAGTATCATGAATCCGGTAATGAATATATTGAATGGTTCTCGATACAATCAGCCAAGTAGCATGAATCCGCTAATGAATATATTGAATGACACTCAACACAATCAGCCAAGTATGATGAATCCGCTAATGAATATATTGAATGGTCCTCGAAACAATCAGTAAAGTATCATGAATCCGCTAATGAATATATTGAATGACCCTCGAAACAATCAGTAAAGTATGATGAATCCGCTAATGAATATATTGAATGGTCCTCGAAACAATCAGTAAAGTATCATGAATCCGCTAATGAATATATTGAATGGTCCTCGAAACAATCAGTAAAGTATCATGAATCCGCTAATGAATATATTGAATGACACTCGAAACAATCAGCCACGTATCATGAATCCGCTAATGAATATATTGAATGACCCTCGAAACAATCAGTAAAGTATCATGAATCCGCTAATGAATATATTGAATGACCCTCGAAACAATCAGCCAAGTAGCATGAATCCGTTGAAGTCATCAACTGTTGCTCATACATGTATTTACAAACAGGTGACAAATCAAACCCCCACTGACTACATGGCTATCTTAATAACGTGTGTTCTATGTAGGGTATTGGAACATATTGTCCAATCCTCCGTAAGTAGTAGTAAAATACCTCACAAATCACAGTATTCTGTACTACTTGAAACATGGTTTTAGCGAAAGAAGGTCATGAGCTAGTGTGCTAGTGCTAGTAAATAACATGGTGTTCCCCATTCTACAATAAGCAGCAGGTCTATCTTATAATGCTATATTTCATTAGTGCTTTCGATTAGGTCAATCACGAAAATCGTACTTCTGAAAATGCATAATTATGGAGTCAACGGTGACACAATAAAGTGGATTACGAGTTTTCTAGACACAATATTTCATTCAGTCAGACGACAATGCTAAAGCTACGTGACTACAGTATTGTAGGTCAGAACACAATCTTCAGTTGCTGTCCGCACACGACGGCAATACTACATCTACGTTACTACAGTCTTGTAGGTATGTACACAGTCAACAGTTAATGTCCGCACAAGACGGCAATGCTACAGCTACGTTACGACAATCTTGTAGGTCAGTACACAGTCGACAGTTAATGTTCGCACAAGACGGCAATACTACAGCTACGTTACTAGAGTCGTGTAGGTCAGTACACATTCTTCAGTTGCAGTCCGCACAAGACGGCAATACTACAATTACGCTACTACAGTTTTGTAGGTCAGTACACATTCTTCAGTTGCTGTCCGCACATGACGGCAATACTACAGTTACGTTACTAGTCTTGTCGGTCAGTACACATTCTTCAGATGTTTCCGCACAAGACGGCAATACTACAGCTACGTTACGACAGTCTTGTATGTCAGTACACAGTCTTCCGTTGTTTTCCGCACATGACGGCAATACTACAGCTACGTTACTAGTTTTGTAGGTCAGTACACAATCTTCAGTTGTTGTCCGCACAAGACGGTAATACTACAGCTACGTTACGACAGTCTTGTAGATCAGTACACAGTCTTTCGTTGTTGTCCGCACAAGACGGCAATACTACAGCTACGTTGCTACAGTCGTGTAGGTCAGCACAGTCTACAGTTGCTGTCCGCACAAGACGGCAATGCTACAGCTACGTTACTAGTCAGTCTTGCAGGTCAGTACTCAGTCTACAGTTGTTGTCCGTACAAGACGGCAATACTACATCTACGTTACTACAGTCTTGTAGGTCAGTACATATTCTTCAGATGTTTCCGCACAAGACGGCAATACTACATCTACGTTACTACAGTCTTGTAGGTCAGTACATATTCTTCAGATGTTTCCGCACAAGAGGGCAATACTACATCTACGTTACTACAGTCTTGTAGGTCAGTACATATTCTTCAGATGTTTCCGCACAAGACAGCAATACTACATCTACGTTACTACAGTCTTGTAGGTCAGTACATATTCTTCAGATGTTTCCGCACAAGACGGCAATACTACATCTACGTTACTACAGTCTTGTAGGTCAGTACATAGTCTTCCGTTGTTGTCCGCACATGACGGCAATACTACAGCTACGTTACTAGTATTGTAGGTGAGTACACAGTCTTCAGTTGTTGTCCGCACAAGACGGCAATACTACAGCTACGTTACGACAGTCTTGTATGTCAGTACACAGTCTTCCGTTGTTGTCCGCACATGACGGCAATACTACAGCTACGTTACTAGTCTTGTAGGTCAGTACACAGTCTTCAGTTGTTGTCCGCACAAGACGGCAATACTACATCTACGTTACTACAGTCTTGTAGGTCAGTACACATTCTTCAGTTACTGTCCGCACAAGACGGCAATACTACAGCTACGTTACTACAGTCGTGTAGTTCAGCACAGTCTACAGTTGCTGTCCGCACAAGACGGCAATACTACAGCTACGTTACTAGTCAGTCTTGTAGGTCAGTAGTCAGTCTACAGTTGTTGTCCGCACAAGACCGCAATACTATATCTACGTTACTACAGTCGTGTAGGTCAGTACATATTCTTCAGATGTTTTCGCACAAGACGGCAATACTACATATACGTTACTACAGTCTGGTAGGTCAGTACATATTCTTCAGATGTTTCCGCACAAGACGGCAATACTACATCTACGTTACTACAGTATTGTAGGTCAGTACATATTCTTCAGATGTTTCCGCACAAGACGGCAATACTACATCTACGTTACTACAGTCTTGTAGGTCAGTACATATTCTTCAGATGATTCCGCACAAGACGGCAATACTACATCTACTTGACTACAGTCTTGAAGGTCAGTACACAGTCTTCCGTTGTTGTCCGCACATGACGGCAATACTACAGCTAGGTTACTAGTCTTGTAGGTGAGTACACAGTCTTCAGTTGTTGTCCGCACAAGACGGCAATATTACAGCTACGTTACGACAGTCGTGTATGTCAGTACACAGTCTTCCGTTGTTGTCCGCACATGACGGCAATACTACAGCTATGTTACTAGTCGTGTAGGTCAGTACACAGTCTTCCGTTGTTGTCCGCACATGACGGCAATACTAAAGCTATGTTACTAGTCTTGTAGGTCAGTACACATCTTCAGTTGTTGTCCGCACAAGACGGCAATACTACATCTACGTTACTACAGTCTTGTAGGTCAGTACACAGTCTTCAGTTACTGTCCGCACAAGACGGCAATACTACAGCTACGTTACTACAGTCGTGTAGGTCAGCACAGTCTACAGTTGCTGTCCGCACAAGACGGCAATACTACAGCTACGTTACTAGTCAGTCTTGTAGGTCAGTACTCAGTCTACAGTTGTTGTCCGCACAAGACGGCAATACTACATGTACGTTACTACAGTCTTGTATGTCAGTACATATTCTTCAGATGTTTCCGCACAAGACGGCAATACTACATCTACGTTACTACAGTCTTGTAGGTCAGTACACAGTCTTCAGTTGTTGTCCGCACAAGACGGCAAAACTACATCTACGTTACTACAGTCTTGTAGGTTAGTACACAGTCTTCAGTTACTGTCCGCACAAGACGGCAATACTACATCTACGTTACTACAGTCTTGTATGTCAGAACATATTCTTCAGATGTTTCCGCACAAGACGGCAATACTACATATACGTTACTACAGTCTTGTATGTCAGTACATATTCTTCAGATGTTTCCGCACAAGACGGCAATACTACATCTACGTTACGACAGTCTTGTAGGTCAGTACATATTCTTCAGATGTTTCCGCACAAGACGGCAATACTACCTCTACGTTACTACAGTCTTGTAGGTCAGTACATATTCTTCAGATGTTTCCGCACAAGACGGCAATACTACATCTACGTTACTACAGTATTGTAGGTCAGTACATAGTCTTCAGATGCTTCCGCACAAGACGGCAATACTACTTCTACGTTACTACAGTCTTGTATGTCACTACATATTCTTCAGATGTTTCCGCACAAGACGGCAATACTACATCTACGTTACTACATTCTTGTAGGTCAGTACACAGTCTTCAGTTGTTGTCCGCACATGACGGCAATACTACAGCTACGTTACTAGTCTTGTAGGTGAGTACACAGTCTTCAGTTGTTGTCCACACAAGACGGCAATACTACAGCTACGTTACGACAGTCTAGTATGTCAGTACTCAGTCTTCCGTTGTTGTCCGCACATGACGGCAATACAACAGCTACGCTACTAGTCTTGTAGGTCAGTACACAGTCTTCAGTTGTTGTCCGCACAAGACGGCAATACTACATCTATGTTACTACAGTCTTGTAGGTCAGTACACAGTCTTCAGTTGTTGTCCGCACAAGACGGCAATACTACATCTATGTTACTACAGTCTTGTAGGTCAGTACACAGTCTTCAGTTTCTGTCCGCACAAGACGGCAATACTACAGCTACGTTACTACAGTCGTGTAGGTCAGTACACATTCTACAGTTGCTGTCCGCACAAGACGGCAATACTACAGCTACGTTACTAGTCAGTCTTGTAGGTCAGTACTCAGTCTACAGTTGTTGTGCGCACAAGACGGCAATACTACATCTACGTTACTACAGTCTTGTAGGTTAGTACACAGTCTTCAGTTGTTGTCCGCACAAGACGGCAATACTACATGTACGTTACTACAGTCTTGTAGGTCGGTACACAGTCTTCAGTTACTGTCCGCTCAAGACGGCAATACTACAGCTACGTTACTACAGTCGTGTAAGTCAGCACAGTCTCCAGTTGCTGTCCGCACAAGACGGCAATACTACATCTACGTTACTACAGTCTTATTGGTCAGTACACAGTCTTCAGTTACTGTCCGCACAAGACAGCAATACTACAGCTACGTTACTACAGTCGTGTAGGTCAGCACAGTCTACAGTTGCTGTCCGCACAAGACGACAATATTACATCTACGTTACTACAGTCTTGTAGGTCAGTACACAGTCTTCAGTTGTTGTCCGCACAAGACGGCAATACTACATCTACGTTACTACAGTCTTGTAGGTCAGTACACAGTCTTCAGTTACTGTCCGCACAAGACGGCAATACTACAGCTACGTTACTACAGTCGTGTAGGTCAGCACAGTCTACAGTTGCTGTCCGCACAAGACGGCAATACTACAGCTACTTTACTAGTCAGTCTTGTAGGTCAGTACGCAGTCTACAGTTGTTGTCCACACAAGACGGCAATACTACATCTACGTTACTACAGTCTTGTATGTCAGAACATATTCTTCAGATGTTTCCGCACAAGACGGCAATACTACATATACGTTACTACAGTCTTGTATGTCAGTACATATTCTTCAGATGTTTCCGCACAAGACGGCAAAACTACATCTACGTTACTACAGTCTTGTATTTCAGTACATATTCTTCAGATGTTTCTGCACAAGACGGCAATACTACATCTACGTTACTACAGTCTTGTATGTCAGTACATATTCTTCAGATGTTTCCGCACAAGACGGCAATACTACATCTACGTTACTACAGATTTGTAGGTCAGTACATATTCTTCAGATGTTTCCGCACAAGACGGCAATACTACATCTACGTTACTACAGTCTTGTAGGTCAGTACATAGTCGTCAGATGTTTCCGCACAAGACGGCAATACTACATCTACGTTACTACAGTCTTGTAGGTCAGTACATATTCTTCAGATGCTTCCGCACAAGACGGCAATACTACATCTCCGTTACTACAGTCTTGTATGTCACTACATATTCTTCAGATGTTTCCGCACAAGACGGCAATACTACATCTATGTTACTACAGTCGTGTAGGTCAGTACATATTCTTCAGATGTTTCCGCACAAGACGGCAATACTACATCTACGTTACTACATTCTTGTAGGTCAGTACACAGTCTTCAGTTGTTGTCCGCACATGACGGCAATACTACAGCTACGTTACTAGTCTTGTAGGTGAGTACACAGTCTTCAGTTGTTGTCCGCACAAGACGGCAATACTACAGCTATGTTACGACAGTCTTGTATGTCAGTACACAGTCTTCCGTTGTTGTCCGCACATGACGGCAATACTACAGCTACGTTACTAGTCTTGTAGGTCAGTGCACAGTCTTCAGTTGTTGTCCGCACAAGACGGCAATACTACATCTACGTTACTACAGTCTTGTAGGTCAGTACACAGTCTTCAGTTACTGTCCGCACAAGACGGCAATACTACAGCTATGTTACGACAGTCTTGTATGTCAGTACACAGTCTTCCGTTGTTGTCCGCACATGACGGCAATACTACAGCTACGTTACTAGTCTTGTAGGTCAGTACACAGTCTTCATTTGCTGTCCGCACAAGACGGCAATACTACAGCTACGTTACTAGTCAGTCTTGTAGGTCAGTACTCAGTCTACAGTTGTTGTCCGCACAAGACGGCAATACTACATCTACGTTACTACAGTCTTGTATGTCAGTACATATTCTTCAGATGTTTCCGCACAAGACGGCAATACTACATACACGTTACTACAGTCTTGTAGGTTAGTACACAGTCTTCAGTTGTTGTCCGCACAAGACGGCAATACTACATGTACGTTAATATAGTCTTATAGGTCGGTACACAGTCTTCAGTTACTGTCCGCTCAAGACGGCAATACTACAGCTACGTTACTACACTCGTGTAGGTCAGCACAGTCTACAGTTGCTGTCCGCACAAGACGGCAATACTACATCTACGTTACTACAGTCTTGTAGGTCAGTACACAGTCTTCAGTTACTGTCCGCACAAGACAGCAATACTACAGCTACGTTACTACAGTCTTGTAGGTCAGTACACAGTCTTCAGTTACTGTCCGCACAAGACGGCAATACTACAGCTACTTTACTAGTCAGTCTTGTAGGTCAGTACTCAGTCTACAGTTGTTGTCCGCACAAGACGGCAATACTACATCTACGTTACTACAGTCTTTATGTCAAAACATATTCTTCAGATGTTTCCGCACAAGACGGCAATACTACATCTACGTTACTACAGTCTTGTATGTCAGTACATATTCTTCAGATGTTTCCGCACAAGACGGCAAAACTACATCTACGTTACTACAGTATTGTAAGTCAGTACATATTCTTCAGATGTTTCCGCACAAGACGGCAATACTACATCTACGTTACTACATTCTTGTATGTCAGTACACAGTCTTCAGTTGTTGTCCGCACATGACGGCAATACTACAGCTACGTTACTAGTCTTGTAGGTGAGTACACAGTCTTCAGTTGTTGTCCGCACAAGACGGCAATACTACAGCTACGTTACGACAGTCTTGTATGTCAGTACACAGTCTTTCGTTGTTGTCCGGACATGACGGCAATACTACAGCTAAGTTACTAGTCTTGTAGGTCAGTACACAGCCTTCAGATTTTGTCTGCACAAGACGGCAATACTACATCTACATTACTACAGTCTTGTAGGTCAGTACACAGTCTTCAGTTACTGTCCGCACAAGACGGCAATACTACAGCTACGTTACTAGTCAGTCTTGTAGGTCAGTACTCAGTCTACAGTTGTTGTCCGCACAAGACGGCAATACTACATCTACGTTACTACAGTCTTGTATGTCAGTACATATTCTTCAGATGTTTCCGCACAAGACGGCAATACTACATCTACGTTACTACAGTCTTGTAGGTCAGTACACAGTCTTCAGTTGTTGTCCGCACAAGACGGCAATAATACATGTACGTTACTACAATCTTGTAGGTCAGTACACAGTCTTCAGTTACTGTCCGCACAAGACGGCAATGCTACAGCTACGTTACCTCAGTCGTGTAGGTCAGCACAGTCTACAGTTGCTGTCCGCACAAGACGGCAATACTACATCTACGTTACGACAGTCTTGTAGGTCATAACACAGTCTTCAGTTGCTGTCCGCACAAGACGACAATACTACAGCTATGTTACTACAGTCTTGTAGGTCAGTACACAGTCTTCAGTTGCTGTACGCACAAGACGACAATACTACAGCTATGTTACTACAGTCATGTAGGTCAGTACACATTCTTGTATGTCAGTACACAGGTCCCAGAAAGTCACAACCACAACACGGTAGTACTTCAGCCAAGCTAATGTCGTCCTGTATGTCATTATCCAGGTCGTAGATATTTCATAAATATGTACATATTAACAACAAACAAACGTTATACAGGAATACTATTTTATACATAATTCAATTAATTAATACAAAGTTTCGGAATCGATATTGTTAGGAAACACATGTACATGTATATCAATTTAAGAATGTATTTAACAAATGCGTAACAGCTAAAACTATCTGCCTAATGGTTAGTATATGTTTTATAACATTAAGAGATATACTCCATGCTCGCTAACCGTATAAAACCCCACATTGCTGATCCATAGTTAAGTATTAATAAACTTATCCAACAGCTTAAACACTTAAGAATTTCTTCAGTAAAACGAATGAAATATTGATCATAACGCGATTCAGAAACAAGCTTTAAGTGACCTATGCAATTTGCCATTTCAAGTTAAGGTAACTCCCGTATAAGTAAAACTATGGACATTTCAAGTCCCGAATATGTATCTAAGCAACTATGGACATTTCTATGTGATATTACTATAGGCAAAACTAGTTTTCGCAAACACTGTCAATAAGCCAGCGCGTACTTATTTATATATGGCAATGCTGTCTTGTTTGTGGTAAATCTATAATAAACAGCAGGTGTGCCTAAGAAAAGTACACGGTGCATGGTACATAGTATAAACAAGAGACTCAACGAAGGCCCTGGATCGCTCACCTGAGTTGAAAAGATGAAAGTGCTATAAAAACGAACGTTGCTTAATAGAGATAACCATTGACACAGGTCTGACTGTACATTGCAACATATCAAAGCTCTGGGAATTCTGGTTTCCGAGAATACTATTTTTAAAGAGTTGTACAATAATATATAGGACTCCTACCGTGGGGCCAATTATGACCCCTAACGTTACCATTTGAGCAAACTTAGTAATGGCCCACTAGATGATGCCACATTCTAAATATTAATTTAAAAGCACTGGACTATGTGATTTCGGAGAAAATGAATTTTAATGAGCATAGCTATGTAGGTCAATGTAAATTATGTGACCCATAGAGTGGGCTCAAATTTGACCTCAGGGTCACAAGTTGAACAAACGCAGTAGTGGTTCACTATGTTATGCTATGCCAAATATTTAATAGTTGGTCATTGTTGTTCTTGGCAAATATTTCTCTAAAGAGTTTTACTATATAAGCCTATGTAAACTAAACTATGTGATTCTTACCGCGGGGTTAATTATGACCACCGGATCACCAGTTGAGCAAACTTGGAAGTGATCCACTAGATGATGGTACATGCACTGTATCAAAGTTCTGGGCAGTGTGGTTTGTAAGAAAATATTTAAAGCGACACTACATCGGTAAAAACGCAAATTTCTACAGAATGTAATTTCTTATTATATGGTATAATGTTTTTTCTCCTCAAATATTTGCCTCAAATACTGAGTATTTCAACTCATAAACAAACGTCGTATACGAGGTTTCTTGACATAGCAAAATAATGTAAGCATCCATACGTAATACAACTAGTGTGTCCGGAATAACACGATATATGGTACAGATTTATCGTTATATCTCACATTTGTGCCTATATATTTGTAGACTATTCTTAGTTAAATTATCTCTAAACGACATTATCTCGCGTTTAGTATTGACTCCGATAACAAAACAAACGTCAATTCAGGAGCATGGACGACCGTTATATGAAATCATACTTTCAATCCACAAAACCACTGTTTATTGATTCAATGTTAGTGTTCGAATGTATTTGGAAGAATTTGTAGTAGCAATGAATTTATACGTGAAAACATGCATTTTATTTGCTTTTTGCGAGTTTTACTAAATAAGCCTATGCAAACTATGTGACCCCTACGTCGAGGTCAACTATGAGCCCAGGGTCACACTCTGTGACCCCTACGTCGAGGTCAACTATGAGCCCAGGGTCACACTCTGTGACCCCTACGTCGAGGTCAACTATGAGCCCAGGGTCACACTCTGTGACCCCTACGTCGAGGTCAACTATGAACCCAGGCTCACACTCTGTGGACACTTAGTATAGGTCAACTATGAGCCCAGGGTCACACTCTGAGGACACTTAGTATAGGTCTACTATGAGCCCAGGGTCACACTCCGTGGACACTTAGTATAGGTCAACTATTAGCCCAGGGTCACACTCCGTGGACACTTAGTATAGGTCAACTATTAGCCCAGGGTCACACTCCGTGGACACTTAGTATAGGTCAACTATGAGCCCACGATCACACTCTGAGGACACTTAGTATAAGTCAACTATGTAATGCTACTTGCCATATATCAAAGATCTGTGAAGTGTGGTTCATGAGAAGAATATTTCCTTTTTTAAGCTTTATTTATTTTACAATGATTGCGAAGCAAGTTTTAACAACTTATATTAATCACTCTCGTTGGCTCGGATGAAAGCGTATACACTATATGTGGTCATTCGTGTGTGAGGAAACCGGAGTACCCGGAGAAAACCCACCTGTCCGATCTGGCGACCATCGTACCATCTCACATACTTCCCGGTCATCGGATCGAACTCGGGTTGCATTGATGATGAAGAAGATTTACGAAATAGTATCGGAAATAGAGCCCAAATAATCACAACTACCAGCCACTGGCAACCATGTTTTTTGATGAATCGATATAGTTTGTGCAATGTATTGAGTGAAATAAAATGTGATGATATGAAATTTGTATTGTAATGTAAACTAGAGACTATCATCCACCAATTCTTGACACAACATTTCATCACATGTTTGCACGACGTACAGCGAAGGAGGATCGGACAACAGGCGATCATAAATGCTCATCTTGGGGCATTTGTACTGTGGTAAAGTGTTCTGGTGAGCTAAACATACATAAATAAATGTGAACTTTCCAGTGAAGTACAACACACATTATATAAATATATTCAACTGGTGATCATAAACGCTCACGCTCATCTTGGACACTTTGTGATGTGGTAAAGTTCTAAGATGAGTTAATGTGAACTTTACAGTGAAGTACAACACACATGATATAAATATATTCAACAGGCGATCATAAACGCTCACGCTCATCTTGGACACTTTGTGATGTGGTAAAGTTCTAAGATGAGCTAATGTGAACTTTCCAGTGAAGTACAACACACATGATATATGTATATTCAACTGGTGATCATAAACGCTCACACTCATCTTTGACACTTTGTGATGTGGTAAAGTTCTAAGATGAGCTAATGTGAACTTTCCAGTGAAGTACAACACACATGATATATGTATATTCAACAGGTGATCACAGACGCTCACGCTCATCTTGGACACTTTGTGATGTGGTAATGTTCTAAGATGAGCTAAACATGCATAACTAAATGTGAACTTTCCAGTAAAGTACAACACACATGATATATGTATATTCATATATAAACAGACGACATTACAAAACCCGTCCATTCAGGTTGCAGACTGTTATGAAGTGTTCTTTTGTATACTTCAACTTGTTACTGCCGAACAATCAGTCATGGTTATGATTGACAGGCGTAGTATAGACAGTGGGTTAATATAAAATGCAATGTGCAATTGAGGGTGGGTAGCATTTGTGATACACTAATAAAGCGACACTACATCAGAGAAAATGCAAATTTCTACAGAATGTATTTTCCTATTATATGGTATCATTTTCCCCCAAATATTTGCTTCAAAAACTGAGTATTTCAACTAATAAACAAACGTCGTATACGCGGTTTGTTGACATATCAAAATAATGAAAATAGGGTCGACATTCATGCGTAATGCAACTAGTGTATCCTGAATAACACGAGTTATGGTACAGATTTACCGTTACATCTCACATTTGTGCCTGTGAATATTTGTTTGTAGACTAATCTTAGTTAAATTATCTCTAAACGACATTATCTCGCGTTTAGTAATGACTCCGATGACAAACAAATGGCAATTCAGGAGCATGTATGACCGATATATGAAATCCTACTTTCAATTTTGAAAGTTTATAGACCACAAAAAACACTGTTTATTGATTCAATGTTAGTGTTCGAATGTATTCGGAAGAATGTGTAGTAGTAATGCATATATACGTGAAAAAATACATTGTATTTGCTTTTTGCGATGTAATGTCGCTTTAAGTGTAGTTGTAATCATTGCATATATAACGGGCATGCATATCTTTGGAGCATTTCTAGTTAGTAGGTAAGGTGTTTCTGACAGGGGTTCCAGACTGTGGAGCAGTATTCAACCTGTGGGTGGGCATAAATGGTATATGCAGTTTCTTTGACCTGTTTGTTATTAGTGTTGACGTTCCTTTTTATGAAGCGGAGAGTGTTGTTAGCTTTTGAGGTAATATTATTATACAAATAAGTGGACACCATTAAAATTTGCAAATAAATATAACAAGAGTTTAGTACCTTCTAATTTCTAAACATATACATGAATACTACCGTACATAAATTAACGTGATCAAGCATATAAAAGGAAAGGAGAAAATAGTTCTCCCAGACAAAATAGTTCTCTCAGATAAAATAGTTCTCCCAGATAAAATAGTTCTCCCAGACAAAATAGTTCTCGCAGACAAAATAGTTCTCTCCCAGACAAAATAGTTCTCGCAGACAAAATAGTTCTCCCAGATAAAAAAGTTCTCCCAGATAAAATAGTTCTCCCAGACAAAATAGTTCTCCCAGACAGACGGATCTGTAGTCCAGTGGTAACACGCTGGACTGGTAATCCAGGGATCGCAGGTTCGATCCCCCGTCTGACCCTAATAAAATTAGCAGTCGTTCAGATGGGACGTTAAACCGAGGTCTCGTGTCGGCGCTTTACACCGTGCACGTAAAAGAACCAGAGGAGACTCTGGAATGGGTCGCTCTCTGTATCATTGCACTATCCTCCAAACATCTAAAATGACTAATCTCTTCAGGAGGCGTCGCTCATATGGGCAACCGGTAGCGACGATAAATAAACGTAAAACACTGTTCTCCCATAAGTGTTTTTAAAAAAAACATTTCTTTCTTTGTGACACAGTGACCTACTTTTAAGGAAACACTATTATTTTTAAGAAATAAGCTTTCGTTAAATTATAACCTATATCACGAGTCGCTATGCCGAGGCTGTACTCTGGATATAACATGATAAATGTCCACGAAACTGAAGACCAAGCACCGACCTGTCTTTGTCGAGCAGAGGGGCATACACAGTATGTTCTCCAGCGATGTAGAAATATCAACCAGCAACAAGCAAGCCAATCAAAAGTTGAATGTCGACGTTGGGGATTTGATGCGAATCTGGTCCTTCATTGTTGTTGCTGGGCTGGTCGTGTATAGACGAACGACAAGAGGAAAAAGATCTTATGATCAATCTTGACAATATCCAATCAAAATTAAATCGCTATGTTGAGTTAATTGCGTATCATATGTTGATGTATATTCCGAGGAAAGTTGATAAAACATCAATATAAAGAATTAAAGCGACACTAGTGAAAACGCAACTTTTTACGAATGTATTCTCATATTATATATTTATTTCTTTTCCAAATATTTGCCTAAAAATGTGAGTAATTAAACTAATAAACAAACGTCGTATACGCGGTTTGTTGACATAACAAAATAATGTAAATAGGGTCGATATCCAAGCGTAATACAATTCGTGTATCCTTAATAACACGATGTATGGTACATATTTACCGTTATATCTCATCTCAAATCTGTTGATTCAATGTTAGTGTTCGAATGTATTCGGAAGAATTTGTAGTAGCGATGCATTTATACGTGAACATTTTTATTTGCTTTTTGCGATGTAATGTCGCCTTAAAGTTCATTCAATACCTGTTCCATTACATCAAATCACTTGCCCCTCAACGCTGTGGGTTCGAATCATACGGGTGTATCGAATTCCACCATGTGTGGAGGCTATCCAGCGGGTTTATGGAAGACCAGTGGTTCTTATCGGATGCCCGTCCGTGACGTACAATGCTACCCCGAGGGATGCCCGTCCGTGACGTACAATGCTACCCCGAGGGATGAATAAAACGCATCTAAGATCGTGTATTCTGATCTATGTGTTTGTTTCTTTTTATATTTTGGGTGATATCGTGGGTGTAGATAATCTTCGTATAAACTGGGCTTGCTAAGTAAATAAGTAAGTGCACAGACAGACAGACAGACAGACAGACAGACAGACAGACAGACAGACAGACAGACAGACAGA
The DNA here is from genome assembly GCA_014843695.1 of Archivesica marissinica. Taxonomy (NCBI): domain Eukaryota; kingdom Metazoa; phylum Mollusca; class Bivalvia; order Venerida; family Vesicomyidae; genus Archivesica; species Archivesica marissinica. The sequence continues at coordinate 27,511,561 of CM026388.1, forward strand.
CAGACAGACAGACAGACAGACAGACAGACAGACAGACAGACAGACAGACAGACAGACAGACAGACAGACAGACAGACAGACAGACAGACAGACAGACAGACAGACAGACAGACAGACAGACAGACAGACAGACAGACAGACAGACAGACAGACAGACAGACAGACAGACAGACAGACAGACAGACAGACAGACAGACAGACAGACAGACAGACAGACAGACAGACAGACAGACAGACAGACAGACAGACAGACAGACAGACAGACAGACAGACAGACAGACAGACAGACAGACAGACAGACAGACAGACAGACAGACAGACAGACAGACAGACAGACAGACAGACAGACAGACAGACAGACAGACAGACATGTTCAATTTCTAATAGTATGAATCCAGACTTAATGTCTAATTGGCTGCATATCCCACTTCGTCTTCCATTTCAGATTAAGAATAATTTGTATTGCCTTTACAAACATGACAATTGAGTCCTCGTTTGCCGGATTGACACCAAATCATAAACCACTCACAGCTCTAGGTTTAAATCCCACCGGGGCGTCCAATTCTTTCAAGTGAGGAAACTATCCAGCTGGCTTGTTGAAGGTCGGCGGTTCTGTCTGAGTGGCCGTCAGTGCCTGATATACTGCCCGAAGGGGCGCCAGAAGGGGCGCAAGAAGGGGCGCCCGAGAAGGGGCATAATAACTGGTACGAATTTAAGCCACAAAAACAAACCATAATAATATAACTTCTACACGGACATATTACATTATACATGCTAGCAAGTGAACATATTGAAATTAAGGTAAAATAGCAAATAGTTTGAGCCACATATTGTAGCATTAGATGCATGGCCCCTTCTATTAATTGTGTACTGCATGGTCATATGTGTCCATACCGCTTGCTACAGTGTGCTGTTCTTTGTTTGTGGCATCATAGTGTTCCTTAGAGTCAGGTAATATATTGTACGTGTTATCAGTGTGGTTTCCATAGACATTACCCTTGTTCTCAGGTAATGTATTGTACGTGTTATCAGTGTGGTTTCCATAGACATTACCCTTGTTCTCAGGCAATTTATTGTACGTGTTATCAGTGTGGTTTCCATAGACATTACCCTTGTTCTCAGGCAATTTATTGTACGTGTTATCAGTGTGGTTTCCATAGACATTACCCTTGTTCTCAGGCAATTTATTGTACGTGTTATCGGTCTGATTTGCATAGATATTATCCGTGTTCTCATTCAACGTATTGTACACTTCAGAAGTCTCGTGGACAGGTTTGCCGTTCTCTACGTCTATCGCTTTCATTGGTGGGATTTTTGCAGTTGGTGCGGCTTTCCTAGGTTTAGTAACTACTGAATAAACAGTATTGTTAGTGTCTGTTATAGCATATTCTTCTATCTCACCTTGAATTGGTGGGGTTATTTTTCCACTTGTCGGACGAATCGAATTGTTCGCATCCAAGATAGACTCGTCGTCATATATTGGATTGACATATGCCTCTTTAGAAGAGATCTTAACGTCAGTCATGTCATCGGGAGACGGCACTTCCTTGCTCTCCGCGTGGTTTGTATCATTTACCTCGGCGTTGACGGGTTTATTTACTGTATTTGTTTTCTCGTTTGCAGAATAACTTCGTCTCCTGGAGTAAAATAAACAAATGTGACGAACCAGACGAACATGTACGTTTTTAGTGTATCGGATTGAAACTTAAGTTTATTTGCATTATTGAAAACTTGAATATATATTATGTGTGTGTGTTTTAATAGTTTAATAATATGTTATTGCTCGATTCATTTTACATATATATAATACAATACATGGTAATTTCAAGAAAAGCAAACTGGCCGGGCCTCAAGTTCTAGCAACATTAGTTATATAGGTGTGTTTTCAACTTCAACACCATGACTTAGTTTAAGCATTATTAATTTGTTCTGTTACATATATCTACATATACAATTATTATAAATGATTGTAAGACACATAGGATTTGAAAACAAGCTTAATACAAAGCTTATTTAAATTCATCTCCGTGGTAAACATAAAGTCTAATTATCCGATTATAGAAATTATATGTTTTATGAAATGGTCAAGTTATAATATTGTTTGTTTTAAACAAAAATATAGTCCATATTTCCCGATTGTAATTGAAAGTGCTGAAAAGTATTTGAAAGAAAAAACCATGACTTCTTCATAGAAGTCCGTTTGAATATGATGCTGTACATTGAAGCGTATATCTTCAAGGATTGACAAATCAGCTGGCATACAGCTATACAAACGTCATGGTCTACACTTATTTCCTTGCACATTTCAAATACAGTCTACATCCGTTATGTCGAATTCCGTCGGACTGAACAAAATTCTTCGACATAACCGAACTTTGACTTAACGAAAGTTGACATAAACAGATCCAGTTATGTGTAAAATGATAGTGTCTGAAATGGGAATTGAATCGACTTCGAGATAACCGGATAATTCGACATAACCGACTTTGACATAACGGATGCAGACTATATGTGACCGTTTCTAGGTAGTACCTTTTCAATGGTAAAGCATAGAGACTACTTATTTGTTTTCGGTGTACCATAGCGTAAACAAAAGAGGTGACATATATGTTATTGAATAATACAAGGAACATATAAAAGAATAATTATTAATAGTGTTTTACATTTCAAAAGAATGATCTAATATATATTCTCATGAATTGTTTTGACGTGGAAAAAAAAATCTACTACATACTAACATTACAACTTTTAAACGGAAACTAATTTATGCAAGCACAATGTTAATTTAATTAGCAAATTCATTTTTCTAATTTTCTAAAACTTTATGTCATGCATTTTGTGTGTCTGGTAAACCATGTTTATAATTACAGTCTACATCCGTTGAATGTTGAATTCCGTCCGACCGAACAAAATACTTCGGCATAACCGAAGTTTGACTTACCGAAATTCGATATAAACAGAGCCAGTTATATGTAAAATGATAGTGTCTGAAACGTGACTGATCCAACTTCGAGATAACCGGAGAAATCGATATAACGGACTTTGACATAGCGGATGTAGACTGTATTTTATTAACAAATAGTGCGCGCTAACAAGGATTATAACATAGAGGGTACATGCATGTGACAATGCTGACATGTACGTGACAATGCTGACATGTACGTGACAATGCTGACATGTATGTGACAATGCCTACATGTATGTGACAACACCGATATGTACGTGACAATGCTGACATGTACGTGACAATGCTGACATGTATGTGACAATGCTGACATGTATGTGACAATGCTGACATGTACGTGACAATGCTGACATGTATGTAACAATGCTGACATGTATGTGACAATGCTGACATGTACGTGACAATGCTGACATGTACGTGACAATGCTGACATGTACGTGACAATGCTGACTGACATATATGTAACAATGCTGACATGTATGAGACAATGCCAACATGTATGTAACAATGCAGACATGTACGTGACAATGCTGACTGACATGTATGTGACAATGCTGACATGTATGTGACAATGCCGACATGTATGTGACAATGCTGACATGTATGTGACAATGCTGACATATATGTAACACTGCTGACATGTATGTGACAATACCGACATGTATGTGACAATGCCGACATGTATGTGACAATGCTAACATGTATGTGACAATACTGACATGTATGTGACAATGCCGACATGTATGAGACAATGCCGACATGTATGTGACAATGCCGACATGTATGAGACAATGCCGACATGTATGTGACAATGTCAACATGTATGTAACAATACCGACATGTATGTGACAATACCGACATGTATGTGACAATACCGACATGTATGTGACAATGTAGACATGTATGTGACAATGTTGACATGTATGTGATAATGCTGACATGTACGTGACAATGCTGACTGACATGTATGTGACAATGCTGACTGACATGTATGTGACAAACGTAAATCAAGCACAAACGTGTCTTAACAGGATCTTCCAAATACAAGTAACTTGTTTGTCCTGTATATACTTGTCTAGCCTGGGAACAGGCGGTGGTCAGTCATATACATATATTGTTTAACACCGAGACCATTAGTACAGACGGATATGTAGTCCAGTGGTAACACGCTGGACTGGTGATCCAGGGATCGCAGGTTCGATCCCCCGTCTGACCCTAATAAAAATTAACAGTCTTTCAGATGGGACGTTAAACCGAGGTCTCGTGTCGGTGCTTTACACCGTGCACGTAAAAGAACCAGAGGAGATTCTGGAATGGGTCTCTGTCTGTATCATGCACTATCCTACAAAATCTAAAATGACTAATCTCTTCAGGAGGCGTCGCTCATATGTGAGTGTCTGATAATTATTTTGCCAGAAGTTAATTAGTGAAAACTCGACAGACTGGAACCCAGGTTAAGACTTGTCGTGTATAGACGATGTTTATTTGTGTCAGTCTGTGTCTAGTCTGATCGACCTCACCTGACGAACAGCATGCATAAGCATATAGCTAACACAACCGCCAGAACAACTACCACAATCACAAGACCTGTAACCGCTCCAGCTGCAATGACAAAATACCAACTATTTATATCGCAGTTATTGTAGTATGATTTTTATTAGATTACCTCCGTGGTCGAGTGGTTAATGTCGCTGACTTGTATGCCACTGTAACCTATCTTTACTGATAGTCACGGGTTCGAACCCCGCTCAGACCATATCTCTTTATATGAAAAAGTTGGCAGTTTCTCACGGAGGTTGGTGCACCAATTAGTTGTTAACCGCTGGAGCCTGCCCAGGAAAGGTGTTGTTAGGTAAACTGCCCTTCGCTCAAATGGGCAAGGTAGCGAGACAGTATGATTTAGAAAGTAAATATTTAAAATATCACAATGGTTGATAACAGAAGCCTGGAAGCACGACTACTTAACGATTGCTGCTCAATGCTTATAGTCCGCCTCCGTGGTCGAGTGGTTACGGTCGCTGACTTGTATACCACTATGACCTATCATCACTGATGGTCACGGGTTCGAGCCTCATATGAATAATTGGCAGTTTTTTGTTTAAACATAATTTATTGCCAAATATATACAGCAAAAGGTTTGGGCCACAAGTGCTATACACATTATAAAACGGCCCTCCCCAATACAATTCATTTACAGAAATATATTATGGCTACAAAAGTACAGTTAAGAAAAAGATGTTATTTTAAAGAAAAAATGCCAGCAGAAGTATTCACGTGAATGTGCTCGTGTGATGCTCGCCCCGGTCCGCGATCTCGAAACCCCCCACGCATAATAAGAAATAGAAATACTATTATTACGCTAATTTGAAAACCTCGCAGTATCATGTATAAACTTTTGAACTGAATTAAAAATACTTAGGTTCTGTTCATCTGAGAGTTCTTCTTTACCTTTAAGTAGAGTTCTTACACTAAGTGGATGATATTGACGTGTATATCTGAATAGTGCTATCCTTTGATTTAAAAATAGAGGACATTTGAAAAAATAATGTTCGGCATCTTCGATGCCACGGTCACACTCACAAATCGGGTCATCTTTTAAGTGATTATTACATAAGTCCGCATTCAAATTACTGCAGCCATTTCTTATGCGTGTTTGGAGAACGGTTAGAGATCTTGAACCTTTGTAGTAATATGAAGGTACTTCATTTTGCTTAAATAATGCACATTTCAGTCGATACTTAAAACTAGATAAAGTAGGTGATGTTCGGATATTCTCTGTTAATGTATTCCATAAATCAACACTTGATGGTACAAAGGAATTCGAGAAGAGAGCTGTTCTTCTTGCCATTACTATGAAATTATCGGCATTTCTTAAGTTGTAATTGTTTTCTTCACCGACTACCCTTGGAAAATTGTTGAAAAATGCTCCGGCAGTAGACCGTTTTTTAGTTTGTACATTATGACTAATTTCTGAAGTTTTCTTCTATCATTTAAGGAGATCCAGCCTATTTCTTCTATCAAGTTATTTATAGAAACCGATCGAGTTAAACCAGTGACAACACGAGCTGCTTCAAATTGTAATTTTTCTAGTCTATTCTTATCGAGTTCAGTACAACTATCCCATACTACTGCAGCATATTCCAACAGTGGCCTCATATAAGATATATAAATTTGATTTAATGTTTTCCTGTTGATTGTAAATTTTAACGCTCGCATTAAATTTAGTACCTTTGATGCCGATTTAAAAATATTGTCTATATGCTCGTGCCATTTACCATTGTTGCTTAAAGTTACACCTAAATGTTTGTGGTGTTCAGCAAAGGGTAACTGAATCCCATCAAAAAATAATACTGGATAGTTTTGTTCCCTAGTGGTGCTAAAGAACATAGCTTCTGTCTTATTGGGATTAAAATTTACCAACCAACGTTTAGACCAATCGGATATTAACCTCAAATTATGATTCAGTATTCCCTCTAGATCTTGAATAGTTGATGTCGTTTGGGCCAATGATGTATCGTCAGCAAATAACCTAGTTATACTTAATAAATTGTCCGCTATATCATTAACATAAACGAGAAAAAATAAAGGTCCGAGGATCGATCCTTGTGGTACACCAGAGCTAATAGTTTCACTGTTTGATATGCTGGACCCTACTACTACATGTTGAGTCCTATTTGATAAATAATTTTCTATCCAGCTTAATAGCATTCCAGTTATACCATTTTGTTTCAATTTAAATAATAAACCTTTATGCCAAACCCTGTCAAAAGCTTTAGAAATATCACAGAAGATCATGCACATAAATTGTTTTGAGTCTAAGGTCTGGCATATTTGATGATAAATTTCTATCAGTTGATAAACACTAGAATGATTAGGTCTGAAGCCGCACTGGTTATAGTATATAAGGTTATTAAAAATCAAATGATTGTGAATATGTTTATAAATAACTCTTTCCATAACCTTACCTAAACAACTCAAAAGTGAAATTGGTCTATATTTACTAGGAGTTTCGGCCGGACCCTTTTTAAATAGAGGAATAACATTAGCGTTTTTCCATAAAGAGGGAAATACTCCTTCTTGAAATGATCTATTAAAAATGACAGATAAAGGTTTGACAATATAATCCGCTGTTTCCTTTAACATTTTGTAACTGATACCATCAGGACCATTTGCTTTGTTAATATCAAGGTTTTTTAAAACATCACAAATTTCAATTTCTGTTATATGTATGATTTCCAGTGTTGCATTTGTTTTAAGTTCACGTACAGGAAGAGTTGCATTGGAATCGTCAACGTTGGATATAGCAGAAAAATATGTATTTAGGCAATTTGCTTTTTCTATGTCAGTGACTGAGTATTTTGTATCTCCATTTGGAAGAGATGTAATTAGAGGCGGAATTTTATGACTGACTTTATTTTGTTTTACAAAATCCATTACAAGCTTCCAATATTTTCGTTTATTTGTTTGTTGTGCGTCTACTAACGAGTCTTCAATATTATTATAAAATCTTGTTTTAGCATGCTTTACATAATTGTTAACTTTGTTTCTCATTTTTTTAAACTCATTCCAACCATCTATACTCTTGGTCATTAACGCTTTTTTTCTTATTTTGTCTCTTGCTTTTATTAGTTTTCTCAATTCAGAATCAAACCAGGGTTTGTCATTGGGCCTTATTAAGATATTTTTATTTGGAATACATGTTTTCGCAAGTTTAAGAAAAGTGTTATTAAATTCTAGACAACATTCGTTTAGATCACCATTATTTAAAAAAGTCCAGTCAATATTTGCAATCATATCATTTAACTGAGCAAAATTCGCTTTTTTATATATCCAAACATGTCGTTCATAGCAATTACTTAGATTATAACTAAAAGGCAAAATTGCATATGTTGCCCGATGGTCGCTTATTTCTACAGGAATTAATATTACACCCGAATTTATAACGTTGAGATCTTGCGATAAGACAATCGGGTCTATGGAAGTAGATGTATTTTCAGTCACTCTTGTAGGTTCGTTAATTACATTATTTAAATTATTTAACTCAAGTATATCTCGTAATTTGTGGTTAGTATTATTCAATTGATCCTCATTTATATCTCCTAATAAAATGAAGTGGCGACATTGTTCACCTGCTCTTTCTATACCAATATTTAAATTTTCCCAGAACTGAGCGTTTGAGTTTGGTCGTCTATAAATTACACAAATAATTAAATCCTCGCCTTTATTTTTCACTCTTATCCATATAGAATCTGGTATCAGTATTTCAAATTCGTTCAATCGTTCTGTGTGTAATTTTGAAGATAAGTATATCAATATTCCACCAGAGTGGGACGAAATATCATTACGATAAAAGTGATTGTAGCCATCAATAGAAAGCGTTTCATCTAATACATTATTGTCTAGGTGAGTTTCAGTGAAACATAATATATCAAAGTCATTAAAATTATCTTTTATAAATTCTAGTTTATTTCGTATACTACGTATATTTAAGTGCATTATCCCCAAACTGTGATTTTGGTTAGCAGGTCCCGGATTTGATTCAATATCACCGCTTTTTAACAATATTAACTTTCTAAAGACACTTAGAGAAAACGAATACTCGCATTTTCCTATAAATGTTGGGTTAAATTTAAGGCATATTCGCGTATCAAGTGTAACAGTTTCTTATGGAGGTCGGTGCGCCAAGTACTGGTTTACCGCTGGAATCTGCTCATGAAAGGTGTTGTAAGGTAACATGCCCGTACCGACGATAAATAAACTTTTAAACAAAGTTCAATGTTTATAAATATTGCTTTCAAGATGTCATGTAAAATGCTTTGTTTTCGTAGCGATAAAAACAGAAACGTATCGCTTGGAAGAACACTATAACATTTATTTTTAAATTTATTTTACATTTTATTTGCTTTTTGCGAGTTTTACTAAATAAGCATATGCAAACTATGTTACTCCTACGTCGAGGTCAACTATGAGCCCAGGCTTACACTGTGTGACCCCTACGTCGAGGTCAACTATGAACCCAGGGTCACACTCTGTGGACACTTAGAATAGGTCAACTATGAGCCCAGGCTTACACTATGTGACCCCTACGTCGAGTTCAACTATGAACCCAGGGTCACACTCTGTGGACACTTAGTATAGGTCAACTATGAGCCCAGGCTTACACTATGTGACCCCTACGTCGAGGTCAACTATGAACCCAGGGTCACACTCTGTGGACACTTAGCATAGGTCAACAATGAGCCCAGGCTTACACTATGTGACCCCTACGTCGAGGTCAATTATGAACCCAGGCTCACACTCTGTGGACACTTAGTATAGGTCAACTATGAGCCCAGGCTTACACTATGTGACCCCTACGTCGAGGTCAACTATGAACCCAGGGTCACACTCTGTGGACACTCTAGTATAGGTCAATTATGAGCCCAGGGTCACACTCTGTGGACACTCTAGTATAGGTCAATTATGAGCCCAGGGTCACACTCTGTGGACACTCTAGTATAGGTCAACTATGAGCCCAGGGTCACACTCTGTGGACACTCTAGTATAGGTCAATTATGAACCCAGGGTCACACTCTGAGGACACGTAGTATAGGTCAATTATGAGCCCAGGGTCATACTCTGTGGACACTTAGTATAGGTCAACTATGAGCCCAGGCTCACACTCTGTGGACACTTAGTATAGGTCAACTATGAGCCCAGGGTCACACACTGAGGACACTTAGTATAGGTCAACTATGAGCCCAGGCTTACACTGTGTGACCCCTAC
>CM026388.1:27522291-27613873 GCA_014843695.1 Archivesica marissinica
ATTTGGAGGGACAAGTGAGATATTTGGTGGGACAAGTGAGATATTTGATGGGACAAGTGAGATATTTGGTGGGACAAGTGAGATATTTGATGGGACAAGTGAGATATTTGGAGGGACAAGTGAGATATTTGGAGGGACAAGTGAGATATTTGATGGGACAAGTGAGATATTTGATGGGACAAGTGAGATATTTCATGGGACAAGTGAGATATTTGATGGGACAAGTGAGATATTTGATGGGACAAGTGAGATATTTGATGAGACAAGTGAGATATTTGATGGGACAAGTGAGATATTTGATGGGACAAGTGGGCTATTTGGAGGGACAAGTGAGATATTTGATGAGACAAATGAGATATTTGGTGGGGCAAGTGAGATATTTGATGGGACAAGTGAGATATTTGATGAGACAAGTGAGATATTTGATGGGACAAGTGGGATATTTGATGGGACAAGTGGGCTATTTGGAGGGACAAGTGAGATATTTGATGGGACAAGTGGGATATTTGATGAGAAAAGTGAGATATTTGATGGGACAAGTGAGATATTTGATGGGACAAGTGGGATATTTGATGGGACAAGTGGGATATTTGGAGGGACAAGTGAGATATTTGGAGGGACAAGTGGGATATTTGATGGGACAAGTGGGATATTTGGAGGGACAAGTGAGATATTTGGAGGGACAAGTGAGATATTTGATGGGACAAGTGAGATATTTGATGGGACAAGTGAGATATTTGATGGGACAAGTGAGATATTTGGTGGGACAAGTGAGATATTTGATGGGACAAGTGAGATATTTGGTGGGACAAGTGAGATATTTGGAGGGACAAGTGAGATATTTGGTGGGACAAGTGAGATATTTGGAGGGACAAGTGAGATCTTTGATGGGACAAGTGAGATCTTTGATGGGACAAGTGAGATATTTGGTGGGACAAGTGAGATCTTTGATGGGACAAGTGAGATCTTTGATGGGACAAGTGAGATCTTTGATGGGACAAGTGAGATATTTGATGGGACAAGGGAGATATTTGATGGGACAAGGGAGATATTTGATGGGACAAGTGAGATATTTGGTTGGACAAGTGAGATATTTGGAGGGACAAGTGAGATATTTGATGGGACAAGTGAGATATTTGATGGGACAAGCAAGACTAATAATTTGTTGAATTTTATTTCAATAATACCATTTAAGGACATGTGAGGGGGATTTCGCACCTAAAACGAACAGGATACCACCGCACTACCACCGCACTACTACCACGCTATCACTGCACTACCACCGCACTACCACCACACTACTACCACGCTACCACTGCACTACCACCGCACTACCACCACACTACCACCACACTACCACCACACTACCACCGCACTACCACCGCACTACCACCGCACTACCACCGCACTACCACCGCACTACCACCGCACTACCACCACACTACCACCACACTACCACCACACTACCACCACACTACCACCACACTACCACCACACTACCACACTACTACCACACTACCACCACACTACCACCACACTACCACCGCACTACCACCGCACTACCACCACACTACCACCGCGCTACAACCGCACTACCACCACACTACCACCACACTACCACCACACTACCACCACACTACCACCACACTACCACCACACTACCACCACACTACCACCACACTACCACCACACTACCACCACGCTACCACCACGCTACCACCACGCTACCACCACGCTACCACCACGCTACCACCACACTACCACCACACTACCACCACACTACCACCACACTACCACCACACTACCACCACACTACATCCACACTACCACCACACTACTACCACACTACCACCACACTACCACCACACTACTACCACACTACCACCACACTACCACCACACTACCACCACACTACCACCGCACTACCACCACACTACTACCACACTACCACACTATCACCACACTACCACACTATCACCACACTACTACCACACTACCACCACACTACCACACTACTACCACACTACCACACTACTACCACACTACCACACTACCACCACACTACCACCACACTACCACCACACTACCACCACACTACCACCGCACTACCACCAACCACACTCACCACACTACCACCACACTACCACACTACCACACACCACCCACTACCACCACACTACCACTGCACTACCACCGCGCTACAACCGCACTACCACCACACTACCACCACACTACCACCACACTACCACCACACTACCACCACACTACCACCACACTACCACCACACTACCACCACACTACCACCACACTACCACCACGCTACCACCACGCTACCACCACACTACCACCACGCTACCACCACACTACCACCACACTACCACCACACTACCACCGCACTACCACCACAATACCACCGCACTACCACTGCACTACTACCGCACTACCACCACACTACCACCACACTACCACCACACTACCACCACACTACCACCGCACTACCACCACACTACCACCACACTACCACCACACTACCACCACACTACCACCACACTACCACCACACTACCACCACACTACCACCACACTACCACCACACTACCACCACACTACCACCACACTACCACCACACTACCACCACACTACCACCACACTACCACCACACTACCACCACACTACCACCACACTACCACCACGCTACCACCACGCTACACCAACACCACCACACACACCACACACCACCACACACCACACCACACTACCACCACACTACCACCACACCACACACACTACCACCACACTACCACCACACTACACCACACTACCACCACACTACCACCACACTACCACACTACTACCACACTACCACACTACTACCACACTACCACACTACCACCACACTACCACCACACTACCACCACACTACCACCACACTACCACCGCACTACCACCACACTATCACCACACTACCACCACACTACCACCACACTACCACACTACCACCACACTACCACCACACTACCACCACACTACCACCACACTACCACCGCGCTACAACCGCACTACCACCACACTACCACCACACTACCACCACACTACCACCACACTACCACCACACTACCACCACACTACCACCACACTACCACCACACTACCACCACACTACCACCACACTACCACCACACTACCACCACGCTACCACCACACTACCACCACACTACCACCACACTACCACACTACCACCACACTACCACACTACTACCACACTACCACCACACTACCACCACACTACCACCACACTACCCACACTACCACCACACTACCACCACACTACCACCACACTACCACCACACTACACCACCACACCACACTACCACCACACTACCACACTACCACACACACCACCACACTACCACCACACTACCACACTACCACCACACTACCACCACACTACCACCACACTACCATCGCACTACCACCACACTACCACTGCACTACCACCGCACTACCACCACACTACCACTGCACTACCACCACACTACCACCACACTACTACCACGCTACCACTGCACTACCACCACACTACCACCACGCTACCACTGCACTACCACCGCACTACCACCCACTACTACCACGCTACCACTGCACTATCACCACGCTACCACTGCACTATCACCACGCTACCACTGCACTATCACCACGCTACCACTGCACTATCACCACGCTACCACTGCACTATCACCACGCTACCACTGCACTTGCACTATCACCACGCTACCACTGCACTATCACCACGCTACCACTGCACTATCACCACGCTACCACCACGCTACCACTGCACTATCACCACGCTACCACCGCACTATCACCACGCTACCACTGCACTATCACTACGCTACCACCGCACTATCACCACGCTACCACCGCACTATCACCACGCTACCACCGCACTACCACCGCACTACCACCGCACTACCACCGCACTATCACCACGCTACCACCACACTATCACCACGCTACCACCGCACTACCACCGCACTATCACCACGCTACCACCACGCTACCACCACACTATCACCACGCTACCACCGCACTACCACCGCACTACCACCACGCTACCACTGCACTATCACCACGCTACCACTGCACTATCACCACGCTACCACCACGCTACCACTGCACTATCACCACGCTACCACTGCACTATCACCACGCTACCACTGCACTATCACCACGCTACCACTGCACTACCACCATGCTACCACCACACTACCACTGCACTATCACCACACTACCACAACGCTATCACCACACTACCACCACGCTATCACCACGCTACCACCACACTACCACTGCACTATCACCATGCTACCACCACACTACCACTGCACTATCACCACGCTACCACCATACTACCACCACGCTACCACCACACTACCACCACACTACCACCATGCTACCAAGACTTTTGAATGTTTAACCCTGATACGCACATGTTCTAACTTTCTGTTTCTATTAGGAAGGAAGAGCTAGAAGAGTTATCCAGGGCCGAGGAAGACGGACGGAAACGCCAAGATGAGGTGAATAGATTACGAACCGACAGAAAGAAGAAGGTGGAAGAAAACTTAGAAAATGAGAGAATGATGAAAGAAGAAAAGGATCTGCAGGTATGGATGGTTAGTCAGAGATAGATGGTTAGTCAGAGATAGATTGTTAGTCAGAGATAGGTGGTTAGTAAGAGATAGATGGTTAGCCAGAGATAGATGGTTAGTCAGAGATAGATGGTTAGCCAGAGATAGATGGTTAGTCAGAGATAGATGGTTAGTCAGAGATAGATTGTTAGTCAGAGATAGATTGTTAGTCAGAGATAGATGGTTAGTCAGAGATAGATAGTTAGCCAGAGATAGATGGTTATCCAGAGATAGATGGTTAGTCAGAGATAGATGGTTAGCCAGAGATAGATGGTTATCCAGAGATAGATGGTTAGTCAGAGATAGATTGTTAGTCAGAGATAGGTGGTTAGTCAGAGATAGGTGGTTAGCCAGAGATAGATGGTTTGCCAGAGATAGATGGTTAGTCAGAGATAGATGGTTAGTCAGAGATAGATGGTTAGTCAGAGATAGATGGTAAGCCAGAGATAGATGGTTAGTCAGAGATAGATGGTTAGTCAGAGATAGATGGATAGCCATAGATAGATGGTTAGTCAGAGATAGATGGTTAGTCAGAGATAGATGGTTAGTCAGAGATAGATGGATAGCCAGAGATAGATGGTTAGTCAGAGATAGATGGTTAGTCAGAGATAGATGGTTAGTCAGCGATAGATGGTTAGTCAAGAGATAGATGGTTAGTCAGAGGTAGATGGTTTAGTCAGTGGTAGATGGTTAGTCAGAGATAGATGGTTAGTCAGAGATAGATGGTTAGTCAGATATAGATGGTTAGTCAGAGATAGATGGTTAGCCAGAGATAGATGGTTAGTCAGAGATAGATGGTTAGTCAGAGATAGATGGTTAGTCAGAGATAGATGGTTAGTCAGAGATAGATGGTTAGCCAGAGATAGATGGTTAGTCAGAGATAGATGGTTTGCCAGAGATAGATGGTTAGTCAGAGATAGATGGTTAGTCAGAGATAGATGGTTAGTCAGAGATAGATGGTAAGCCAGAGATAGATGGTTAGTCAGAGATAGATGGTTAGTCAGAGGTAGATGGGTTAGTCAGAGGTAGATGGTTAGTCAGAGATAGATGGTTAGTAAAGAGATAGAGATAGATGGTTAGTCAGAGATAGATGGTTAGTCAGAGGTAGATGGTTTAGTCAGAGGTAGGTGGTTAGTCAGAGGTAGATGGTTAGTCAGAGATATATGGTTAGTCAGAGATAGATGGTTAGCCAGAGATAGATGGATAGCCAGAGATAGATGGTTAGTCAGAGATAGATGGTTAGTCAGAGATAGATGGTTAGTCAGAGATAGATGGATAGTCAGAGATAGATGGTTTAGTCAGAGATAGATTGTTAGTCAGAGATAGATTGTTAGTCAGAGATAGATGGTTAGCCAGAGATAGATGGTTAGTCAGAGATAGATGGTTAGTCAGAGATAGATGGTTAGTCAGATATAGATGGTTAGTCAGAGATAGATGGTTAGTCAGAGATAGATGGATACCCAGAGATAGATGGTTAGTCAGAGATAGATGGTTAGTCAGAGATAGATGGATAGTCAGAGATAGATGGTTAGTCAGAGATAGATGGTTAGTCAGAGATAGATGGTTAGTCAGAGATATATGGTTAGTCAGAGATAGATGGTAAGTCAGAGATAGATGGTTAGCCAGAGATAGATGGTTAGTCAGAGATAGATGGTTAGTCAGAGATAGATTGTTAGTCAGAGGTAGATGGTTAGTCAGAGATAGATGGTTAGTCAGAGATAGATGGTTAGTCAGAGATAGAGATAGATGGTTAGTCAGAGATAGATGGTTAGCCAGAGATAGATGGTTAGCCAGAGATAGATGGTTAGTCAGAGATAGAGATAGATGGATAGCCAGAGATAGATGGTTAGTCAGAGATAGAGATAGATGGTTAGTCAGAGATAGATGGTTAGTCAGAGATAGGTGGTTAGTCAGAGATAGATTGTTAGCCAGAAATAGATGGTTAGTCAGAGATAGATGGTTAGTCAGAGATAGATGGTTAATCTGAGATGGATGGTTAGTCAGAAATATATGGTTAGCCAGAGATAGATGGTTAGTCAGAGATAGGTGGTTAGCCAGAGATAGATTGTTAGCCAGAGATAGATGGTTTGCCAGAGATAAATGGTAAGCCAGAGATAGATGGTTAGTCAGAGATAGGTGGTTAGTCAGAGATAGATGGTTAGTCAGAGATGGATGGTTTGCCAGAGATAGATGGTTAGTCAGAGATGGATGGTTTGCCAGAGATAGATGGTTAGTCAGAGATAGGTGGTTAGCCAGAGATAGATTGTTAGCCAGAGATAGATTGTTATCCAGAGATAGATGGTTAGTCAGAGATAGATTGTTAGTCAGAGATAGATGGTTAGCCAGAGATAGATTGTTAGTCAGAGATAAATGGTTTGCCAGAGATAGATGGTTAGTCAGAGATAAATGGTTTGCCAGAGATAGGTGGTTAGTCAGAGATAGATGGTAAGCCAGTGATAGATGGTTAGTCAGAGATAGATGGTTAGCCAGAGATAGATGGTTAGTCAGAGATAGATGGTTTGTCAGAGATAGATGGTAAGCCAGTGATAGATGGTTAGTCAGAGATAGATGGTTAGCCAGAGA
This sequence comes from Archivesica marissinica, assembly GCA_014843695.1. NCBI lineage: Eukaryota > Metazoa > Mollusca > Bivalvia > Venerida > Vesicomyidae > Archivesica > Archivesica marissinica. The sequence continues at coordinate 27,529,561 of CM026388.1, forward strand.
TAGATGGTTAGTCAGAGATAGATGGTTGTCAGAGATAGATGTAGCCAGGATAGATGGTTAGTCAGAGATAGATGGTTAGCCAGAGATAGATGGTTAGTCAGAGATAGATGGTTTGTCAGAGATAGATGGTAAGCCAGTGATAGATGGTTAGTCAGAGATAGATGGTTAGCCAGAGATAGATGGTTAGTCAGAGATAGATGGTTTGTCAGAGATAATGGTAAGCCAGGATAGATGGTTAGTCAGAGATAGATGGTTAGCCAGAGATAGATGGTTAGTCAGAGATAGATGGTTTGTCAGAGATAGATGGTAAGCCAGTGATAGATGGTTAGTCAGAGATAGATGGTTAGTCAGAGATAGATGGTTAGTCAGAGATAGATTGTTAGTCAGAGATAAATGGTTTGCCAGAGATAGATGGTTAGTCAGAGATAGGTGGTTAGCCAGAGATAGATGTTAGCAGAGATAATGGTTTGCCAGAGATAGATGGTTAGTCAGAGATAGGGGTTAGTCAGAGATAGGTGGTTAGTCAGAGATAGGTGGTTAGTCAGAGATAGATGGTTAGTCAGAGATAGGTGGTTAGTCAGAGATAGTGGTTAGTCAGAGATAGATGGTTAGTCAGAGATAGATGGTTAGCCAGAGATAGATGGTTAGTCAGAGATAGATGGTTAGTCAGAGATAGATGGTTAGCCAGAGATAGATGGTTAGTCAGAGATAGGTGGTTAGCCAGAGATAGATTGTTAGCCAGAGATAGATTGTTATCCAGAGATAGATGGTTAGTCAGAGATAGATTGTTAGTCAGAGATAGATGGTTAGCCAGAGATAGATTGTTAGTCAGAGATAAATGGTTTGCCAGAGATAGATGGTTAGTCAGAGATAAATGGTTTCAAAAAACAAAACAAAAAAGCCAGAGATAGATGGTTACAGAGATAGATGGTTAGTCAGAGATAGATGGTAAGCCAGTGATAGATGGTTAGTCAGAGATAGATGGTTAGCCAGAGATAGATGGTTAGTCAGAGATAGATGGTTTGTCAGAGATAGATGGTAAGCCAGTGATAGATGGTTAGTCAGAGATAGATGGTAAGCCAGAGATAGATGGTTAGTCAGAGATAGATGGTAAGCCAGAGATAGATGGTTAGTCTGAGATAGATGGTTAGTCAGAGATAGATGGTTAGCCAGTGATAGGTGGTTAGTCAGAGATAGGTGGTTAGCCAGAGATAGATTGTTAGCCAGAGATAGATTGTTAGCCAGAGATAGATGGTTAGTCAGAGATAGATTGTTAGTCAGAGATAGATGGTTAGCCAGAGATAGATTGTTAGTCAGAGATAAATGGTTTGCCAGAGATAGATGGTTAGTCAGAGATAGGTGGTTAGCCAGAGATAGATTGTTAGCCAGAGATAGATGGTTAGTCAGAGATAGATTGTTAGTCAGAGATAAATGGTTTGCCAGAGATAGATGGTTAGTCAGAGATAGATTGTTAGTCAGAGATAGGTGGTTAGCCAGAGATAGATTGTTAGTCAGAGATAAATGGTTTGCCAGAGATAGATGGTTAGTCAGAGATAGGTGGTTAGTCAGAGATAGGTGGTTAGTCAGAGATAGGTGGTTAGTCAGAGATAGATGGTTAGTCAGAGATAGGTGGTTAGTCAGAGATAGGTGGTTAGTCAGAGATAGATGGTTAGTCAGAGATAGATGGTTAGCCAGAGATAGATGGTTAGTCAGAGATAGATGGTTAGTCAGAGATAGATGGTTAGCCAGAGATAGGTGGTTAGTCAGAGATAGGTGGTTAGTCAGAGATAGATGGTTAGCAGGGCCCACAATGGGCCGAAAAAAGTTGGGGCCACTTATCTGTGTGAAAGATGAGGTTTGTGCGGGAGCGTTGTCGTCCCCTCTGGGAGGGGTGTCGTCCCCTCCCTGGTTTGATTTTTTTGGTATTTTTATTTGTAAATGGTGAGATTCTAGCCCGTTTTTTTCTGGAAGAAGTATTAATATAGGAAATTAGAATGAAAGAATGCATACCTGTTAAGACTAAAAGTTTATTTTACAATGTAGCCCTGTGACAGTGATTAATAATGGAAGCCAACACAGGATTACATTTCAAATGAACTTTAAGCTCAAAAAGACATGCATACTATTATTTTTTTTACGTTTATTTATCGGCGAACTAGATGATGATTGAGCTTATTTACCCTCGCCGCCGGCGAACCATATGGGCGAGCGTTGGCGATTTGGACAAGTTTCATTCACTTCCTATAGTTGAGGACACGAAAATCATATTTTTCACAACTACTACCTTTGATCTTATTTGTGAAAAACAACGCCAATAATTATTACCTAATTATGTACACAAGTTACAGTCATTCGGTCATCCGTATAATCTTCAAACAATGTCATCATTTCACCGATCAAGTACTGCCGTTTTCATAAAGGACCTCAATTATCAAATCATTCCCATTATACAAAACTGTAAATGTGTGATCATATACCACTAATTTACAAGTTTGTTTTGTTTTGATTGCAATTTATGATGGGAATATGCCTCCAGCACATGTACACAGCTGTTTTGACTGTGCATCGATTGTTTCGCCAAACGATAGCATATACCAGAGCAAAAAAATTGTAACCAGTCAAAGATACAATGAACACAGACTGTGTATCGATTTTTCTTTAACTGGAAAGCGCCGTCGTCAATGGTAAATAAAACCAGTCGAGTATGAAAGGTTAAAATATGGCACAAACGTTATTTATGCCGATTTTTTGTGCAATTTTCTGAAAATCGCCAAATTGAAATTTTAGGAGCCATTTCTATCGCAAAATCGCCATTTGGCTCTTGTGGCGACTGACAGCGTGGCCCCTGTGATTAGTCAGAGATAGGTGGTTAGTCAGAGATAGGTGGTTAGTCAGAGATAGATGGTTAGTCAGAGATAGATGGTTAGTCAGAGATAGATGGTTAGTCAGAGATAGATGGTTAGTCAGAGATAGATGGTTAGTCAGAGATAGATGGTTTAGTCAGAGATAGATGGTTAGTCAGAGATAGGTGGTTAGTCAGAGATAGATGGTTAGTCAGAGATAGATGGTTAGTCAGAGATAGATGGTTAGTCAGAGATAGATGGTTAGTCAGAGATAGATGGTTAGTCAGAGATAGATGGTTTAGTCAGAGATAGATGGTTAGTCAGAGATAGGTGGTTAGTCAGAGATAGATGGTTAGTCAGAGATAGATGGTTAGTCAGAGATAGATGGTTAGTCAGAGATAGATGGTTAGTCAGAGATAGATGGTTAGTCAGAGATAGATGGTTTAGTCAGAGATAGATGGTTAGTCAGAGATAGGTGGTTAGTCAGAGATAGATGGTTAGTCAGAGATAGATGGTTAGTCAGAGATAGATGGTTAGTCAGAGATAGATGGTTAGTCAGAGATATATTGTTAGTCAGGAATAGATGGTTAGTCAGAGATAGATGGCAGAGATATATGGTTAGCCAGAGATAGATGGATAGTCAGAGATAGATGGCAGAGATATATGGTTAGTCAGAGATATATGGTTAGTCAGAGATAGATGGTTAGTCAGAGATAGATGGCAGAGATATATGGTTAGCCAGAGATATATGGTTAGCCAGAGATAAATGGTTAGCCAGAGATAGATGGTTTAGTCCGAGATAGATGGCAGAGATATATGGTTAGTCAGAGATAGATGGTTAGTCAGAGATAGATGGCAGAGATATATGGTTAGCCAGAGATAGATGGTTAGTCAGAGATAGATGGCAGAGATATATGGTTAGCCAGAGATATATGGTTAGCCAGAGATATATGGTTAGCCAGAGATAGATGGTTTAGTCAGAGATAGATGGCAGAGATATATGGTTAGCCAGAGATAGATGGCAGAGATATATGGTTAGCCAGAGATAGATGGCAGAGATATATGGTTAGCCAGAGATATATGGTTAGCCAGAGATAGATGGCAGAGATATATGGTTAGCCAGAGATAGATGGCAGAGATATATGGTTAGCCAGAGATAGATGGTTAGCCAGAGATAGATGGTTAGTCAGAGATAGATGGTTAGCCAGAGATAGATGATTAGCCAGAGATAGATGGTTAGCCAGAGATAGATGGTTTGCCAGAGATAGATGGCAGAGGTAGATGGTTAGTCAGAGGTAGATGGTTAGTCAGAGGTAGATGGTTAGCCAGAGATAGATAGTCAGAGATAGATGGTTAGTCAGAGATAGATGGCAGAGATATATGGTTAGCCAGAGATAGATGGTTAGTCAGAGATAGATGGCAGAGATATATGGTTAGCCAGAGATAGATGGTTAGCCAGAGATAGATGGTTAGTCAGAGATAGATGGTTAGTCAGAGATAGATGGTTAGTCAGAGATAGATGGTTAGTCAGAGATAGATGGTTAGTCAGAGATATATGGTTAGCCAGAGATAGATGGTTAGTCAGAGATAGATGGTTAGTCAGAGATAGATGGTTAGTCAGAGATAGATGGTTAGTCAGAGATAGATAGTTAGTCAGAGATAGATGGTTAGCCAGAGATAGATGGTTAGTCAGAGATAGATGGTTAGCCAGAGATAGATAGTTAGCCAGAGATAGATGGTTAGCCAGAGATAGATGGTTAGTCAGAGATAGATGGTTAGTCAGAGATAGATGGTTAGTCAGAGTGCCGTGCTCGTAACCGAGTGGGTTGTATCTTTCAAGCAAATGTCTTTGCTGAAAACTTTGTGCTGTCCTCGTAACCGCAGGGTTGTAGGTTTGAGTTATGCCAGAACCACGGTTGTTGGGTCCTTTGGCAGAACACTTTAAGTCCTCATTGCCTCTACTCTGTCCCTGGATTCCATCTGATATGGAAGTATTGGTGTTTCAAGAGTGATTAATATAAAGTTGACAAAAATTATGATATTTGATTATTTTAGACAAATTTATTTTAGCTCGATTTGTGAAAACAAGTTCTTTCAACCTATATTAATCACTCTCGAGACCTCATTCCTGATGGAATCCATCGCCACGAGGGAGAGAGAAGAGGCCTTGCCTAATGGCACATTCGTAACAGCTCCAGCGGGGCTCGAACTCCAGGCATTTCGCACCTCAAGCGAAGGCGCTACCACTGCGCTATAATGACTTTGATTTGATTATGTCCCAGAGTAAGATAATTACTGTTTATTGAAATTTGAAAGGAAAAATTGGAGATTATTTGCGTCTGATGACATGTACAGACTGTTTTTTTACGAATACTCGAATATCATTTTGATATTCGATACTCGATTGTTTTTTCCGAGTACTCGAATACTCGTTGCCATCCTTAATTATAAGGAAAGGTCACAGCATAAGATAGGAAAGATGACACCTACAGTTGTTGTACGTAGGTTAATTGTCTAATATTTTTTGTATCATTTCACAAATTTCATATCAATAACGAATACATAATAATTTACCTGTATATATTTCAACTGTGAAAATAGACTTTCAAAAATAGGTGCAAGTTAAGTTCTTATAATTTATAATCCATACATCACTGTCAAAAAATAAATTAATATTTAAAAAGTACAATTTAATACCTTTAAAATCATACCAAATTTTATATTAAGAAACCAAAATTAATAAAGTTATTGCAATTAAAGAATTACTAGTAAAATCATGAAATTGCCGTTAATAAAACTTGCCAGTCAAAATGGCTGCCAAGATAATATATTATCAGTGTTTTTGACTGCCGTGGGAACTATGTAAACCAAGAAGAAGAAGAAGATAACTACATTCTTTATTATGAGAGGCTGCTGATGCATATTTTAACAAAAGTTTTCAGACCAAACCTGATAGAAAGTTTGCTCAAATGCTAAGGTAATTTGCTGTAAAACGTTGCCCAATGGCTAAATTGAAAGCGTGTTTGAAAAGCACAATTCAGAACGAAATCAATATGATGAAGCTTGTATAAATAGTCCATTTCGGTATTTTGATGTCCATTTCGGAAATCCCAAATAATTCTGTTCGTACTGTAAATAGCCCTATGTCCCATAATTAACTGTACCTGGTTTGTTTTGATAATCACTACATTCCTCTTGTGCATATTGTTAGTGGAATGACTTTTGACTGATTTTTTCCCGGATGACTCATTTTCGGCAAGCCTTTTTTCTCAACCACCCAACTGAATAATGACATCAACCACGTGTTTTGACCATAACCCTGGGCGGAGCAAGTGATGAAGGCGTTCTTTATGCGTGGTTGATACTATATTCTGATTGGCTGGTTGAGATAAAGATTTTACGGTTTTTTTCAAATTCACCAAATAGAAAACAGAGTACAGTGGTCTAAGGTGATTGTCGCTAAATGAGTTGTTTCCCTTGTCAGTCTATTTTCCTTTGAAATAACGACAACTCTTCGTCATCTTGCGCGCGCACTCAGCGCGGTTCGTTCCGATCGTAAATGAGGTAACTTTCGGGACTTTTCGGAGCGTGTAGTTCAATTGACTAACGGAAATGCGCGAAACCAGTTCTATTTTAAGTAACATGTCTTGCATCTACGTTTTGAATATGTCTACATTCAATGGTAATTACGTTAAAACTAATTCTCGAAATACTAGGTGTTACAATCATAGGCCCTACTTCTTCTTTTTTTTAACAGTTGCAGTCATCCAATTATCACCAATTAATCCATTGATAATCGATTTCTTATGGTATCGGCATAATTATGCCCCCAGCTGTTGTGTACAGTATATACTAATTATTGACCGTTAACCTACCTTACGATGATTGACAGCTAATTAAGCATGATCAAAGAGTCGTGGTTCTAGTTTGGGCAGCAGGGCGGAACAAATCAGGCAAACGGGCGGGCATAAAGGGCGGGGCTGAAAAGGGGCAGGGCGCGGCGCCCTGCCATTCCGCTCTAGAGAAAACCCTACTGTTTTTGTTTAATTAATTAGGCAGTGATGGACAGGGTCAAGGTCACGGCATGAGATAGGAAAGATGACACCTACAGTTGTTGTACATAGATTAATTGTCTTTGTTTAATTAATTAGGCAGCGAAGGACAGGGTCAGACAGGAAGAAGAACGTCGTCAGAGAGATGAGGATGCAGCGGAGGAACGAGCATGGCAACTGAAGCTGGAGGATGAGAGAATGGTGAGTAGATGGAGAACACATACATGTAGTAGATGGAGGACACATACATGTAGTAGATGGATGACACATACATGTAGTAGATGGAGGACACATACATGTAGTATATGGAGGATACATACATGTAGTAGATGGAGGACACACACATGTAGTAGTAGATGGAGGACACATACATGTAGTAGATGGAGGACACATACCTTCAGTAGATGGAGGACACATACATGCAGTAGATGGAGGACACATACATGTAGTAGATGAGGGACACATACATGTAGTAGATGGAGGACACATACATGTAGTAGATGGAGGACACATACATATAGTAGATGGAGGACACACACATGTAGTAGATGGAGGACACATACATGTAGTAGATGGAGGACACACACATGTAGTAGATGGATGACACATGTATGTAGTAGATGGAGGACACATACATGTAGTAGATGGATGACACATACATGTAGTAGATGGAGGACACATACATGTAGTATATGGAGGACACATACATGTAGTAGATGGAGGACACATGCATGTAGTAGATGGAGGACACATACATGTAGTATATGGAGGACACATACATGTAGTAGATGGAGGACACATGCATGTAGTAGATGGAGGACATATACATGTAGTAGATGGAGGACACATACATGTAGTAGATGTAGGACACATGCATGTAGTATGTGGAGGACACATACATGTAGTAGCTGGAGGACACATACATGTAGTAGATGGAGGGCACATACATGCAGTAGATGGAGGACACATACATGTAGTAGATGGAGGACACATACATGTAGTAGATGGAGGACACATGTATGTATTATGTGGAGGACACATACATGTAGTAGATGGAGGACACATGTATGTAGTAGATGGAGGACACATACGTGCAGTGGATGGAGGACACATACATGTATGTGATGGAGGACACATATATGTTAGTAGATGGAGGACACATACATGCAGTAGATGGAGGACATGTATTAGATGGAGGACACATACATTTAGTAGATGGAGGACACACACATGTAGTAGATGGATGACACATACATGTAGTAGATGGAGGACACATACATGTAGTAGATGGAGGACACATACATGTAGTAGATGGAGGACACATACATGTAGTAGATGGAGGACACATACATGTAGTAGATGGAGGACACATACATGTAGTAGATGGAGGACACATATATGTAGTAGATGGAGGACACACACACATGTAGTAGATGGAGGACACACACATGTAGTAGATGGATGACACATACATGTAGTAGATGGAGGACACATACATGTAGTAGATGGATGACACATACATGTAGTAGATGGATGACACATACATGTAGTAGATGGAGGACACATACATGTAGTAGATGGATGACACATACATGTAGTAGATGGAGGACACATACATGTAGTAGATGGAGGACACATATATGTAGTAGATGGAGGACACACACACATGTAGTAGATGGAGGACACACACATGTAGTAGATGGAGGACACATACATGTAGTAGATGGAGGACACATACATGTAGTAGATGGAGGACACATACATGTAGTAGATGGAGGACACATACATGTAGTAGATGGAGGACACATGCATGTAGTAGATGGAGGACACATGTATGTAGTATGTGGAGGACACATGTATGTAGTAGATGGAGGACACATACATGTAGTAGATGGAGGAAACACACATGCAGTAGATGGAGGACACATACATGTAGTAGATGGATGACACATACATGTAGTACATGGATAACACACACATGTAGTAGATGGAGGACACACGCATGTAGTAGATGGATGACACATACATGTAGTAGATGGATGACACATACATGTAGTAGATGGAGGACACACACATGTAGTAGATGGAGGACACATACATGTAGTAGATGGAGGACACATACATGTAGTAGATGGAGGACACATACATGTATTAGATGGAGGACACACACATGTAGTAGATGGAGGACACATGCATGTAGTAGATGGAGGACACATACATGTAGTAGATGGAGGACACATGTATGGAGGACACATGTATGTAGTAGATGGAGGACACATACATGTAGTAGATGGAGGACACACACATGTAGTAGATGGATGACACATACATGTAGTAGATGGAGGACACATACATGTAGTAGATGGAGGACACACACATGTAGTAGATGGAGGACACATGTATGTAGTAGATGGAGGACACATACATGTAGTAGATGGAGGACACGTGCATGTAGTAGATGGAGGACACATGTATGTAGTAGATGGAGGACACATGTTTGGAGGACGCATGCATGTAGTAGATGGAGGACACATGCATGTATTAGATGGAGGACACATACATGTAGTAGATGGAGGACACATGCATGGAGGACACATGTATGTAGTAGATGGAGGACACATACATGTAGTAGATGGAGGACACATACATGTAGTAGATGGAGGACACATACATGTAGTAAATGGAGGACACACATGTAGTAGATGGAGGACACATACATGTAGTAGATGGAGGACACACATATGTAGTAGATGGAGGACACATGCATGTAGTAGATGGAGGACACATGCATGTAGTAGATGGAGGACACATGCATGTAGTAGATGGAGGACACATACATGTAGTAGATGGATGACACATGCATGTAGTAGATGGATGACACACACACATGTAGTAGATGGAGGACACATGCATGTAGTAGATGGAGGACACATACATGTAGTAGATGGAGGACACATGCATGTAGTAGATGGAGGACACATGCATGTAGTAGATGGAGGACACATACATGTAGTAGATGGAGGACACACGCATGTAGTAGATGGATGACACATACATGTAGTAGATGGATGACACATACATGTAGTAGATGGAGGACACATACATGTAGTAGATGGAGGACACGTACATGTAATAGATGGAGGACACATACATGTAGTAGATGGAGGTCACACACATGTATTAGATGGAGGACACATACATGTAGTAGATGGAGGACACATACATGTAGTAGATGGAGGACATGTACATGTAGTAGATGGAGGACACATACATGTAGTAGATGGAGGACACATACATGTAGTAGATGGAGGACACATAGTTCACGCTGGCAAGGCGCACTTGGCGCCAATTGTGACAAAAATTAAAATATTGGCGAAAATATTTGGCGCAACTTTTTAAAAAAATATTTTTGGCACAACCTGTTTTGTCAAATACATGGCTTCAAATATTTAGATGTGAATATGGCTCTTAAGTGGCTCCAAGATTTTTAAATTGGCGATTGAAGCACTCACAGAGATAATCCAGAATACATGTGTATGAAGTATCCACTTTAGTTGGGTGGAGGGGTGAGGGTCCACCTTGAGTCCACTTTCAGCGGGTGGAGGGGTGAGGGTCCACCTTGATTCCACTTTCAGCGGGTGGAGGGGTGAGTGTCCACCTTGAGTCCACTTTCAGTGGGAGTTGGGTGGAGGGGTGAGGGTCCACCTTGAGTCCACTATCAGCAGGAGTTGGGTGGAGGGGTGAGGGTCCACCTTGAGTCCACTTTCAGCGGGAGTTGGGTGGAGGGGTGAAGGTCCACCTTGAGTCCACTTTCAGCAGGAGTTGGGTGGAGGGGTGAGGGTCCACCTTGAGATGATCCAAGTTTCATTAAACACAGCCAAGTTTTCACCAATATACTGACAATCCCCCCCCCCCCCACCCTGAAGACTGCGAGATTTCCATCGTAACAGTTTTGAAAATCTATTTTGGAGTTTTCCTCCCAGTCTATTTTGGAGTTTTCCTCCCAACCAGCTTCGTCAATTTTAATGAAACTTGGAATGTAGCATCTTGACCACTAACAGATATAACATAGCTAAATATGTTGAACATCTATTTTGGACTTTTCATCCCGATTTCAAATTATAATCGCCAGCTGTTACAGGCACCCGAGTAGAACCAATGGCCTTCCATCACCTAGATAGCTTCCTTACATGAAGCAATTTGATGCCCCCAGCGGGATTTGAACCTACAGCGCTGAGGGACACGTGATTTAAAGTCAATGACCGTAACCACTCTGCCACGGAGGCCATTGTGCACCCCTAATCAACTGACGATCAAAATTAATTAAAAGTTTTTCTTGAAGGCTAAGGAGAAGGTTGAGATAGAAGAAAGGCTGAGATTGGAGAAGGAATTATCTACTAAGCTGGAGAAGGAGAGACAAGCTATACTGGAGGAAAAGCGAAGAAAACAGGTGATGATAATGTCAAGTTTTATGCATATATTTATGTATGTATGTTCCATTAATGTCAAACCCCTTGCGGGGACCTAGACATGTTTTCCTAGGCAGGCTTAGCCGACCTAAGTGGTTAACCATTACTAAACAATGTGTGTGAGGTGCCTTGCTCAATGACACTACATACGTGGCCTGACCAAGTATCGAACCTGGGACCGTTCGATTCCAAATCCGACGCTCTACCACTGGACCACGGATGCCATTTACATTGCTATTACAGTGACAAACAGGTGATGATAATGCCAAGTTATATGCATATATATACATGGTTATTGCAGTACATGACAAACAGATGATGATAATGCCAAGTTATATAAATATATATATACATGGTTATTGCAGTACATGACAAACAGATGATGATAATGCCAAGTTATATGTATATATATATACATGGTTATTGCAGTACATGACAAACAGATGATGATAATGCCAAGTTATATGTATATATATACATGGCTATTGCAGTACATGACAAACAGGTGATGATAATGCCAAGTTATATGTATATATATTAGGGATGGCAACGAATGGTGATTGTGATATTCGAATATTCGGATGATCTTCCGAACGAATATCCGAATATTCGCAAATTTCTCCAACTTTCGATTTCCACTACAGTTAGTACCTGTAAAACAAATGCTTCTCAGTATGTGTCCCGTCAAATAGACTGCATTAATCAATTAGTGACCCCTGTAAGGTGTGAACAACATGTCATCGCCCTCCTTTGTTATTTGGAGCCAAATCGCGATGACATTTTGCACCTTCGGGCACGCATTGGGTCATTCTTTGTTTTCGAAACTTAATTGATTGATATTTAAACAAACATATATATCCTTTTAAGTTATGATTTAGCTGCAATTGATTAAAATTTGATTTGAATTTTTTTTATAATATTCGAATATGGTTTTAATATTCGAATATTCGGACGTTCGAACGAATATTCGAATATTCGAACATTCGTTGCCATCCCTAATATATATACATGGCTATTGCAGTACGTGACAAACAGGTGATGATAATGCCAAGTTATATGTATATATATATATATACATGGCTATTGCAGTACGTGACAAACAGATGATGATAATGCCAAGTTATATGTATATATATATATATATACATGGCTATTGCAGTACATGACAAACAGATGATGATAATGCCAAGTTATATGTATATATATATATATACATGGCTATTGCAGTATGTGACAAACAGATGATGATAATGCCAAGTTATATGTATATATATATATATACATGGTTATTGCAGTACATGACAAACAGGTGATGATAATGCCAAGTTATATGTATATATATATACATGGCTATTGCAGTACATGACAAACAGGTGATGATAATGCCAAGTTATATATATATATATATATATATACATGGCTATTGCAGTACATGACAAACAGATGATGATAATGCCAAGTTATATGTTTATATATATACATGGCTATTGCAGTACATGACAAACAGATGATGATAATGCCAAGTTATATGTATATATATATATATACATGGCTATTGCAGTACATGACAAACAGATGATGATAATGTCAAGTTATATGTATATATATATATATATACATGGCTATTGCAGTACATGACAAACAGGTGATGATAATGCCAAGTTATATGTATATATATATATATACATGGCTATTGCAGTACATGACAAACAGATGATGATAATGCCAAGTTATATGTATATATATATATATATATGGCTATTGCAGTACGTGACAAACAGATGATGATAATGTCAAGTTATATGTATATATATATATATATACATGGCTATTGCAGTACGTGACAAACAGATGATGATAATGCCAAGTTATATGTATATATATATATACATGGCTATTGCAGTACATGACAAACAGATGATGATAATGCCAAGTTATATATATATATATATATATATGGCTATTGCAGTATGTGACAAACAGGTGACGATAATGTCAAGTTATATGTATAATATATATACATGGCTATTGCAGTACGTGACAAACAGGTGATGATAATGCCAAGTTATGTGTATATATATGTATATATATATATATACATGGCTATTGCTGTACATGACAAACAGATGATGATAATGCCAAGTTATATGTATATATATATATACATGGCTATTGCAGTACATGACAAACAGATGATGATAATGCCAAGTTATATGTATATATATATATATATACATGGCTATTGCAGTACATGACAAACAGATGATGATAATGCCAAGTTATATGTATATATATATATATACATGGCTATTGCTGTACATGACAAACAGATGATGCTAATGTCAAATTATATGCATATTTTTACATCGCTATTGCATTTCCTTCGATATACTTATCACATCTTTTCCATAAATTGTATGTTTTACAACTTAAGTTTTTTATCAATTTTACAGCTTGATAAATTTTGTTGCAATTGACCTTTTGTCATTACAATTTTAATACATTCAGTATGTGTTATCTACATAATATTTTTACTTGTAGATATCTTGTATACAATATACTTTACCCGGCGCGATATAGCCTGAACTGTGCTGATGCGTCGTTAAACCAAATACTCACTCACTCGATAAACGTATGTGCCCTGATTGCATACATTTCGTATGAGGGTTCCCAACTAATGATATGCAACTGCCATGCGCCCTCGAGTTACGGGCATGCGTATTCACAATGTTAGGCAGCGTTCGTCACTAGAAAAGGTGTGTCTTACAGTTTGCACTGTTCCAATGATGACCTAATTACCTGTTCCGGCATACGATAAATCGCAAAATCTGGACTAAAAACATTTAAAATGCAAAGTGTACTATATTTTCTTTGTGTCATTGTATGAACTACATTATGCATGTTTTAAGTCAGTGAGGATGCCTTTGGCCTCCACACACTTTAACCACGCCAGGTCATGGTGGTCCCTGGTGGTTGTCCCTGGTGTCCAGTCATGGTGGTCCCTAGTGGTTGTCCCTGGTGTCCAGTCATGGTTGACCCTAGTATCTTGTCATGGTGGTCCCTAGTGGATGTCCCTAGTGTCCAGTCATGGTTGACACTGGTATCTTGTCATGGTGGTTGTCCCTGTTGTCCAGTCATGGTGGTCCATAGTGGTGTCTTTTCATAGTGGTCCCTGGTGGTTGTCCCTGGTGTCCGGCCATGGTGGTCCCTGGTGTCCTGGTCATGGTTGTCCCTGTTGTCCGGCCATGGTGGTCCCTGGTGTCCTGGTCATGGTTGTCCCTGTTGTCCGGCCATGGTGGTCCCTGGTGTATGGTCATGGTGGTGCCTGTTGTCCGGTCATTGTGGTCCCTGTTGTCCGGTCATGGTGGTCCCTGGTGGTTGTCCCTGGTGTCCGGCCATGGTGGTCCCTGGTGTATGGTCATGGTGGTGCCTGTTGTCCGGTCATGGTGGTCCCTGTTGTCCGGTCATGGTGGTCCCTGTTGTCCGGTCATGGTGGTCCCTGTTGTCCGGTCATGGTGGTCCCTGTTGTCCGGTCATGGTGGTCCCTGGTGGTTGTCCCTGGTGTCCGGCCATGGAGGTCCCTGGTGTCCTGGTCATGGTTGTCCCTGTTGTCCGGCCATGGTGGTCCCTGGTGTCCTGGTCATGGTTGTCCCTGTTGTCCGGCCATGGTGGTCCCTGGTGTATGGTCATGGTGGTGCCTGTTGTCCGGTCATTGTGGTCCCTGTTGTCCGGTCATGGTGGTCCCTGTTGTCCGGTCATGGTGGTCCCTGTTGTCCGGTCATGGTGGTCCCTGTTGTCCGGTCATGGTGGTCCCTGTTGTCCGGCCATGGTGGTGCCTGTTGTCCGGTCATGGTGGTGCCTGTTGTCCGGTCATGGTGGTCCCTGTTGTCCGGTCATGGTGGTCCCTGGTGTCTGGTCATGATGGTGTCTGGTCATGGTGGTCCCTGTTGTCCGGTCATGGTGGTCCCTGGTGTCTGGTCATGATGGTGTCTGGTCATGGTGGTCCCTGTTGTCCGGTCATGGTGGTCCCTGGTGTCTGGTCATGGTGGTCCCTGGTGTCTGGTCATGGTGGTCCCTGGTGTCTGGTCATGATGGTGTCTGGTCATGGTGGTCCCTGGTGTCTGGTCATGATGGTGTCTGGTCATGGTGGTCCCTGGTGTCTGGTCATGGTGGTCCCTGGTGTCTGGTCATGATGGTGTCTGGTCATGGTGGTCCCTGGTGTCTGGTCATGATGGTGTCTGGTCATGGTGGTATGTGGTGTATGGTAATTGTTGTCCCTGGTGTCAGCTGGAAACAGCTGATATAACTACATTGCTGACATAAATCTTGCACTGCAGGCTGAGTTGGACAAGCTGGAAACAGAAGGAAGAGAAAAACTGAGAGTGGAGAAAGAAAAAGCGGAAAAGGCAAGATTAGATAGAGAGAAGATGGAGAGGGATGAAGAAGACAGAAAGAGAGCTGAGGAAGCTAAAAAAGTAGCTGATGAGAAACTGAGAATCATGAAAACACTGAGAATCATGAATGGTAATGTTCTACCTTATAGATCTATCTACCTGCTTCCTATCTCAGTATCAGCCAAGAATCATGAATGGTAATGCTCTACCTTATAGATCTATCTCTCTGCTTCCTATCTCAGTATCAACCAAGAATCATGAATGGTAATGTTCTACCTTATAGATCTATCTACCTGCTTCCTATCTCAGTATCAACCAAGAATCATGAATGGTAATGCTCTACCTTATAGATCTATCTCTCTGCTTCCTATCTCAGTATCAGCTGAGAATCATGAATGGTAATGTTCTACCTTATAGATCTATCTACCTGCTTCCTATCTCAGTATCAGCCAAGAATCATGAATGGTAATGCTCTACCTTATAGATCTATCTCTCTGCTTCCTATCTCAGTATCAACCAAGAATCATGAATGGTAATGTTCTACCTTATAGATCTATCTCTCTGCTTCCTATCTCAGTATCAACCAAGAATCATGAATGGTAATGTTCTACCTTATAGATCTATCTACCTGCTTCCTATCTCAGTATCAACCAAGAATCATGAATGGTAATGCTCTACCTTATAGATCTATCTACCTGCTTCCTATCTCAGTATCAACCAAGAATCATGAATGGTAATGCTCTACCTTATAGATCTATCTACCTGCTTCCTATCTCAGTATCAGCTGAGAATCATGAATGGTAATGTTCTACCTTATAGATCTATCTACCTGCTTCCTATCTCAGTATCAACCAAGAATCATGAATGGTAATGTTCTACCTTAGTGGTATCTCATTGTTGATCTATTGATGACTCATTGTTGATATATTGATGACTCATTGTTGATATATTGATGACTCATTGTTGATATATTGATGACTCATTGTTGATCTATTGATGACTCATTGTTGATATATTGCTGACTCAGTGTTGATCTATTGATGATGCATTGTTGATATATTGATGACGCATTGTTGATCTATTGATGACTCATTGTTGATCTATTGATGACTCATTGTTGATCTATTGATGACTCATTGTTGATCTATTGATGACTCATTGTTAATCTATTAATTGATCTGTGGTGGGTGGGGTAACGCACTTATTGTTTGTATTTTTTTGCAGAAGCCAAGTCCACGCCTAAGGCTATACCATCACCAAATCTGTTGGTA
Organism: Archivesica marissinica; assembly: GCA_014843695.1. NCBI lineage: Eukaryota > Metazoa > Mollusca > Bivalvia > Venerida > Vesicomyidae > Archivesica > Archivesica marissinica. Next base: position 27,546,590 of record CM026388.1, read on the forward strand.
GGATGGGAAAAAAAGCTGGACCCTCGCACAAACAGATATTTCTATGTAAACCACAATGATGGTACCACTCAGTGGGAACCGCCCAATGTACCAGGTCAGTATAATATAGCTGGTTCCCTGCACAAACAGATATTTCTATGTAAACCACAATGATGGTACCACTCAGTGGTAACCGCCCAATGTACCAGGTCAGTATAATATAGCTGGTTCCCTGCACAAACCAGTATTACTATGTAAACCACAATGATGGTACCACTCAGTGGGAACCGCCCAATGTACCAGGTCAGTATAATATAGCTGGTTCCCTGCACAAACCAGTATTACTATGTAAACCACAATGATGGTACCACTCAGTGGGAACCGCCCAATGTACCAGGTCAGTATAATATAGCTGGTTCCCTGCACAAACCAGTATTACTATGTAAACCACAATGATGGTACCACTCAGTGGGAACCGCCCAATGTACCAGGTCAGTATAATATAGCTGGTTCCCTGCACAAACCAGTATTACTATGTAAACCACAATGATGGTACCACTCAGTGGGAACCGCCCAATGTACCAGGTCAGTATAATATAGCTGGTTCCCTGCACAAACCAGTATTACTATGTAAACCACAATGATGGTACCACTCAGTGGGAACCGCCCAATGTACCAGGTCAGTATAATATAGCTGGTTCCCTGCACAAACCAGTATTACTATGTAAACCACAATGATGGTACCACTCAGTGGGAACCGCCCAATGTACCAGGTCAGTATAATATAGCTGGTTCCCTGCACAAACCAGTATTACTATGTAAACCACAATGATGGTACCACTCGGTGAGAACCGCCCCCAAATTCGAGTACAAGACCGAGATAAAGGTCAACTATTGATATATTGAAGTTGTCCATTCAGAGTATGCCCTTGACCGTTGAGTGAATGTTTGCATAGTACCGTACAGGGATCAGTTTAGAGGGCGATGTGGGCGAAATTGTCGCCCTAGGGACACTGACTTCGCCCTCTGGGGGCCCCACTTCTCCCTAAAAAAAAAAATGGCCCATTATAAAGCACTCCTTCTATTCAAATGTTGTATTTAATGGTTGTACTGTGCATTTTAACCCTATTTTGCAAAGTATATTAAAGAACACCATTTAAGGAAGCGATCACGCGCTTTTTCACTTCTCCCAAAAATTCTGACCTAGAATGAACCCTGGTACCGTACATCCTCGCATATAAGACGCTTCCCCAACTTTGGTCTTAAATCAGTTGTATTTTGCATTAAACGCTCGTCAGTTAGACGGGTTGAGAAAATGGAAACCACACTCAGAAGTAGGTTCAGTTTACAGACAGATCTATGAAAGTCTATGCATTTGTTACACTTTTGAGTTGTTTCGATATACGGTCATCAAAGCTTTGTTTTCTAGTTTTTGTAGGGATTGCAACGAATATTCGAATATTCGCTCAGACGTCCGAATATCCGAATACTATTCCAGTATTCGAATATTCAGAAAAAATATTACCGGTATATAAATAATTTGCAAATATGAAATAAACTGTCAGATACGTTGTTTTCTTCTAAAACCATCATAAAACATTCCAATACAAAAGAAATCGCACCATGATGTGTGAATAAACCATGTTAATTGACACTCTGCCATGTAATCGGATAATTACAGTAGGTGCTAAGGTAGGTAGTGTTTAATTATGATGTCAAAACTGTTTAGACGAGAAAATTGCTTTGAAATATTACAGACAATAACCACACCCATATATCTTACATTTTTAATTAACTGCTCAATGTTACCAAAAAGTACTATTTAAAGTACGATGTTCCTTATATTGTCCTCAAAAATGCCAATTTGAGTTTTTGATAGAATTATATCACATATTCGAATATTCGAATACCTTCCTGACCAAATATTCGAATAGTAAAATCGCTATTCATTGCCATCCCTAATTTTTTGTTTTAATCTCTCTCTTACCTTGAGGCCATAATCTTGTGATAAAAATCGCGTGTTATAGGCGAGTAAGCAAGGTAAACCTTCTAGTCACAGACATTTGAATGAGTGTAGGAATCTAAATCAAGGGAAATATAATTTTCTACGTTTTTTGTAGGGATGGCAACGAATATTCACTCTGACGTCCGAATATCCGAATACTATTCCAGTATTCGAATAATCGAAAAAACTATTATATAATTTGCTTTACACCGTGCACGTAAAAGAATTAGAGGAGACTGTGGAATGGGTCCAAATCTAAATGACTAATCTATTCAGGAGGCGTCGCTCATATGGGCAACCGGTAGCGACGATAAATAAACGTAAAATACACACTCGAGAGTGTACACTGGAGCTGTTACAATTGTGCCCTTTGGCAAGGCATAGAAATTCCATGTTGTGTCTTCTCTCTCCCTCGTGGCAATGGATTTCATCAGGAATGAGGACTCGTGAGTGATTAATATAAGTTGTAGGAAATTGTTTCGCAATTGAGCTAAAATAAATTTGTATAGACTACAACATTAGATTGGCGGAATGCATCTCCATGAGGGAGAGAGAAATGGCAATGTTGATTTAAGCGTCCTGCCTAGGGTAACACACCATTGTTGTTCGGACAGAGCTCACACTCGCAGCTTCCTGTCAGAAAAGGTGCAGGGTGGGTCAGAAAAGGTGCAGGGTGAGTCAGAAAAGGTGCAGGGGTGGGTCAGTAAAGGTGCAGGGTGGGTCAGAAAACATGCAGGGTGGGTCAGAAAAGGTGCAGGGTCTGACAGAAAAGGTGCAGGGTTGGTCAGAAAAGGTGCATAGTGGGTCAGTAAAGGTGCAGGGTGGGTCAGAAAACATGCAGGGTGGGTCAGAAAAGGTGCAGGGTCTGACAGAAAAGGTGCAGGGTTGGTCAGAAAAGGTGCATAGTGGGTCAGAAAAAGTGCAGGGTGGGTCAGAAAAGGGACAGGGTGCATTTTCAGCTTTGGTGAGGTGGATTAGACCCTTGAACATTTTGCTAACTTGCGGTGATTGGTCACAGAGGCAGTACAGTGGTGAAAAGAGCGGAAGTTATATATGTATGCCTGCCCGATGCAACCTGTTGAGGCTTTTAGAAAAAAAACATTTTTTAAAAAAACTTTTAGTTTATACAAATTTATTTTAGCTCGATTGCGAAATAAGTTCTTACAACTTATATTAATCACTCTCGAGACCTCATTCCTGATGGAATCCATCGCCACGACGGAGAGAGAAGAGGCAACGTGGAATTTAAATGCCTTGCCTAAGGACATAATCGTAACGGCTACAGCAGGGCTCGAACTCATCCACTGCGCTATCACGACTTCCAAAAAACTTTTGTTTAAAAAGGGCAAGAGAGCGGGGCTAATGGGCAAAGGGGCAGGGCTAAAAATACCTTCTAGCTCTAGAACAAACCCTATGAGTATGTACAGTATCTAACAGAATGAAATACTGTAATTCTTTTTCCCAGGTGGTACTTATACCACAAAACTGAAGGAGGAACCATTAGCCCCTAAATCCGGTCTTAAAAGGTCAAACTCGTCCCCAAACATTGCCAAGCTGATGGAGGATGAAGATATGGTCATGGAGAAAAGATTTCCACCTTCAGTTGACCGAGGGAATAAACCCATGAAGAGGTAATAAAGTGTTCGTTTTTCTTGTGTTTACGGTTTTACATTTATTTATCGTCGCTACAGGTTTCCCTGTGTGTGTTTTACGTTTATTTATCATCGCTACCGGTTGCCATGTGTGTGTTTTACGTTTATTTATCGTCGCTACCGGTTTCCCTGTGTGTGTTTTACGTTTATTTATCGTCGCTACCGGTTGCCATGTGTGTGTTTTACGTTTATTTATCGTCGCTACCGGTTGCCATGTGTGTGTTTTACGTTTATTTATCATCACTACAGGTTTCCCTCTGTGTGTTTTACGTTTATTTATCATCGCTACAGGTTTCCCTGTGTGTGTTTTACGTTTATTTATCATCGCTACAGGTTTCCCTGTGTGTGTTTTACGTTTATTTATCATCGCTACCGGTTGCCATGTGTGTGCCAGCACTCATGGTTAGTTTATGTTGCCAGCCCTCATGGTTAGTTTATGTTGCCAGCCCTCATGGTTAGTTTATGTTGCCAGTCCTTATGGTTAGTTTATGTTGCCAGCCCTCATGGTTAGTTTATGTTACCAGCCCTCATGGTTAGTTTATGTTGCCAGCCCTCATGGTTAGTTTATGTTACCAGCCCTCATGGTTAGTTTATGTTGCCAGCCCTCATGGTTAGTTTATGTTACCAGCTCTCATGGTTAGTTTATGTTGCCAGCCCTCATGGTTAGTTTATGTTGCCAGTCCTTATGGTTAGTTTATGTTGCCAGCCCTCATGGTTAGTTTATGTTGCCAGTCCTTATGGTTAGTTTATGTTGCCAGTCCTTATGGTTAGTTTATGTTTCCAGCCCTCATGGTTAGTTTATGTTGCCAGCCCTCATGGTTAGTTTATGTTGCCAGTCCTCATGGTTAGTTTATGTTGCCAGTCCTTATGGTTAGTTTATGTTGCCAGCCCTCATGGTTAGTTTATGTTACCAGCCCTCATGGTTAGTTTATGTTGCCAGCCCTCATGGTTAGTTTATGTTACCAGCCCTCATGGTTAGTTTATGTTGCCAGCCCTCATGGTTAGTTTATGTTACCAGCTCTCATGGTTAGTTTATGTTGCCAGCTCTCATGGTTAGTTTATGTTGCCAGCTCTCATGGTTAGTTTATGTTGCCAGCTCTCATGGTTAGTTTATGTTGCCAGCTCTCATGGTTAGTTTATGTTGCCAGCTCTCATGGTTAGTTTATGTTGCCAGCCCTCATGGTTAGTTTATGTTGCCAGCTCTCATTGTTAGTTTATGTTGCCAGTCCTCATGGTTAGTTTATGTTGCCAGTCCTCATGGTTAGTTTATGTTGCCAGTCCTCATGGTTAGTTTATGTTACCAGCTCTCATGGTTAGTTTATGTTGCCATCTCTCATTGTTAGTTTATGTTGCCAGCCTTCATGGTTAGTTTATGTTGCCATCCCCCATAGTTAGTTTATGTTGCCAGCCCTCATAGTTAGTTTATGTTGTCAGTCCTCATGGTTAGTTTATGTTGCCAGCCCTCATGGTTAGTTTATGTTGCCATCCCCCATAGTTAGTTTATGTTGCCAGCCCTCATAGTTAGTTTATGTTGTCAGTCCTCATGGTTAGTTTATGTTGCCAGCCCTCATGGTTAGTTTATGTTGCCATCCCCCATAGTTAGTTTATGTTGCCAGCTCTCATTGTTAGTTTATGTTGCCAGCCTTCATGGTTAGTTTATATTGCCATCCCCCATAGTTAGTTTATGTTGCCAGCTCTCATTGTTAGTTTATGTTGCCAGTCCTCATGGTTAGTTTATGTTGTCAGTCATCATGGTTAGTTTATGTTGCCATCCCCCATAGTTAGTTTATGTTGCCAGCTCTCATTGTTAGTTTATGTTGCCAGCCTTCATGGTTAGTTTATGTTGTCATCCCCCATAGTTAGTTTATGTTGCCAGCTCTCATTGTTAGTTTATGTTGCCAGCCTTCATGGTTAGTTTATGTTGCCATCCCCCATAGTTAGTTTATGTTGTCAGTCCTCATGGTTAGTTTATGTTGCCAGCCCTCATGGTTAGTTTATGTTGCCATCCCCCATAGTTAGTTTATGTTGCCATCCCCCATAGTTAGTTTATGTTGCCATCCCCCATAGTTAGTTTATGTTGTCAGTCCTCATGGTTAGTTTATGTTGCCAGCCCCCATAGTTAGTTTATGTTGCCATCTCCCATAGTTAGTTTATGTTGCCAGCCCTCATGGTTAGATTATGTTGCCAGCCCTCATGGTTAGTTTATGTTGCCAGCCCTCATGGTTAGTTTATGTTGCCAGCCCTCATGGTTAGTTTATGTTGTCAGCTCTCGTGGTTAGTTTATGTTACCTGCCCTCATGGTTAGTTTATGTTACCAGCTCTCATGGTTAGTTTATGTTGCCAGCCCTCATGGTTAGTTTATGTTGCCAGCCCTCATGGTTAGTTTATGTTGTCAGCTCTCATGGTTAGTTTATGTTGCCAGCCCTCATGGTTAGTTTATGTTGCCAGTCCTCATGGTTAGTTGATGTTGCCAGCCCTCATGGTTAGTTTATGTTGCCAGCCCTCATGGTTAGTTTATGTTGCCAGTCCTCATGGTTAGTTTATGTTGCCATCCCCCATAGTTAGTTTATGTTGTCAGTCCTCATGGTTAGTTTATGTTGCCAGTCCTCATGGTTAGTTTATGTTGCCAGCCCTCATAGTTAGTTTATGTTGTCAGTCCTCATGGTTAGTTTATGTTGCCAGCCTTCATGGTTAGTTTATGTTGTCAGCTCTCATAGTTAGTTTATGTTGCCAGCCCTCATGGTTAGTTTATGTTGCCAGCCTTCATGGTTAGTTTATGTTGTCAGCTCTCGTGGTTAGTTTATGTTGCCAGTCCTCATGGTTAGTTTATGTTGCCAGCTCTCATGGTTAGTTTATGTTGACAGCTCTCATGGTTAGTTTATGTTGCCAGTCCTCATGGTTAGTTTATGTTGCCAGCCCCCATGGTTAGTTTATGTTGTCAGCTCTCATGGTTAGTTTATGTTACCAGCCCTCATGGTTAGTTTATGTTGCCAGCCCCCATGGTTAGTTTATGTTACCAGCTCTCATGGTTAGTTTATGTTGCCAGCCCTCGTGGTTAGTTTATGTTGCCAGTCCTTATGGTTAGTTTATGTTGCCAGCTCTCATGGTTAGTTTATGTTACCAGTCCTCATGGTTAGTTTATGTTGCCAGCCCTCGTGGTTAGTTTATGTTGCCAGTCCTCATGGTTAGTTTATGTTACCAGCTCTCATGGTTAGTTTATGTTGCCAGCCCTCGTGGTTAGTTTATGTTGCCAGTCCTTATGGTTAGTTTATGTTGCCAGCCTTCATGGTTAGTTTATGTTGCCAGCCCTCATGGTTAGTTTATGTTGCCAGCTGTTGTCTTCCATTGCAGATATATATCTTTCATTGCAGATATATATCTTTCATTGCAGATTGATGTCTTTCATTGCAGATTGATGTCTTTCATTGCAGATATATATCTTTCATTGCAGATTGATATCTTTCATTGTAGATTGATGTCTTCCATTGCAGATATATGTCTTCTGTTGTAGATTGATGTCTTCCATTGCAGATATATGTCTTCCATTGTAGATTGATGTCTTCCATTGCAGATATATGTCTTCTATTGTAGATTGATGTCTTCCATTGCAGATATATGCCTTCCATTGCAGATTGATATCTTTCATTGCAGATATATATCTTTCATTGCAGATTGATGTCTTCCATTGCAGATATATGTCTTTCATTGCAGATTGATGTCTTCCATTGCAGATTGATGTCTTCCATTGCAGATTGGTGTCTTTCATTGCAGATATATATCTTTCATTGCAGATTGATGTCTTTCATTGCAGATTGATGTCTTTCATTGCAGATTGATGTATTTCATTGTAGATTGATGTCTTTCATTGCAGATTGATGTCTTTCATTGTAGATTGATGCCTTCCATTGCAGATATATATCTTTCATTGTAGATTGATGCCTTCCATTGCAGATATATATCTTTCATTACAGATTGATGTCTTCCATTGCAGATTGATATCTTTCATTGCAGATATATATCTTTTATTGCAGATTGATGCCTTCCATTGCAGATTGATATCTTTCATTGCAGATTGATATCTTTCATTGCAGATTGATATCTTTCATTGTAGATTGATGTCTTTCATTGCAGATTGATGTCTTTCATTGCAGATTGATATCTTTCATTGCAGATATATGTCTTTCATTGCAGATTAATGTCTTTCATTGCAGATTGATGTCTTTCATTGCAGATTGATGTCTTTCATTGCAGATATATATCTTTCATTGTAGATTGATGCCTTCCATTGCAGATTGATATCTTTCATTGCAGATTGATGCCTTCCATTGCAGATATATATCTTTCATTGTAGATTGATGCCTTCCATTGCAGATATATATCTTTCATTGTAGATTGATGTCTTCCATTGTAGATTGATGTCTTCCATTGCAGATATATATCTTTCATTACAGATTGATGTCTTTCATTGCAGATTGATGCCTTCCATTGTAGATTGATGCCTTCCATTGCAGATTGATATCTTTCATTGCATATTGATGCCTTCCATTGCAGATATATATCTTTCATTGTAGATTGATGCCTTCCATTGCAGATATATATCTTTCATTGTAGATTGATGACTTCCATTGCAGATATATATCTTTCATTGTAGATTGATGCCTTCCATTGCAGATATATATCTTTCATTGCAGATTGATATCTTTCATTGCAGATTGATATCTTTCATTGTAGATTGATGTCTTTCATTGTAGATTGATGTCTTTCATTGCAGATTGATGTCTTTCATTGTAGATATATATCTTTCATTGTAGATTGATGCCTTCCATTGCAGATATATATCTTTCATTACAGATTGATGTCTTCCATTGCAGATTGATATCTTTCATTGCAGATATATATCTTTTATTGCAGATTGATGCCTTCCATTGCAGATTGATATCTTTCATTGCAGATTGATGTCTTTCATTGCAGATTGATATATTTCATTGCAAATTGATGTCTTTCATTGCAGATTGATGTCTTTCATTGCAGATATATATCTTTCATTGTAGAGTGATGCCTTCCATTGCAGATATATGTCTTTCATTGCAGATTAATGTCTTTCATTGCAGATTTATGTCTTTCATTGCAGATTAATGTCTTTCATTACAGATATATGTCTTTCATTGCAGATTGATGTCTTTCATTGCAGATTGATATATTTCATTGCAGATATATGTCTTCCATTGCAGATTAATATCTTTCATTGCAGATTGATGTCTTTCATTGTAGATTGATATATTTCATTGCAGATTGATATCCTCATTGCAAATTGATGTCTTTCATTGCAGATTGATATCCTCATTGCAAATTGATGTCTTTCTTTGCAGATTGATATCCTCATTGCAAATTGATGTCTTTCATTGCAGATTGATGCCTTTCATTGCAGATTGATATCTTTCATTGCAGATTGATATCTTTCATTGCAGATTGATGTCTTTCATTGCAGATTGATATCTTTCATTGCAGATTGATATCCTCATTGCAAATTGATGTCTTTCATTGCAGATTGATGCCTTTCATTGCAGATTGATATCTTTCATTGCAGATTGATGTCTTTCATTGCAGATTGATATATTTCATTGCAGATTGATATCCTCATTGCAAATTGATGTCTTTCATTGCAGATTGATATATTTCATTGCAAATTGATGTCTTTCATTGCAGATTGATGCCTTTCATTGCAGATTGATGCCTTTCATTGCAGATTGATATCTTTCATTGCAGATTGATATCTTTCATTGCAGATTGATGCCTTTCATTGCAGATTGATGCCTTTCATTGCAGATTGATATCTTTCATTGCAGATTGATGCCCTTCATTGCAGATTGATATCTTTCATTGCAGATTGATGTCTTTCATTGCAGATTGATATCTTTCATTGCAGATATATATCTTTCATTGCAGATATATATCTTTCATTGCAGATTGATATCTTTCATTGCAGATTGATATCTTTCATTGCAGATTGATATCTTTCATTGCAGATATATATCTTTCATTGCAGATATATATCTTTCATTGCAGATATATATCTTTCATTGCAGATTGATATCTTTCATTGCAGATATATGTCTTTCATTGCAGATTGATATCTTTCATTGCAGATTGATGCCTGTTGCTCTACCAGCCAAGAGAAGGGACCTTAATCCAGTCTATGGAAATGTGGTATGTTCTGAATTATAGTATAGAATCTATGAAACTAAAGCCTCTAAGCCGAATGGAAGTCGTGATAGCACAGTGATTTCACGTTCGCTTCAGGTGCGAACGGAGATCGCGCCCAGCTGTAGCCGTTACGATTGTGCCCTTAGGCAAGGCATTTAAATTCCACGTTGCCTCTTCTCTCACCCTCGTTTCGATAGATTCCATCAGGAATGAGTTCTCGAGAGTGATTAATATAAGTTGAAAGAACTTGTTTCGCAATCGAGCTAAAATAAATTTGTAGAGCATTATAGATGTGTTTATATTACCTTCATAACACAGCTGCCTAACCTTGGTAACACATGCTATATGAACAGTTTCCAGTGTATTACAGTACCGGGCATTAACTTGGGTTACGTAACCTTGGTAACACATGCTATATGAACAGTTTCCAGTGTATTACAGGGCAGGGCATTAACTTGGTCACATAACCTTGGTAACACATGCTATATGAACAGTTTGTTGTGTAGTACAGTACCAGGCATCAACTTGGTTACGTAACCTTGGTAACACATGCTATATGAACAGTTTGTTGTGTATTACAGGGATGGGCATCAACTTGGTTACGTAACCTTGGTAACACATGCTATATAAACAGTTTGTTGTGTATTACAGGGACGGGCATCAACTTGGTTACGTAACCTTGGTAACACATGCTATATGAACAGTTTGTTGTGTATTACAGTACCGGGCATTAACTTGGTTACGTAACCTTGGTAACACATGCTATATGAACAGTTTGTTGTGTATTACAGGACCGGGCATTAACAGGGCTACGTAACCTTGGTAACACATGCTATATGAACAGTTTGTTGTGTATTACAGGGCAGGGCATTAACTTGGTTACGTAACCTTGGTAACACATGCTATATGAGCAGTTTGTTGTGTATTACAGGGTCTGGCATTAACAGGGCTGCGTAACCTTGGTAACACATGCTATATGAACAGTTTGTTGTGTATTACAGGGCCAGGCATTAACTGGTTTACGTAACCTTGGTAACACATGCTATATGAACAGTTTGTTGTGTATTACAGGGCCGGGCATTAACTGGTTTACGTAACCTTGGTAACACATGCTATATGAACAGTTTGTTGTGTATTACAGGGCCGGGCATTAACAGGGATGCATAACCTTTGTAACACATGCTATATGAACAGTTTCCAGTGTATTACAGGGCCTGGCATTAACAGGGCTGCGTAACCTTGGTAACACATGCTATATGAACAGTTTCCAGTGTATTACAGGGCCGGGCATTAACTTGGTTGCGTAACCTTGGTAACACATGCTATATGAATGGTTTGTTGTGTATTACAGGGTCGGGCATTAACTTGGTTGCGTAACCTTGGTAACACATGCTATATGACCAGTTTGTTGTGTATTACAGGGCCGGGCATTAACTTGGTTGCGTAACCTTGGTAACACATGCTATATGAACAGTTTGTTGTGTATTACAGGGCCGGTCATTAACTTGGTTGCGTAACCTTGGTAACACATGCTATATGAACAGTTTCCAGTGTATTACAGTACCGGGCATTAACTTGGTTACGTAACCTTGGTAACACATGCTATATGAACAGTTTGTTGTGTATTACAGGACCGGGCATTAACAGGGCTGCGTAACCTTGGTAACACATGCTATATGAATGGTTTGTTGTGTATTACAGGGCCGGGCATTAACAGGGCTGCGTAACCTTGGTAACACATGCTATATAAACGGTTTGTTGTGTATTACAGGGCCGGGCATTAACAGGGCTGCGTAACCTTGGTAACACATGCTATATGAACGGTTTGTTGTGTATTACAGGGACGGGCATTAACAGGGCTGCGTAACCTTGGTAACACATGCTATATGAACGGTTTGTTGTGTATTACAGGGACGGGCATTAACAGGGCTGCGTAACCTTGGTAACACATGCTATATAAACAATTTGTTGTGTATTACAGGGCCGGGCATTAACAGGGTTACGTAACCTTTGTAACACATGCTATATGAACAGTTTATTGTGTATTACAGGGCCGGGCATTAACAGGGCTGCGTAACCTTGGTAACACATGCTATATGAACAGTACCATTCAGTGTCTGAACAACACGTCTCCGCTTGTGACTTACCTTCTCACCGATTCTTTCTTGTATGATATCAACAGGTAAGCTACAACTTATAAATATCTGGCCTGTCAAATCTCAGCATTTTTGCTGGAATCTCGTGATGATTTTTGCTGGAATCTCGTGATGATTTTTGCTGGAATCTCGTGATGATTTTTGCTGGAATCTCGTGATGATTTTTGCTGGAATCTCGTGATGATTTTTGCTGGAATCTCGTGATGATTTTTGCTGGAATCTCAGGATGATTTTTTCTGGAATCTCAGGATTTCGGCACTTTCCAGATCTCTGGATTTGAATCGGGATTCTCACGTTTTCAGATCTCCAAAGCCAAAAAAGCAAAATGAAAACCAGTCTTTATATGATCTTCTGTCCAATGTGGAAACAGAATTTAGCTATGACTGGTTATTGATATATTTTACACATTAAAAGGTTGAATTTAAATGCACTGCCTATGGGCACAATCGTAACGGCTATAGCTGGGCACGAACTTGGAGCTTTTCACACCTGAAGTGAACGTGCTACCGCTGCACTATCTACGAAGACATTATTGTGATCTGTGTTTAATTTGTTGCAATTATTTTTTTCAGGGGAGAGAAATCCGGCAGTCTGTGGGAGGTGACCGATGATTTTTCTTATCTAGTGAAGGCTCTATGGTCGGGACAGTATAGATTTATAACTCCAAGAGATTTTAAGGTACAGTATAGATTTATAACTCCAAGAGATTTTAAGGTACAGTATAGATTTATAACTCCAAGAGATTTTAAGGTACAGTATAGATTTATAACTCCAAGAGATTTTAAGGTAGGAGTATAGATTTATAACTCCAAGAGATTTTAAGGTACAGTATAGATTTATAACTCCAAGAGATTTTAAGGTACAGTATAGATTTATAACTCCAAGAGATTTTAAGGTACAGTATAGATTTATAACTCCAAGAGATTTTAAGGTACAGTATAGATTTATAACTCCAAGAGATTTTAAGGTAGGAGTATAGATTTATAACTCCAAGAGATTTTAAGGTACAGTATAGATTTATAACTCCAAGAGATTTTAAGTACAGTATAGATTTATCACTCCAAGAGATTTTATGGTACAGTATAGATTTATAATTCCAAGAGATTTTAAGGTACAGTATAGATTTATAACTCCAAGAGATTTTAAGTACAGTATATATTTATAACTCCAAGAGATTTTAAGTACAGTAAATATTTATAACTCCAAAAGAAGTTAACCCATAAAATGAAGGAATGTGCAAACAACATAGATCCAGATCAGCCGCGGGTGAACAGGATCTATCTATTCAGCAAAGTGTTGTAGCTCCACTATCCGAATAGCAAACAGCATAGAGCCTGATCATACGCCACGTTAAGTTCACGCTCTGTGTCATCTGATCTGGCTCTATGTCGTTTGCAAAAACAAATATACTTGTTTGCAGCACAGTACGAGTTTAGGCGCAGTATAGATTTATAACTCCGGGAGATATTAAGGTACAGTATAGATTTATAACTCAAGGAGATATTAAAGTACAGTATAGAGTTGTAACTCCAGGAGATATTAAAGTACAGTATAGATTTATAACTCCAGGAGATATTACGGTACAGTATAGATTTGTACATGAATGAGATTTTTGTTATTGATTTACAACTGCTGGCATGTTTTCTGTTACAGTCCGTTGTTGGGCGCCAACAACCAATGTTTGCGGGTTATGAACAACAGGACAGTCAGGAATTCCTCACATTTCTTCTGGATGGTCTACATGAGGGGCTCAACAAGGTAATATCCGGAGTTCGAGTCCCGCTGGAGCCGTTACGATTGTGCCCTTAGGCAAGGCATTTAAATTCCACGTTGCCTCTTCTCTCTCCCTCCTGGTGATTGATTCCATCAGGAATGAGGTCTCGAGATTGATTAATATAAGTTGTAAGAACTTGTTTCGCAATCTAGCTAAAATAAATTTGTATAAACTAACTTAAGCTTCAGCAAAACAAATATACCAATGGAATATTACAATGGAGATGAACTGAACCAAAAGTTGAGAAATGAGCCAATATTTTATAAATTATCCAAAAGCTCAGAAATGAACCAAAACGTCATGAATGAGCAAAAGTTAAAAAATTAACAGAAACCTCAGAATTGAACTGTGCTGGTGGACGGCTTTGTGGAGAAATGAGGGGCTCAAATATATATAAATAAATTTGTATAAACTAAACTAAGGTAATATGAGCCACACTATAGGAAAACCAACATTATTGGACAATGAGAGACATCTCTAATTTTCTATTACCTCCCTTGGCAGATAAAGTCTGATTTATTCCAAAATTTATATCGGTCCTTTTAGTTAGAATCCTTTGTTTTTACTGTTGTTCCCTAACCAGATGTTGCGGTATGATAAATGTGATTTTATCCAAATCGTGTTAATTAACTGATAACATTCTTTTACAAATAAGTACCCATTGCATATACTGTATGAAATCTGTCGAGATATAGTAATTTAAAACTCATAAGAAGCGATAGTGGAATAAAATTGCTAGCATGCTGTGCAAAGGAAACAACGATAAAAACAAAGGAAAACATTTAATAGGACCTATCTACTTTTAGAGAGTATTCAAGGGCAGTAACTGACCGATGTCTCTCATTGTAAATGAGTAACTTCAAGGGTGGTTAACGCAGTGGTTAGCATGATAGAATGTTAACCTTGGTATCAAATTCAAGGGTGGTTAACGCAGTGGTTAGCATGATAGAATGTTAACCTTGGTATCAAATTCAAGGGTGGTTAACGCAGTGGTTAGCATGATAGAATATTAACCTTGGTATCAAATTCAAGGGTGGTTAACGCAGTGGTTAGCATGCTAGAATATTAACCTTGGTATCAAATTCAAGGGTGGTTAACGCAGTGGTTAGCATGCTAGAATATTAACCTTGGTATCAAATTCAAGGGTGGTTAGCGCAGTGGTTAGCATGATAGAATATTAACCTTGGTATCAAATTCAAGGGTGGTTAGCATGCTCGCTTCTTCATATTGCCATAATACACAGTTAATACTAGAATTATATTGGACTACTGTAAAACAATATTTGTTCGCAAGCAATTATATGTCGCTAATTTTCGCGATCCAAGTTGTCCATGAATTCATGAATCCCGTGAATAATAACGTGTCCTCATGTAGAGATATTTCCGAAAATATTTACATTTCATCAAAATTCTGAAAGTCAATAAATTAGTGATATGCACAAACAGTCACCTTTATTGCCTGTGTGTGTGTTACGTTTATTTATCGTCGCTACCGGTTGCCCATATGAGTGATGCCTCCTGAAGAGATTAGTGATTTTAGATTTTCGGAGGATAGTGCAATGATACAGACAGAGACCCATTCCAGAGTTCTTTTACGTGCACGGTGTAAAGCACCGACACAAGACCTCGGTTTAACGTCCCATCTGAAAGACTGTTAATTTTATTAGGGTCAGACGGGGGATCGAACCTGAGATCCCTGGATTACCAGTCCAGTGTATTACCACTGGACTACAGATCCGTCTGTTTTATTGTTATGTGCAAGTTTTGTAATAAATATATGAATATTGGACAATAAATAAATCAAAATCAATTAACTAGTTTTTATTCGTCTGCTGTTTGTGAAAATACATACATGTACAAATAGGGCTGTGGTTAGTGCGCTCGCTTCTCACCAATGCAACCCGGGTTCGATCATCTGACTGGGAAGTATGTGAGATGGTACGGTGGTCGCCAGATCGGACAGGTGGTTTTTCCCCCATGTACTCCGGTTTCCTCCCACACTGCGGACTACCTATATGCTTTCATCCGCATCAATGAGGGTGATTTATATAAGCTTGTTTTGCAATAGATAAAGAATGTTTTCAATGTTTATTCAGTGAAATATAATTTAATCATACACTGAAGCAAGGATATATCTTCTACATACAAATCCTCTATTTATTTCTTGTTAGGTGAAGACGCGTCCGAAGATAGCTGAGCAAGACAACGACAAGCTTCCAGATCACGTTGGTGCAGAACTAGCTTGGAAGAACCACAAATTGCACAACGAGTCAATCATAGTGGAATTATTCCAAGTAAGTGTGTACCAGTCTGTTGTATATACAACTGTGTACCAGTCTGTTAGATATGCAACTGTGTACCAGTCTGTTATATATACAACTGTGTACCAGTCTGTTACATATGCAACTGTGTACCAGTCTGTTATATATACAACTGTGTACCAGTCTGTTACATATACAACTGTGTACCAGTCGGTTATATATACAACTGTGTACCAGTCTGTTACATATACAACTGTGTACCAGTCTGTTAGATATGCAACTGTGTACCAGTCTGTTATATATACAACTGTGTACCAGTCTGTTACATATACAACTGTGTACCAGTCTGTTACATATACAACCGTGTACCAGTCTGTTACATATACAACTGTGTACCAGTCTGTTGTATATACAACTGTGTACCAGTCTGTTGTATATACAACTGTGTACCAGTCTGTTGTATATACAACTGTGTACCAGTCTGTTGGATATACAACTGTGTACCAGTCTGTTGTATATACAACTGTGTACCAGTCTGTTAGATATACAACTGTGTACCAGTCTGTTGGATATACAACTGTGTACCAGTCTGTTGTATATACAACTGTGTACCAGTCTGTTAGATATACAACTGTGTACCAGTCTGTTAGATATACAACTGTGTACCAGTCTGTTGGATATACAACTGTGTACCAGTCTGTTAGATATGCAACTGTGTACCAGTCTGTTATATATACAACTGTGTACCAGTCTGTTACATATACAACTGGTAACAGTCTGTTGTATATACAACTGTGTACCAGTCTGTTAGATATACAACTGTGTACCAGTCGGTTGTATATACAACTGTGTACCAGTCTGTTGTATATACAACTGTGTACCAGTCTGTTGGATATACAACTGTGTACCAGTCTGTTAGATATACAACTGTGTACCAGTCTGTTGGATATACAACTGTGTACCAGTCTGTTAGATATACAACTGTGTACCAGTCTGTTAGATATACAACTGTGTACCAGTCTGTTGGATATACAACTGTGTACCAGTCTGTAAGTTATGCAACTGTGTACCAGTCTGTTATATATACAACTTTGTACCAGTCTGTTAGATATACAACTGTGTACCAGTCTGTTACATATACAACTGTGTACCAGTCTGTTAGATATGCAACTGTGTACCAGTCTGTTAGATATACAACCGTGTACCAGTCTGTTACATATACAACTGTGTACCAGTCTGTTGTATATACAACTGTGTACCAGTCTGTTGTATATACAACTGTGTACCAGTCTGTTGTATATACAACTGTGTACCAGTCTGTTGGATATACAACTGTGTACCAGTCTGTTGTATATACAACTGTGTACCAGTCTGTTAGATATACAACTGTGTACCAGTCTGTTGGATATACAACTGTGTACCAGTCTGTTGTATATACAACTGTGTACCAGTCTGTTAGATATACAACTGTGTACCAGTCTGTTAGATATACAACTGTGTACCAGTCTGTTGGATATACAACTGTGTACCAGTCTGTTAGATATGCAACTGTGTACCAGTCTGTTATATATACAACTGTGTACCAGTCTGTTACATATACAACTGGTAACAGTCTGTTGTATATACAACTGTGTAATAGTATGTTGTATATACAACTGTGTACCAGTCTGTTGGATATACAACTGTGTACCAGTCTGTTAGATATACAACTGTGTACCAGTCTGTTAGATATACAACTGTGTACCAGTATGTTGGATATACAACTGTGTACCAGTATGTAAGTTATGCAACTGTGTACCAGTCTGTTATATATACAACTTTGTACCAGTCTGTTAGATATACAACTGTGTACCAGTCTGTTACATATACAACTGTGTACCAGTCTGTTAGATATGCAACTGTGTACCAGTCTGTTATATATACAACTGTGTACCAGTCTGTTACATATACAACTGTGTACCAGTCTGTTGTATATACAACTGTGTACCAGTCTGTTATATATACAACTGTGTACCAGTCTGTTGTATATACAACTGTGTACCAGTCTGTTGTATATACAACTGTGTACCAGTCTGTTGGATATACAACTGTGTACCAGTCTGTTGTATATACAACTGTGTACCAGTCTGTTAGATATACAAATGTGTACCAGTCTGTTGGATATACAACTGTGTACCAGTCTGTTGTATATACAACTGTGTACCAGTCTGTTAGATATGCAACTGTGTACCAGTCTGTTATATATACAACTGTGTACCAGTCTGTTACATATACAACTGGTAACAGTCTGTTGTATATACAACTGTGTACCAGTCTGTTGTATATACAACTGTGTACCAGTCTGTTGGATATACAACTGTGTACCAGTCTGTTGTATATACAACTGTGTACCAGTCTGTTAGATATACAACTGTGTACCAGTCTGTTAGATATACAACTGTGTACCAGTCTGTTGGATATACAACTGTGTACCAGTCTGTAAGTTATGCAACTGTGTACCAGTCTGTTATATATACAACTTTGTACCAGTCTGTTAGATATACAACTGTGTACCAGTCTGTTAGATATACAACTGTGTACCAGTCTGTTAGATATACAACTGTGTACCAGTCTGTTACATATACAACTGTGTACCAATCCGTTATATATACAACTTTGTACCAGTCTGTTAGATATACAACTGTGTACCAGTCTGTTGTATATACAACTGTGTACCAGTCTGTTATATATACAACTGTGTACCAGTCTGTTGGATATACAAATGTGTACCAGTCTGTTGTATATACAACTGTGTACCAGTCTGTTAGATATGCAACTGTGTACCAGTCTGTTATATATACAACTGTGTACCAGTATGTTACATATACAACTGGTA
This sequence comes from Archivesica marissinica, assembly GCA_014843695.1. Taxonomy (NCBI): domain Eukaryota; kingdom Metazoa; phylum Mollusca; class Bivalvia; order Venerida; family Vesicomyidae; genus Archivesica; species Archivesica marissinica. The sequence goes on from CM026388.1 coordinate 27,565,495, forward strand.
ACAGTCTGTTGTATATACAACTGTGTACCAGTCTGTTGTATATACAACTGTGTACCAGTCTGTTGGATATACAACTGTGTACCAGTCTGTTAGATATACAACTGTGTACCAGTCTGTTGGATATACAACTGTGTACCAGTCTGTAAGTTATGCAACTGTGTACCAGTCTGTTATATATACAACTTTGTACCAGTCTGTTAGATATACAACTGTGTACCAGTCTGTTACATATACAACTGTGTACCAGTCTGTTAGATATGCAACTGTGTACCAGTCTGTTATATATACAACTGTGTACCAGTCTGTTACATATACAACTGTGTACCAGTCTGTTGTATATACAACCGTGTACCAGTCTGTTAAATATACAACTGTGTACCAGTCTGTTGGATATACAACTGTGTACCAGTCTGTTGTATATACAACTGTGTACCAGTCTGTAAGTTATGCAACTGTGTACCAGTCTGTTATATATACAACTTTGTACCAGTCTGTTAGATATACAACTGTGTACCAGTCTGTTAGATATACAACTGTGTACCAGTCTGTTAGATATACAACTGTGTACCAGTCTGTTACATATACAACTGTGTACCAATCCGTTATATATACAACTTTGTACCAGTCTGTTAGATATACAACTGTGTACCAGTCTGTTGTATATACAACTGTGTACCAGTCTGTTATATATACAACTGTGTACCAGTCTGTTGGATATACAAATGTGTACCAGTCTGTTGTATATACAACTGTGTACCAGTCTGTTAGATATGCAACTGTGTACCAGTCTGTTATATATACAACTGTGTACCAGTATGTTACATATACAACTGGTAACAGTCTGTTGTATATACAACTGTGTACCAGTCTGTTGTATATACAACTGTGTACCAGTCTGTTGGATATACAACTGTGTACCAGTCTGTTGGATATACAACTGTGTACCAGTCTGTTAGATATACAACTGTGTACCAGTCTGTTGGATATACAACTGTGTACCAGTCTGTAAGTTATGCAACTGTGTACCAGTCTGTTATATATACAACTTTGTACCAGTCTGTTAGATATACAACTGTGTACCAGTCTGTTAGATATGCAACTGTGTACCAGTCTGTTATATATACAACTGTGTACCAGTCTGTTACATATACAACTGTGTACCAGTCTGTTACATATACAACTGTGTACCAGTCTGTTGTATATACAACCGTGTACCAGTCTGTTAAATATACAACTGTGTACCAGTCTGTTGTATATACAACTGTGTACCAGTCTGTTGTATATACAACTGTGTACCAGTCTGTTGGATATACAAATGTGTACCAGTCTGTTGGATATACAACTGTGTACCAGTCTGTTGTATATACAACTGTGTACCAGTCTGTTAGATATGCAACTGTGTACCAGTCTGTTATATATACAACTGTGTACCAGTCTGTTACATATGCAACTGGTAACAGTCTGTTGTATATACAACTGTGTACCAGTCTGTTGTATATACAACTGTGTACCAGTCTGTTGTATATACAACTGTGTACCAGTCTGTTAGATATACAACTGTGTACCAGTCTGTTAGATATACAACTGTGTACCAGTCTGTTGTATATACAACTGTGTACCAGTCTGTTAGATATACAACTTTGTACCAGTCTGTTAGATATACAACTGTGTACCAGTCTGTTAGATATACAACTGTGTACCAGTCTGTTAGATATACAACTGTGTACCAGTCTGTTAGATATACAACTGTGTACCAATCCGTTACATATACAACTGTGTACCAATCCGTTATATATACAACTTTGTACCAGTCTGTTAGATATACAACTGTGTACCAGTCTGTTGTATATACAACTGTGTACCAGTCTGTTATATATACAACTGTGTACCAGTCTGTTGTATATACAACTGTGTACCAGTCTGTTGTATATACAACTGTGTACCAGTCTGTTAGATATACAACTGTGTACCAGTCTGTAAGTTATACAACTGTGTACCAGTCTGTAAGTTATACAACTGTGTACCAGTCTGTAAGTTATACAACTGTGTACCAGTCTGTTTGATATACAACTGTGTACCAGTCTGTTAGATATACAACTGTGTACCAGTCTGTTGTATATACAACTGTGTACCAGTCTGTAAGTTATACAAATGTGTACCAGTCTGTTAGACACACAATGTGTACCAGTCTGTAACACACACAATGTGTACCAGTCTGTAACACACTCAATGTGTACCAGTCTGTAAAGCACACAACTGTATACCAGTCTGTAGCACACACAATGTGTACCAGTCTATAAAACTCATGACTGTGTACCAGTCTGTAAAACTCACGACTGTGTGCCAGTCTGTAAAACTCATGACTGTGTGCCAGTCTGTAAAACTCATGACTATGTACCAGTCTGTAAAACTCATGACTATGTACCAGTCTGTAAAACTCATGACTATGTACCAGTCTGTAAAACTCACGACTGTGTGCCAGTCTGTAAAACTCGTGTGTGCCAGTCTGTAAAACTCACGACTGTGTGCCAGTCTGTAAAACTCACGACTGTGTACCAGTCTGTTCTAATGGCACAGCATTATGATAAAACTTCTCCCTTGAGAAATGGAATTTTCATTTCTTAGTACTATTACAGTACTTTTCGAAAATGGCATTCACCCCCTCCTGATACACCCCCTCCTGACAACTATGCCAATGCCACCCCCTCCTGACAGCTATGCCAATGCCACCCCTCCTGATCCACCCCATGTTGACAACTATGCCAATACCACCCCCTCCTGACAGCTATGCCAATGCCACCCCTCCTGATCCACCCCCTCCTGACAGCTATACCAATGCCACCCCTCCTGACAGCTATACCAATGCCACCCCTCCTGACAGCTATGCCAATGCCACCCCCTCCTGACAGCTATGCCAATGCCACCCCCTCCTGACAGCTATACCAATGCCACCCCCTCCTGACAGCTATACCAATGCCACCCCTCCTGACAGCTATGCCAATGCCACCCCCTCCTGACAGCTATACCAATGCCACCCCCTCCTGACAGCTATACCAATGCCACCCCCTCCTGACAGCTATACCAATGCCACCCCCTCCTGACAGCTATACCAATGCCACCCCCTCCTGACAGCTATGCCAATGCCACCCCTCCTGATCCACCCCCTCCTGACAGCTATGCCAATGCCACCCCCTCCTGACAGCTATACCAATGCCACCCCCTCCTGACAGCTATGCCAATGCCACCCCTCCTGATCCACCCCCTGTTGACAGCTATGCCAATGAGAGTGATTAATACACTGGTTTTCTGTGGTATCCACCCCCTCCCTACAGCTATGTCAATGAGAGTGATTAATACACTGGTTTTCTGTGGTATCCACCCCCTCCCTACAGCTATGTCAATGAGAGTGATTAATACACTGGTTTTCTGTGGTATCCACCCCCTCCCTACAGCTATGTCAATGAGAGTGATTAATACACTGGTTTTCTGTGGTATCCACCCCCTCCTTACAGCTATGTCAATGAGAGTGATTAATACACTGGTTTTCTGTGGTATCCACCCCCGCCTTACAGCTATGCCAATGAGAGTGATTAATACACTGGTTTGCTGTGGCATCCATCCCCGCCTTACAGCTATGCCAATGAGAGTGATTAATACACTGGTTTTCTGTGGCATCCACCCCCCTCCTTACAGCTATGTCAATGAGAGTGATTAATACACTGGTTTTCTGTGGCATCCACCCCCTCCCTAAAGCTATGTCAATGAGAGTGATTAATACACTGGTTTTCTGTGATATCCACCCCTCCCTACAGCTATGTCAATGAGAGTGATTAATACACTGGTTTTCTGTGGCATCCACCCCCTCCCTAAAGCTATGTCAATGAGAGTGATTAATACACTGGTTTTCTGTGGTATCCACCCCCTCCTTACAGCTATGTCAATGAGAGCGATTAATACACTGGTTTTCTGTGGTATCCACCCCCTCCTTACAGCTATGTCAATGAGAGCGATTAATACACTCGTTTTCTGTGGTATCCACCCCCTCCTTACAGCTATGCCAATGAGAGCGATTAATACACTCGTTTTCTGTGGTATCCACCCCCTCCTTACAGCTATGTCAATGAGAGCGATTAATACACTCGTTTTCCTGTGGTATCCACCCCCTCCTTACAGCTATGCCAATCAGTGATTAATACACTCGTTTTCTGTGGTATCCACCCCCTCCCTACAGCTATGCCAATCAGTGATTAATACACTCATTTTCTGTGGTATCCACCCCCTCCCTACAGCTATGCCAATCAGTGATTATACACTCGTTTTCTGTGGTATCCACCCCCTCCTTACAGCTATGCCAATCAGTGATTAATACACTCGTTGTCTGTGGTATCCACCCCCTCCTTACAGCTATGCCAATCAGTGATTAATACACTCGTTTTCTGTGGTATCCACCCCCTCCTTACAGCTATGCCAATCAGTGATTAATACACTCGTTTTCTGTGGTATCCACCCCCTCCTTACAGCTATGCCAATCAGTGATTAATACACTCGTTTTCTGTGGTATCCACCCCCTCCTTACAGCTATGCCATTCAGTGATTAATACACTCGTTTTCTGTGGTATCCACCCCCTCCTTACAGCTATGCCAATCAGTGATTAATACACTCGTTTTCTGTGGTATCCACCCCCTCCTTACAGCTATGTCAATCAGTGATTAATACACTCGTTTTCTGTGGTATCCACCCCCCTCCTTACAGCTATGTCAATGAGAGCGATTAATACACTGGTTTTCTGTGGTATCCACCCCCTCCTTACAGCTATGTCAATGAGAGCGATTAATACACTGGTTTTCTGTGGTATCCACCCCCTCCTTACAGCTATGTCAATGAGAGCGATTAATACACTCGTTTTCTGTGGTATCGACCCCCTCCTTACAGCTATGCCAATGAGAGCGATTAATACACTCGTTTTCTGTGGTATCCACCCCCTCCTTACAGCTATGTCAATGAGAGCGATTAATACACTCGTTTTCTGTGGTATCCACCCCCTCCTTACAGCTATGCCAATCAGTGATTAATACACTCGTTTTCTGTGGTATCCACCCCCTCCTTACAGCTATGTCAATGAGAGCGATTAATACACTCGTTTTCTGTGGTATCCACCCCCTCCTTACAGCTATGCCAATCAGTGATTAATACACTCATTTTCTGCGGGTACTCCAGTTTCCTCCACACGAATGACCAGACCACATGACTAACGAAAACTTTAAACGTTGTTTCACAATCTTTGTATAATAAATAAAGTTTATTGTTTCAGGGCCAGCTGCGCTCCACCGTAATGTGCCTGACATGTAGGAAGAGGAGTGTGACATTCCAGGCATTTATGTTCCTGTCTCTGCCTATACCATCAGCGAGTAGGTGTTCCCTACAGGTAAGAATTACCTCCCGTATAATACTCGTCGATATTGTGTAGGAGTAACCTCCCTTATAATACTTGTCAATACTGTGTAGGAGTGACCTCCCTTATAATACTTGTCAATACTGTGTAGGAGTGACCTCCCTTATAATACTTGTCAATATTGTGTAAGAGTGACCTCCCTTATCTAAATGGTCAATGCTCTGTAAGAGTTCCTGCTGTTATCGTGATTGTCTAAAAGTTCCCATCCTTAATTCATAGTTGTCAATATTATGCACCAATGCAACTCGGGTTCGATCCTCGGACCGGGAAGTATGTGAGATGATACAGTGGTCGCCAGATCGGACAGGTTTGTTTTCTCCGGTACCCCGGTTTCCTCCCACACGAATGACCACATTTACGCTTTCAATCGCACCAACAACTATGAGTTGTTAAAGCTTGTTTCACAATCGCACCAACAACTATGAGTTGTTAAAGCTTGTTTCACAATCGCACCAACAACTATGAGTTGTTAAAGCTTGTTTCACAATCGCACCAACAACTATGAGTTGTTAAAGCTTGTTTCGCAATCGCAAGATTTCTTCTTCCCTTATATAAATAGTCAATATTCTGCAATAGATGCCTCACTATCTCGATCGTCAGTATTCGGTATAGGTTCCCTCCCTTATCTCAATCATCAATATTAAGTAAGCATTACCTCCCTTTTCTAAATGATCAATATTCTTGTAGAGTGAACTCCCTTACCATAATGCTCAAGAAGTTTATACAACATTTAGATTACTCGCTCTTGTGACCTCATTCCTGAGGATAGTTAATGTGGATGTGCATTATTTTGACAGGACTCAAACTCGTGATAGCCGCATTGGTAGTGCATTTGCTTCCGGTGCAAGAGTTTGTGCCCAGCTGTAGACGTTACGATTCTAAATTCTAAGGAATCTAAATTCCACATTGCCTGATCTCTCTCCCTCAGGGCGATGAATTCCATCAGAAAGTCTCGAGAGTTGTAAGAACTTGTTTTGCAATCGAGCTAAAATAAATTTGTATATATTAAATCTCCATGTTGTATATATGCATAGTATAAACATGACACGAAATATTCTAATTCGGAGAAAATGTGTATTACGGTAAAATCTATTTGTATTTCCAGGACTGTTTACGTCAGTTTGAGGTGGAGGAAAAAATGACTGGAAGTTCACGTTGGAAATGTCCGCGTTGTAAATGTTACCGCGATTCTGTGAAGAATATAGTCATCTGGAAATTACCACCGATATTGTTAATAGCATTAAACAGGTACCGTACATATACTCATGGAAACCATCACCTATATTATTTATAACATTAAACAGGTACCGTACATATACTCATGGAAACCATCACCTATATTATTTATAACATTAAACAGGTACCGTACATATACTCATGGAAACCATCACCTATATTATTTATAACATTAAACAGGTACCGTACATATACTCATGGAAACCATCACCTATATTATTTATGACTTTAAACAGGTACCGTACATATACTCATGGAAACCATCACCTATATTATTTATAACATTAAACAGGTACCGTACATATACTCATGGAAACCATCACCTATATTATTTATAACATTAAACAGGTACCGTACATATACTCCTGGAAGCCATCACCTATATTATTTATAACTTTAAACAGGTACCGTACATATACTCATGGAAACCATCACCTATATTATTTATAACATTAAACAGGTACCGTACATATACTCATGGAAACCATCACCTATATTATTTATAACATTAAACAGGGACCCGTATATATACTCATGGAAACCATCACCTATATTATTTATAACATTAAACAGGGACCCGTACATATACTCATGGAAACCATCACCTATATTATTTATAGTGCTATACATTATTGTGCTCATTTTATACCTTTGTAGATTTGTGTATGAAGGGCAATGGAGGACCAAGATAAATGCTAACGTGGACTTCCCCGGCAAAGGTTTAGACATGTCTAGTTTTGTTAAGGGGCCAGCATCCAAACCTTACAAACTGTATGCTGTGTCAGTAAGTAGAATGTCCAAAAGGTTATTTGTATAAATTACTCTGCAAAAAATATGATTAATATCATGAAACCCTCTAAACCAGAATATTTTCTCTAAACCGAAAATCTCCTCTAAACCGGAATATCTTCTATAAACCGGAATATCTCCTCTAAACCGGAATATCTCCTCTAAACCGGAATATCTTGGCGAAAACTGAATCTCTCTAAACCGGAATATCTCATCGAAAACTGAATCTTTCCTCTAAACTGAAATCTCTACTCGAAACCAGAATTTCTTCCTAACCACTCTGCCCTCTCAGCCAGAATCCATAAACCAGAATCTCTCCTACAAACCACTCTGCCCTCTCAGCCAGAATCCATAAACCAGAATTTCTTCCTAACCAATCTGCCCTCTCAGCCAGAATCTGTAAACCAGAATCTCCTCTAAACCACTCTGCCTTCTCAGCCGGAATCCATAAACCACTCTGCCCTCTCAGCCGGAATCCATAAACCAGAATCTCTCTTCTAGACCACTCTGCTCTCTCAGCCGGAATCCAGAATCTCTCCTCTAAACCGTTCTGCCCTCTCAGCCGGAATCTGTAAACCAGAATCTCTCCTCTAAACCACTCTGCCTTCTCAGCCGGAATCCATAAACCACTCTGCCCTCTCAGCCGGAATCCATAAACCAGAATCTCTCTTCTAAACCACTCTGCTCTCTCAGCCGGAATCCATAATCTCTCCTATAAACCACTCTGCTCTCTCAGCCAGAATCCATAATCTCTCCTCTAAACCACTCTGCTCTCTCAGCCAGAATCCATAATCTCTCCTCTAAACCACTGTCCTCTCAACCGGAATCTCATCCATAAATCGGAACCACGATTTTCTTGGTCGATTTATTGTGTAAAAACCTCTGTAACTGTTGCCATTGTATATATACATATTGTGTATGAAAAGGAAAGTAATTATATAAATTGAAGTTGTGATAGCGCCCGCAGTTCATGTCCACAGGGATTCGGCACGTTTGGGGGTACTAGTATATATATTTAAGTACAGGGATTCTACTCTGTGGGATGTCAGATTTCCATCAATCAGTAAAATGGCCTGAAACGATTTTGAACAAATCTGTCCAAATATAACGCCTATCCCAAGTCTTTATATTGTTCTTCAAATAAAACACAACTTTAAGCTGCGTGCATGTATACTTTGCAAACAATTGCCACAGACATTGGCCATAGCAGGTCACATTTCCATACAAGGACACGGGTTCTGTCAGCAACAAAAAAAAATCTTCGACGGGAGAGTTTTAACAGTGAATAACATTATCAATAAAATTTTGTTTCCACTAACGTGTAGGTTTATTCGGCAAAAATCTACGTCAAAAAGAGATTTCGTAGAATTTTTCAATTTGTTTTGAAATTTTTTCAAGCGGCGCAGTTCGCTTTGAAACGAGCGTTCTGATTGGATTATGATTATTCTTCATAAATAAAACAAACATCTACTGATCTAGTTCTTCTTCTTCTTCTTTGTTTATACAGCACTCCTTCACTTATGAAGATTAGGTGCTGGCGCCGTAATAAAAAGTGTTAGTTAAGTGCTTGATCAGAAAGTGCTCATTAGAAAGGATACAGTGAATAGACATATTTTTAGATATATTTTTAAGTGTTTTTTATAAAACTATGTACATAATTGTGGCAGTTTATGCTAAATATATTGGGGTAAGGACAGACACAGGGATCAGGGCCTTGAAGGCGTCCACTGTGTCTGCGGCATATATGGTGGGCGGTAGCATGTTCCACTGAGTGACGGCTCTAGGATAGAAAGAGTATTTGTACGAGTCTTTAGCTGCGTGTATGTGTTTGTAGGTATAGGTGTTACTGTGTCTGGTTCTGGGGTCTGAAGGAATAATTAGATTACAGGGTGGTTGGATGGCAACTACGTGGTGTATGGATTATTAAAAATTCCACGTTACCTCTTGGCTTTCTCTCTCATAGATTTCATCGGGAATTTGGTCTCGAGAATGATTATAAAAAATTTTTTAAGAACTTGTTTCACAATCAAGCTAATATAAATTTTAATATAGGATTGATAGTTCGGAATCTAGTCAAGAGTTCCCAGAAAATGGCAGAATTTGTTGTCTAGATATCGGTGATGATATATGCTTACCTATTTTCCCTTTTCAGAATCATTTTGGAACACTAGACGGTGGACACTGTAAGTATACGACGACTATTTCAAATTGAAAACTGGGGATTCCGTGGTTACGGTCATGACTTCAAATCACCCTCACCACTAGGTTCGAATCCCACTGGGGGTGTCAAATTCATTTATGTGAGGAAGTTATCCAGCTGGCATATGGAAGGAAAGTGGTTCTACCCGGGTACCCATCTGTGCATGAAATGCTGCTTGGAGGGGCACCAGTATCTTCCTCCACCAGTCCGCCTCCGTGGTCGAGTGGTTAAGGTTGCTGACTTGTTTACCACTGTAACCTATCATCACTGATGGTTACGGATTCGAGCCCCGCTCAGGCCGTGTCTCATTTATATGAAAAAGTTGGCAGTTTCTTACGGAGGTTGGTGCACCCAAGTACTGGTTAACCGCTGGAGCCTGCCCAGGAAAGGTGTTGTTAGGTTAAACTGCCCGCCGACGAAATAGCCCAAAATGGTGCTGATGTAGGCGTAAAACCCGAAATATAACATAACATAATCTTCCTCCACCAATAACAGCTAGAGAGTTGCCGTATGACCTAAACTGTTGATGGGACTTTAAACCCAAAATGGTATTAACCGCAATGTGAGACATGCGGTATGTGGTTCTATTAGTTGGAGGACCGATTTACCTTCCCTACCCATCCTGTTCTGTCCAATCCCATTGAATAATATTGATCAACCTTAATGGAACAAGGCATTATGATTGGCTAACTGGAATGGAATAAAGCATGTGATTGGCTAACAGGAATGGAATAAAGCATGTGATTGGCTAACCGGAATGGAATAAAGCATGTGATTGGCTAACCGGAATGGAATAAAGCATGTGATTGGCTAACCGGAATGGAATAAAGCATGTGATTGGCTAACCGGAATGGAATAAAGCATGTGATTGGCTAACCGTAATGGAATAAAGCATGTGATTGGTTAACCTGAATGGAATAAAGCATGTGATTGGCTAACCAGAATGGAATAAAGCATGTGATTGGCTAACCAGAATGGAATAAAGCATGTGATTGGCTAACCAGAATGGAATAAAGCATGTGATTGGCTAACCAGAATGGAATAAAGCATGTGATTGGCTAACCAGAATGGAATAAAGCATGTGATTGGCTAACCAGAATGGAATAAAGCATGTGATTGGCTAACCAGAATGGAATAAAGCATGTGATTGGCTAACCAGAATGGAATAAAGCATGTGATTGGCTAACCAGAATGGAATAAAGCATGTGATTGGCTAACCAGAATGGAATAAAGCATGTGATTGGCTAACCAGAATGGAATAAAGCATGTGATTGGCTAACCAGAATGGAATAAAGCATGTGATTGGCTAACCGGAATGGAATAAAGCATGTGATTGGCTAACCAGAATGGAATAAAGCATGTGATTGGCTAACCGGAATGGAATAAAGCATGTGATTGGCTAACCGGATTGGAACAAGACAAATGCTTGGGTAATTGATCGGAAGAAGGAATTGTGATTGGTTATGCTGAATGGAATAAGGCATATGATTGGTTAAGCTGAATGGAATAAGGCATGTGATTGGTTATGCCGAGTGGAATAAGGCATATGATTGGTTAAGCTGAATGGAATAAGGCATGTGATTGGTTAAGCTGAATGGAATAAGGCATGTGATTGGTTATGCCGAATGGAATATGGCATGTGATTGGTTATGCTTAATGGAATAAGGCATGTGATTGGTTATGCTGAATGGAACAAGGCATATGATTAGTTAAGCTGAATGGAATAAGGCATATGATTGGTTAAGCTGAATGGAATAGGGCATATGATTGGTTATGCTGAATGGAATAAGGCATGTGATTGGTTATGCTGAATGGAATACGGCATGTGATTGGTTAAGCTGAATGGAATACGGCATGTGATTGGTTAAGCTGAATGGAATAAGGCATGTGATTGGTTATGCTGAATGGAATAAGGCATATGATTGGTTAAGCTGAATGGAATAGGGCATATGATTGGTTAAACTGAATGGAATAAGGCATATATGATTGGTTATGCTGAATGGAACAATGCATATGATTGGTTAAGCTGAATGGAATAAGGCATGTGATTGGTTAAGCTGAATGGAATAAGGCATATGATTGGTTAAGCTGAATGGAATAAGGCATGTGATTGGTTAAGCTGAATAGAAGAAGGCATGTGATTGGTTAAGCTGAATGGAAGAAGGCATGTGATTGGTTAGGTAAGCTGAATGGAAGAAGGCATGTGATTGGCTTGTATTGTCATGTGATTGGTTAAGCTGATTGTATTTTTCTTATTATAGATACAGCATGTTGTAGGAATCCCAACACACAGCAGTGGTATAAGTTTGATGACCATGAGGTGTACGAAATATCAGAATCCAGTGTCAAGGTAAGTATGCATGAACGATTGCATGGCATTGAAAAGGATTGGAGGTACATTTAAGAAACAATCAGCAAATATTGTTTAAGTTTAAACTTACTTTACAACAATTTCGAAGCAAGTTCTAACAACTTCTATCAATCACTCTCGTTGGCGCGGATGAAAGCGTATATATGGTCATAAGTGTGGGAGGAATCCGGAGTACCCGGAGAAAACCCACTTGTCCGATCAGACGACCACTGTACCATCTCGCATACTTCCCGGTCTGAGGATCGAACCCGGGTTGCATTGGTGAGAAGCGAGCGTGCTAAATCTTTAATGTTTTTATTTTTAAAACAAATGTGTTATTTGATATCCATAATCATGTTTTACAAAAAAAGAGAGCATTTTGGTGGCCAAACATGCAATTTATACATGGTCTTGTGTGTCTTTATATGCGAGTGCATGCCAAATCCCACAGATTTCAGAACCAACGTAGGGGTGTCGTCTTACGAGTTTGTAAAGTGTTTGTTTATTATAGTGTCACCCCTACTTAAAGGGCCAGCCATTTCAAATATAATGAATAATTATATATTTATGTGCAAATATAATGAATTATTATATATTTATATCCAAATATAATGAATTATTATATATTTATGTCCAACCCATAATGAATTATTATATATTTATGTCCAAATATAATGAATTATTATATATTTATGTCCAACCCATAATGAATTATTATATATTTATGTCCAACCCATAATGAATTATTATATATTTATGTCCAAATATAATGAATTATTATATATTTATATCCAAATATAATGAATTATTATATATTTATGTCCAACCCATAACTTATTTAATAGTATATGCTTGTACTGTATCGTACTACAGTCACTTTGACAAGCGCCCCACCCACCCATCACTTTGACAAGCGCCCCACCCAACTGTACTTCTATCATTTCAGACGTCGGCTGCCTATGTGTTATACTACACATCAATTGAACTTCGACCCCCAGACTTCAAACCAAGCTTTAGTTGATAGTGTTGAAATCAATCGTGTAACAGCAAGCTTCTGACGTTAATTGATCGAATCCATTTTCTTCAGCAAGCTTCTGAGGAGTTGTTTACCCTCTGCAGAGAGTCGCCCCCCCCCCCACCCCACCCCCGCCCCCACTGAAGGACAATACTCCATGTCTATGCCTCTGTTGATAAGTTGTTACTTATGTGTATAAAGGTCCATTAGGTATTGTACCTAGATGTTATTGATGTACATAGTCGTATTTGTGTGTATGAGCGCCACTGCGTGATTTTCAAACCATAGCGTCCAAATTTTATAATTTCCGTATTCGCACGATTTGCATTGCGTATGTCAGTTTTCGCACAAGTCATATTGCGTATGGTCCGCCTCCGTGGTCGAGTGGTTAAGGTCGCTGACTTGTATACCACTGTAACCTATCATCACTGATGGTCACGGGTTTGAGCCCCACTCAGGTCGTGTCTCATTTATATGAAAAAGTTGGCAGTTTCTTACGGAGGTTGGTGCACCCAAGTACTGGTTAACAGCTGGAGCCTGCCCAGGAAAGGTGTTGTTAGGTAAACTGCCCGCTGATGCAGGCTGTGCTGATGCAGGCGTAAAACCCGAAATATAACATAACATATTGCGTATGTCAGTTTTCTCTTGAGTATATTGCGTATGTCAGTTTTCTCTTGAGTATATTGCGTATGTCAGTTTTCTCTTGAGTATATTGCGTATGTCAGTTTTCACATGAGTATATTGTGTATGTCAGTTTTCTCTTGAGTATATTGCGTATGCCAGTTTTCTCTTGAGTATATTGCGTATGCCAGTTTTCTCTTGAGTATATTGCGTATGTCAGTTTTCACATGAGTATATTGCGTATGTCAGTTTTCGCACGTCAGTTTTCGCACAAGTCATATTGCGTATGTCAGTTTTCACATGAGTATATTGTGTATGTCAGTTTTCGCATGAGTATATTGTGTATGTCAGTTTTCGCATGAGTATATTGCGTATGTCAGTTTTCACATGAGTATATTGGGTATGTCAGTTTTCGCATGAGTATATTGGGTATGTCAGTTTTCACTCAAGTCATATTGCGTATGTCAGTTTTCACATGAGTATATTGTGTATGTCAGTTTTCGCATGAGTATATTGTGTATGTCAGTTTTCGCATGAGTATATTGCGTATGTCAGTTTTCACATGAGTATATTGTGTATGTCAGTTTTCACATGAGTATATTGTGTATGTCAGTTTTCACATGAGTATATTGCATATGTCAGTTTTCACATGAGTATATTGCGTATGTCAGTTTTCACATATGAGTATATTGCGTATGTCAGTTTTCGCATGATTTGTATCGAAATATGTATAATCATGCGTATTACTCCATACAATTATTTTGTTATAGCGTTGTGGATAGTGTACCTCTTTTTCAAAAAATGTTCGTAATCACGTTTACATAATATTTCAATGCCGATGAACCGGAAATATAAACATTATTTTTCAGGAGTAAAAATATTAAAATAATGTTTACCAGTATATTTATAATTTTTTTATATAAATTGCATTTCTAGCTAGAAATACAGATTTCTCTATTTAACTGAAAATTTAGATGTACACTGATTCAATAAGCGGTTTTCCCAAACCTATTTTTAGATGGTTGGAAAACGCCCAGTGGCGCTCTCAATTGTAATGTTATATTATTATGCAGTGTATGTTTTAAACGTGAATCTGTGATACACAAGTACTGGATAGGTAATATACACACACCGTTCACTGGATAGGTAATATACACACACCGTTCACTGGATGAATGTTTTAATGTATATGTACTATGATCTACTACCAATGGCAAACACAATTTACACGTGACTTACCCTGATGGAACATGATAATTGTAAAGAAAACGAATTTCATCTTAGACACATTGTTGGCATAAAAAACTTAATACTGGTTATCTCTTCAGACTAGCCGTTTTAAGAACTTGTATTATTTTTTGCTAAGGAGAAATGGGTGGGGGCCCCATGGTGTGAACTCTGGGCCTCTAGTGTGACTATTTCCCCCATGGTGCCCCCTTGTATGACTATTTCCCCCCATGGTGCCCCCCTAGGGTAAGCCGTGATGTAATTGCTTTGGGCTACGAGCGAGAAATAGCTCTCACAGGATATATACCATATTTACTTGACTATAAGACGCCCCCCAAAATCAGTGGTATTTTACATAGACCTGCATATAAGACGGGTTGAGAAAATGGAAAATAAACAAATTGTACTGTAAGAGCACTATAATTGATGTCAAATCATTAAAAAATGCACCGATGCACAGCAATAAATTTTATTTGCTCAAATGCTATTGACTAGTTCAGTTTACAGATAGAGCTGTGAATATTTCAGTTATTTCAAAGGTCATCAATAATTATTATTGAGTTGGAACAGAACAATTTTATCACTCGCTTATAAGATGGGAAGCCACTTTTGAGACAATAATCTGGTGATAAAAATCCCGTCTTATAGGCGGGTAAATACGGTATACATGTATGTGCAATTCTACTGTGGTTTTTTATGTGCTTTTATGTTTGTTAACAATTATATTGTTTGTTATTATTGCATTTATGGAAGATATTCAACATCCAAGATTAAAATTGTAACATATTTCTGTTTTTGTAAGAAGGGGAGGAAAGTTTCTATTGGAACAGAGCAGATTTGTTACTATATTTAGATATTTTGTAAGTAGGAGAGGAAGGTTTCTATTGGAACAGAGTAGATTTGTTACTATATTTAGATATTTTGTAAGTAGGAGAGGAAGGTTTCTATTGGAACAGAGCAGCTTTGTTACTATATTTAGATAATTTGTATGAATTGGAGTGGATCGGTCAGTCTTGGAGACGGGGAAACCGAGGGCTCATGCTGCACATCTTGCACTATCCTCCAAAAAATAAAATAATTAACATACTTCTAGAGGCATTGCCCCCAATTAAATATGACAATATCCTATTGTTCTCATAGCCTAGACAATATTCCTATTCTCATAGCCTAGACAATATTCCTATTGTTCTCATAGCCTAGACAATAGTCCTATTGTTCTCAATCTCTGGCTTGCTAGACAATAGTCCTATTGTTCTCATAGTCTATACCACTAGACAATAGTCCTATTGTTCTCGTAGTCTATACCACTAGACAATAGTCCTATTGTTCACATAGTCTAGCCCACTAGACAATAGTCCTATTGTTCACATAGTCTAGACCACTAGACACTAGTCCTATTGTTCACATAGTCTAGCCCACTAGACAATAGTCCTATTGTTCACATAGTCTAGCCCAATAGACAATAGTCCTATTGTTCACATAGTCTAGCCCACTAGACAATAGTCCTATTGTTCTCATAGTCTATACCACTAGACAATAGTCCTATTGTTCACATAGTCTATAACACTAGACAATAGTCCTATTGTTCACATAGTCTAGACAATAGCCCTATTGTTCACATAGTCTAGCCCACTAGACAATAGCCCTATTGTTCACATAGTCTAGCCCACTAGACAATAGTCCTATTGTTCACATAGTCTAGACAATAACCTATTGTTCACATAGTCTAGCCCACTAGACAATAGTCCTATTGTTCACATAGTCTAGCCCACTAGACAATAGTCCTATTGTTCACATAGTCTAGCCCACTAGACAATAGTCCTATTGTTCTCATAGTCTAGACCACTAGACAATAGTCCTATTGTTCACATAGTCTAGCCCACTAGACAATAGTCCTATTGTTCTCATAGTCTAGCCCACTAGACAATAGTCCTATTGTTCTCATAGTCTAGCCCACTAGACAATAGTCCTATTGTTCACATAGTCTAGCCCACTAGACACTAGTCCTATTGTTCACATAGTCTAGCCCACTAGACAATAGCCCTATTGTTCACATAGTCTAGCCCACTAGACAATAGCCCTATTGTTCACATAGTCTAGCCCACTAGACAATAGTCCTATTGTTCACATAGTCTAGCCCACTAGACAATAGTCCTATTGTTCACATAGTCTAGCCCACTAGACAATAGTCCTATTGTTCACATAGTCTAGCCCACTAGACAATAGTCCTATTGTTCCATAGTCTAGCCCACTAGACAAACCTATTGTTCACATAGTCTAGCCCACTAGACAATAGTCCTATTGTTCACATAGTCTAGCCCACTAGACAATAGTCCTATTGTTCTCATAGTCTAGACCACTAGACAATAGTCCTATTGTTCACATAGTCTAGACCACTAGACAATAGTCCTATTGTTCACATAGTCTAGCCCACTAGACAATAGTCCTATTGTTCACATAGTCTAGCCCACTAGACAATAGTCCTATTGTTCACATAGTCTAGCCCACTAGACAATAGTCCTATTGTTCACATAGTCTAGCCACTAGACAATAGTCCTATTGTTCACATAGTCTAGCCCACTAGACAATAGTCCTATTGTTCACATAGTCTAGCCCACTAGACAATAGTCCTATTGTTCACATAGTCTAGCCCACTAGACAATAGTCCTATTGTTCACATAGTCTAGCCCACTAGACAATAGTCCTATTGTTCACATAGTCTAGCCCACTAGACAATAGTCCTATTGTTCACATAGTCTAGCCCACTAGACAATAGTCCTATTGTTCACATAGTCTAGCCCACTAGACAATAGTCCTATTGTTCACATAGTCTAGACAATAGCCCTATTGTTCACATAGTCTAGCCCACTAGACAATAGTCCTATTGTTCACATAGTCTAGCCCACTAGACAATAGTCCTATTGTTCACATAGTCTAGCCCACTAGACAATAGTCCTATTGTTCACATAGTCTAGCCCACTAGACAATAGCCCTATTGTTCACATAGTCTAGCCCACTAGACAATAGCCCTATTGTTCACATAGTCTAGCCCACTAGACAATAGCCCTATTGTTCACATAGTCTAGCCCACTAGACAATAGCCCTATTGTTCACATAGTCTAGCCCACTAGACAATAGTCCTATTGTTCACATAGTCTAGCCCACTAGACAATAGTCCTATTGTTCACATAGTCTAGCCCACTAGACAATAGTCCTATTGTTCACATAGTCTAGCCCACTAGACAATAGTCCTATTGTTCACATAGTCTAGCCCACTAGACAATAGTCCTATTGTTCACATAGTCTAGCCCACTAGACAATAGTCCTATTGTTCACATAGTCTAGCCCACTAGACAATAGTCCTATTGTTCACATAGTCTAGCCCACTAGACAATAGTCCTATTGTTCACATAGTCTAGACAATAGCCCTATTGTTCACATAGTCTAGCCCACTAGACAATAGTCCTATTGTTCACATAGTCTAGCCCACTAGACAATAGTCCTATTGTTCACATAGTCTAGCCCACTAGACAATAGTCCTATTGTTCACATAGTCTAGCCCACTAGACAATAGTCCTATTGTTCACATAGTCTAGCCCACTAGACAATAGTCCTATTGTTCACATAGTCTAGCCCACTAGACAATAGTCCTATTGTTCACATAGTCTAGACCACTAGACAATAGTCCTATTGTTCACATAGTCTAGACCACTAGACAATAGTCCTATTGTTCACATAGTCTAGCCCACTAGACAATAGTCCTATTGTTCACATAGTCTAGCCCACTAGACAATAGTCCTATTGTTCACATAGTCTAGCCCACTAGACAATAGTCCTATTGTTCACATAGTCTAGCCCACTAGACAATAGTCCTATTGTTCACATAGTCTAGACCACTAGACAATAGTCCTATTGTTCACATAGTCTAGCCCACTAGACAATAGTCCTATTGTTCTCATAGTCTAGCCCACTAGACAATAGTCCTATTGTTCACATAGTCTAGCCCACTAGACACTAGTCCTATTGTTCACATAGTCTAGCCCACTAGACAATAGCCCTATTGTTCACATAGTCTAGCCCACTAGACAATAGCCCTATTGTTCACATAGTCTAGCCCACTAGACAATAGTCCTATTGTTCACATAGTCTAGCCCACTAGACAATAGCCCTATTGTTCACATAGTCTAGACAATAGTCCTATTGTTCACATAGTCTAGCCCACTAGACAATAGTCCTATTGTTCACATAGTCTAGCCCACTAGACAATAGTCCTATTGTTCACATAGTCTAGCCCACTAGACAATAGTCCTATTGTTCACATAGTCTAGCCCACTAGACAATAGTCCTATTGTTCTCATAGTCTAGACCACTAGACAATAGTCCTATTGTTCTCATAGTCTAGCCCACTAGACAATAGTCCTATTGTTCACATAGTCTAGCCCACTAGACAATAGTCCTATTGTTCTCATAGTCTAGACCACTAGACAATAGTCCTATTGTTCACATAGTCTATACCACTAGACAATAGTCCTATTGTTCTCATAGTGTAGACCACTAGACACTAGTCCTATTGTTCACATAGTCTAGACAATAGCCCTATTGTTCACATAGTCTAGCCCACTAGACAATAGCCCTATTGTTCACATAGTCTAGCCCACTAGACAATAGTCCTATTGTTCTCATAGTCTATACCACTAGACAATAGTCCTATTGTTCACATAGTCTAGACAATAGCCCTATTGTTCACATAGTCTAGACCACTAGACAATGGTCCTATTGTTCTCATAGTGTAGACCACTAGACACTAGTCCTATTGTTCACATAGTCTAGCCCACTAGACAATGGTCCTATTGTTCTCATAGTGTAGACCACTAGACAATAGTCCTATTGTTCTCATAGTGTAGACCACTAGACACTAGTCCTATTGTTTACATAGTCTAGCCCACTAGGCAATAGTCCTATTGTTCTCATAGTGTAGACCACTAGACAATAGTCCTATTGTTCTCATAGTGTAGACCACTAGACACTAGTCCTATTGTTCATAGTGTAGACCACTAGACAATAGTCCTATTGTTCTCATAGTGTAGACCACTAGACACTAGTCCTATTGTTCACATAGTCTAGCCCACTAGGCAATAGTCATATTGTTCTCATAGTGTAGACCACTAGACAATAGTCCTATTGTTCTCATAGTGTAGACCACTAGACACTAGTCCTATTGTTCACATAGTCTAGCCCACTAGGCAATAGTCCTATTGTTCTCATAGTGTAGCCCACTAGACACTAGTCCTATTGTTCACATAGTCTAGCCCACTAGGCAATAGTCCTATTGTTCACATAGTCTAGCCCACTAGGCAATAGTGCTATTGTTCACATAGTCTAGCCCACTAGGCAATAGTGCTATTGTTCACATAGTCTAGCCCACTAGGCAATAGTCCTATTGTTCACATAGTCTAGCCCACTAGGCAATAGTGCTATTCACATAGTCTAGCCCACTAGGCAATAGTGCTATTGTTCACATAGTCTAGCCCACTAGGCAATAGTGCTATTGTTCTCATAGTCTAGACATAGCCAAACCTATTAGGTACAAGGCTGCACAAACAAATTGTACAATTGTGCCCTTAGGCAAGGCATTTAAATTCCACATTGCCTCAAGAGTGACTAATATAAGGTGTAAGAACTTGTTTCGCAATCGAGCTAACCTAAATTTGTATAAACTAAGGAAGACACATTTATAGTAGTCAAATCCATGTTTGTATGTGTGGACATACATAACAACATTTGGTGTATGGGCTAAAATATTCTTCTAGAAGGAATTTAGGGGCTAAAAATAGACATTTAATGACTGTGGGGGGGGGCTAACAACAGTATTTGACTGAATGTTAGCCCGTAAAC
This sequence comes from Archivesica marissinica, assembly GCA_014843695.1. Classification (NCBI taxonomy): domain Eukaryota; kingdom Metazoa; phylum Mollusca; class Bivalvia; order Venerida; family Vesicomyidae; genus Archivesica; species Archivesica marissinica. The sequence continues at coordinate 27,586,281 of CM026388.1, forward strand.
AGACTGGGGGGGGCTAACAACAGTATGCGACTGAATGTTAGCCCGTAAACAGACTGGGGGGGGCCTAACAACAGTATGCGACTGAATGTTGGCCCGTAAACAGACTGGGGGTGGGGCTAACAACAGTATGCGACTGAATGTTGGCCCGTAAACAGACTGGGGGGGGGGCTAACAACAGTATGCGACTGAATGTTGGCCCGTAAACAGACTGGGGGTGGGGCTAACAACAGTATGCGACTGAATGTTGGCCCGTAAACAGACTGGGGGGGGGGCTAACAACAGTATGCGACTGAATGTTGGCCCGTAAACAGACTGGGGGGGGGGCTAACAACAGTATGCGACTGAATGTTGGCCCGTAAACAGACTGGGGGGGGGGGCTAACAACAGTATGCGACTGAATGTTGGCCCGTAAACAGACTGGGGGGGCTAACAACAGTATGCGACTGAATGTTGGCCCGTAAACAGACTGGGGGGGGGCTAACAACAGTATGCGACTGAATGTTGGCCCGTAAACAGACTGGGGGGGGGGCTAACAACAGTATGCGACTGAATGTTGGCCCGTAAACAGACTGGGGATGCGACTGAATGTTGGCCCGTAAACAGACTGGGGGGGGGGCTAACAACAGTATGCGACTGAATGTTGGCCCGTAAACAGACTGGGGGGGGGCTAACAACAGTATGCGACTGAATGTTGGCCCGTAAACAGACTGGGGGGGGGGGGCTAACAACAGTATGCGACTGAATGTTGGCCCGTAAACAGACGGCTGCTCAAAATGTGTGTCATCAGGTGAAGTCTATGTTTTCCATGTTGTAACTTTATATATCGTTATCATAATCTCAACAAAATATGTTTGTAACTGAAATCATAAATATGTCAGAATTGTCAAGTGCAAGGCTAAAAAAGGGCAGGAAATAACTGGTTCTAAGTTGAGGCTTTTTTTTAAAGGCAAAATGGGTGGGGCTAAAAAAGGGTGGGTCAAATGCGCCATTCCGCTCTAGAAAATCCCTAACAGAGTTAATTGTATAATTATTCACTTAAAAATCATATCACAACCTGCTTTAGTACGTAAGAAATAGAGGATCATAGAAATTATTAAATAAAGGCATCAAATCACATTTAAAATAAGGATCCATGCAATGTGTTTGATCCTCGGACTGGGAAGTATGTGAGATGGTACGGTGGTCGCCAGATTGGACAGGTGGAGTTTTCTCCGGGTCCTCTCCGGTTTCATTTCCCACAAATGACCATCGCATGTACGCTTTCAACCACGAGCGTGATTAATATAAAGTTGTTAAAGCTTGTTTCTCAATTCACAAATAAATCAAGTTTATACTTTAGTTTTATTAATTTTATTTCAACATACTAAAAAACATCACAAAACGCATTCATCAAAATTTTATGCCCGTGATTAAACTCTATAGCTACTAGAACAGTCAAACGACGGCCAACAAGAGGGTCCAGGATCGCTCACCTCGAGTTGAAAAAAGATTATAAAAAAACCTGAGAGTATTCTGGATGTTTGTACATTTGTTACTAGGGCAACCCTGTAAATACTGAATAAATTGGACGGAATGTGCAAACAATGTAGATCCAGATCAGAATGTATGTTTTTTAGCTCCACTATCAGAATAGCAAACAGTTCTGTGCCGTCTGATCTGGCTCTATGCTGTGTGCCAAAGCAACTTTAGTGGAAGTCGTGATAGCGCAGTGGATGCCGCGTTCGCTTCAGGTGCGAAAGGTCTGGAGTTCGAGCCCCGCTGGAGCCGTTATGATTGTGCCCTTAGGCAAGGCGCAGTGGATGCCGCGTTCACTTCAGGTGCGAAAAAGGTCCGGAGTTCGAGCCCCGCTGGAGTCGTTACGATTGTGCCCTTAGGCAAGGCATTTAAATTCCACATTGCCTCTTGTAATATTACGTGAATTGAAAGATTGTAACACGGCCATCCATCCCTAGACGTAGCCACATTCTGCATCGTTGTGTGTAATGGTATAGCAAACTATTGCCATCGCCGGACAAAAGACGATCAACTGAGCTTAAAAGTGGTTCATGCCGACGGACAGTCTCGTGTGTAACAGGTTAGAATGCACAGAGATGTGGCTGGATTCAAGGTCAAAATGGCGGTCATGAGAGAGAAGTCTAACTCTGCATGATACGGTGAAAATATCAGTCAAAAAGGTCGTGATCTTGTACATACACAATTCTAACGAAATTCCACGACATATTCCCCCCGAGTTTTCAGATACAAATAAGAAAAACACATTAGCGAATTGTCGTATGCTACAATTTTTGAACTATTTATGTTCTTTATTTTACCCAGCATGCAAGAGTTAGTTGGTGGTCGAAGGTTTGTGGTTCTACTCGAGGGCCCGCCCGTGTCTGAAATACTGCTCGGAGGGTTACCTGGTGTCTTCCTCCATCAATAACAACTGGACCACAATATGATTGCTTTAGCACAATCCGACTGCTTTAGCACAATCTGACTGCTTTAGCACAATCCAACTGCTTTAGCACAATCCGACTGCTTTAGCACAATCCGACTTCTTTAGCACAATCCGACTGCTTTAGCACAATATGACTGCTTTAGCACAATCTGACTGCTTTAGCTCAATATGACTGCTTTTGTACAATCTGACTGCTTTAGCACACTCGAAATGGTTTAGCTCAATCTGACTGCTTTAGCACAATATGACTGCTTTAGCACAATTTGACTGCTTTAGCACAATCTAAATGGTTTAGCTCAATCTGACTGATTTAGCACAATCTGACTGATTTAGCACAATATGACTGCTTTAGCACAATGTCCTCCATTAAACCAGGATGTCCTCCATTAAACCAGGATGTCCTCCATTAACCAGCTCCTCCGAACAGTATTTCAGACAAGGACGGGCACTCGGGTAGAACCATTCTGCAACCCAGCTGGATAGCTTTCTCATATGAAATAATCCGACACTCCAGTGGGAGTCAAACCTACAATGGTGGAGGGGCAAGTGATTTGTAGTCAACGACCTTTACCACTCGGCCAAGGAGCCCCCCCACTCCCCCCCCCCCACCACATGCAGTATTTGTGATTGTTTAGGTTTTACGCCTTCATCAGCACCTGTTTGGGGGGCAGGTTACCTAACAACACCTTTCCTGGGCAGGCTCCAGTGGTTAACCAGTACTTGGTGCACCAACCTCCGTAAGAAACTGCCAACTTTTTCATAGAAAGAGACACAGCCTGAGCGAGGTTCGAACCCGTGACCATCAGTGATGACAGGTTACAGTGGTATACAAGTCAGCGACCGTAACCACTCGACCACGGAGTAGTACTAATCAATCAATATTAGTACACAGTCAAACCTGTCTTAAGCAGCCAGCCAAGAGAATCACAGAAAGTGGCTGCTTAGCACAGGGTGCTGCTTAATAGAGGACAAATGTATAATGAAACAAGATATCTGGAAACTGGCTGCTAAACCAGGTTTGATTGTACTACACCAATGGATCAAATTCCCTTATGTTTGTTATGTGTACCGTATATTCTCGGCCATAAGTCGAGGTTCAAATATTTACTTGAAAATGCTGATTTTATGCTGAATCCTTCCATAAGTCGAGGGTACTTTGTGAACTATAACATTCATTACGACAATGATTTCTCTCCTTTTTGAATGAAACTGAGGTAAATTGGAGATATCTGGATGACTAATCCATAACAAATCGTAAAAAAAAATAAACATGATGCACAACAATAATACATGACGTTTGATTATCATTTTTTCTATCGTTTAAAATGTAAATAAATAATTGTCTTAAGCAAATTGTTATAATAAATCAAATAAAACAAACAGATATTAATAAAGTTGGGGGGGAAAAATATAAGTCGACCTAGTACTGTCATCACATTTGTGCATGAGAAAACGGTCGACTTATGGCCGGGTATATACGGTAATATACAATTCTATTAACATGCAAACCCGCCAAAAACTTTTACTGATAAAACACCATCCCCCGCCACTCCCAAGATTTTCCACAAAACTAAACACGCATAAACCATATGACTAGTGCTAAAAATTTATCCCGATTCAATTGTGGGAATTATACGACATTTTCTAGACCAATCGGAGAGTTTCCTTAATAATCCGGCTCTGGTTCCCGGCCGAACTGGGATACAAGGAAATCGATAACCATTCGGAGCTTAAGACTGTTTCCATATTGGACAGTTGACCGAAGATTAGTCGGATTTGTTTTGTTGGCTTTGGCGATCTGAGAATCCAGATACAAATTCGGAAAAGTGCCGAAAAAATCGTGAGATTTGGCAAGTCTGAACATGAAACTGGCACCTTATACAATCATAGATTTCACTGGTGTTAAAATAAAACTACAAAATGTTAGTTTTCATAAAATGAAAAATATACAGTCCAACCCGTGTTGGTGGAGTCTCCGTGGTGTAATGGATAATGTGTGCGCCTGTCATACAGAGATAAGGGAAAAAATGGCAGGGTGGGTCAGAAAAGAGTGCATTTTGAGCAGCGATGAGGGGTATTTTGGGGTTAGTCCCTTGAAAATGTTCCTAAATTACGGTGATTGATCAAAGAGGCAGTAAGGCAGTACATGTTGGTGAAACGGGCGAACGAGTTCCAAGTTGTATATGTCTGTCCGCCCGAAGGCACCTTCGTCTGTCCGCCCGAAGGCACTCGTCTGTCCGCCCGAAGGCACTCGTCTGTCCGCCCGAAGGCACTCGTCTGTCCGCCCGAAGGCACCTGTATATGTCTGTCTGCCCGAAGGCACCTGTATATGTCTGTCCGCCCGAAGGCACCTGTTTAAAATTTAAAAAACAAAATATAAAAACATTTTTTTTAAAAGCAAAAGGGCGGGCTAAAAAAGGTCAGGGCGGCGCCATTCCGCTCTAGAAAAAACCCTAACAGAGTTAATTGTATAATTATTCACTTAAAAATCATATCACAACCTGCTTTAGTACGTAATAAATCTCTAAACATACATAAGAAATAGAGGATCATAGAATTGATTTCGGTAACCGCGAAATTTGTATTTCCACAAGTGGAAAAATATTTCGGTGAACACGAGATGAAAAATAAAATCCTATCTTACACTAATAAACACAAAATATTTTTCTTTTATGGGTTCCAATGATGTGTGGCTTCGGTAATGTATTTCTATTCACTTTATTAATGTTTTTATTATTATTTAAGTTTATTTAACGTCGCTACCGGTTTCCCATTTGAGCGCGGGGCAGTTTACCGAACAACACCTTTCCTGGGCAGGCTCCAGCGGTTAACCAGTACTTAGTGCAGCAACCTCCGTAAGAAACTGCCAACTTTTTCATATAAATGAGACATGGTCTGAGCAGGGCTCGAACCCGTGACCATCAGAGATGATAGGTTACAGTGATATACAAGTCAGAGACCTTAACCACTCGACCACGGAGGCAGACTATTAATGTTTACTGCCCCTGCCGGGAGCCTCATTTCACTACAAAACACAACAGCGAATGCTAGCAATAAAAAATAGTTCTTGTATGATTTTCAAGTTACCGTAGTTTCTGTCTTTAAAATGACAGAAAAAAAACTAATTCCTTAGAATATACTAATTTATAATTAATAGTTTATGATTGTCATAAAATAGCTGAAATAGATAAGTACATGCAACCGCGGAGGAATACGAACCACAAACAGGAGAAATGAAAATGCCATTTTCCACTGTTTCAAAACAGTAAACGATAGTATTTTATTTCACTGCAAAAACTCAAATCAACCATTGGAACACATAAAAGGAAAACATTAATCAACTATTTTTAACTTCCAGATCTCATTTCTGCATAATTTATTCTATTCCATTTTCATCCTTATTTCCTTTTTCCATTTCTAAGCCCTTAGCTACCAATTTTCAGATATTTATAAGCGTTTCGATGCATTTCCAATTTGAATTAAACATATTTAATTTCTCGTCATTTTCGATACTACGCCAAGTTATTAAAATTGCCATATATACCTGGTACTAACATCTAGTATGTAGTGGAAAGAATTACCGTAAGCTATTAGCTTTCAGCTCAATCCACATATCACGATATAAATGTATGTTTCTGTATATTTCTCAATGTATATTACATATATCCTGATAAATAAATATGTTTAAACCAATTCATATATCACGATATAAATGTATGTTTAAATAAATAAATATGTTTAAACCAACTATTTTTAACAAGTAAAGAAATTGGTGACTTCTTATTTGCACAAATGAAATAACAGTGGATGATATACACTCTACTGAACTTAGTTCCAGAAATAACAGTGGATGGTATACACTCTACTGAACTTAGTTCCAGAAATAACAGTGGATGGTATTCACTCTACTGAACTTAGTTCCAGAAATAACAGTGGATGGTATTCACTCTACTGAACTTAGTTCCAGAAATAACAGTGGATGGTATCACTCTACTGAACTTAGTTCAGAAATAACAGTGGATGGTATCACTCTACTGAACTTAGTTCCAGAAATAACAGTGGATGGTATTCACTCTACTGAACTTAGTTCCAGAAATAACAGTGGATGGTATTCACTCTACTGAACTTAGTTCCAGAAATAACAGTGGATGGTATTCACTCTACTGAACTTAGTTCCAGAAATAACAGTGGATGGTATTCACTCTACTGAACTTAGTTCCAGAAATAACAGTGGATGGTATACACTCTACTGAACTTAGTTCTAGAAATAACAGTGGATGGTATACACTCTACTGAACTTAGTTCTAGAAATAACAGTGGATGGTATTCACTCTACTGAACTTAGTTCTAGAAATAACAGAGGATGGTATTCACTCTACTGAACTTAGTTCTAGAAATAACAGTGGATGGTATTCACTCTACTGAACTTAGTTCTAGAAATAACAGAGGATGGTATTCACTCTACTGAACTTAGTTCCAGAAATAACAACAACGGAATGGAGTCTGACCGCTATATCACCGTAGCACGTGCTCACACCATGGTTTTTACAGACGGATCTGTAGTCCAGTGGTAACGCGCTGGACTGGTAATCCAGGGATCGCAGGTTCGATCCCCCATCTGACCCTAATAAAATTAGCAGTCTTTCAGATGGGACGTTAAACCGAGGTCTCGTGTCAGTGCTGTACACTGTGCATGTAAAAGAACCAGAGGAGACTCTGGAATGGGTCTCTGTCTGTATCATTGCACTATCCTCCAAACATCTAAAATGACTAAATCTCTTCAGGAGGCTTCGTTCATATGGGTAACCAGTAGCAAAGATAAATGAACATAAAACACACCATGGTTTGAATTAGAGGGCGATTCACCGTAGCACGTGCTCACACCATGGTTTGAATTAGAGGGTGATTCACCGTAGCACATGCTCACACCATGGTTTGAATTAGAGGGTGATTCACCGTAGCACATGCTCACACCATGGTTTGAATTAGAGGGTGATTCACCATAGCACGTGCTCACACCATGGTTTAAATTAGAGGGTGATTCATCGTAGCACGTGCTCACACTATGGTTTGAATTAGAGGGTGATTTGAACTCGGGGGAGACGTGATTACAGATCAAATAAATGTATACTGAAGAATGACCCTTGGCTGAGTCTACAAACATTGTGGTGTAATTCCACATTGCCTCCTCTCTCCCTCGTGGCATTGGATTCAATCAGAAACGAGGTCTCGTGAGAGCTAGCTTAAACTAATACTGTAAGTACTTGTTTCGCAATCAAGCTAAAATAAATTTGTATAAATGTAGATAATAAACAAACTTCTCCCTTGTATTGTTAATCTTCTCCCTTGTATTGTTAAACTTCTCCCTTATATTGTTAATCTTCTCCCTTTGTTAATCTTCTCCCTTGTATTGTTAAACTTCTCCCTTGTATTGTTGAACTTATCCCTTGTATCATTCAACTTCTCCCTTGTATCGTAAAAACATTCGTCCAAAATGCTGCCGTACAAATTATTATAACTAGCAGGTCAGTGAAAAGATCAGAAAAATTACCTCAAATCACAGGAAATAGTTCGCAAATGAAGTTTGTATACAAATGTGAGGAATTATATTTTGTAACACCATATTTCGCCGGCAACCAGACATTGAGAGGTGTGTTTTTAAATTCCGTTATTTATAAGGGAGGAAATTTCAACATCCAGTTTTAAATTACGTTATAAAATTGATAAGGGAGGAAATTTCAACATCCAGATTTAAATTACATTATAAAATTGATAAGGGAGGAAATTTCAACATCCACTTTAAAAATTTCATTATTTATAAAGGGAGGAAATTTCAACATCCAGTTTATAAATTCCGTTATTTATAAAGGGAGGAAATTTCAACATCCAGTTTAAAAATTCCATTATTTATAAGGGAGGAAATTTCAACATCCAGTTTTAAATTCCATTATTTATAAAGGAGGAAATTTCAACATCCAGTAATCCAAAAGAGCGTAATTCTTATGAGTCAATAATTCTCGAATGCAGAAGGTGGGGGAAGAAATGTCTCCGAATGTAGGTCATGGAGCTTGTTCCATCACTTTATAGGTGAAGATATTTCTGTGTCCTCGAATCCTGGTGGGGAATGTCGTAAACTGGATCCTGGAGGACTTTCCGGCAGATTATTTCCAACTGGTACTGAAAAAGTAAGCAAGATAATTTTGATGATTTTTTTGGTTTTGGAATTTAACCCTTTCAACACCACAGACCTCTAAATTGGCTTACAAAAAAGTGTAGATCCAGATGAGCCGGCTCGTGACGAGCCGTCTCATCAGGATCTGCACTTTTTTCAAGTAATATAACTATTTTTAGAAAAAAAATTACCCATTTTGATAAATGAACTGATCCAAATGTAATTTTGTTATTAATTTATTGGTCTAAAAATATCATGTACCAGTCCATGTGAGTTACTTGGTGTTGAAAGGGTTAAAGTTGCCACAAAACCTTAGGTAATATGGCGACTCTCCTGCTGTTAGTTTATACAAATTTATTTTAGCTTGATTGCGAAACAAGTTATTTCAACTTATATAAATCACTCTCGAGACATCATTCCTGATGGAATCCATCACCACGAGGGAGAGAGAAGAGGCAACGTGGAATTTAAATGCCTTGCCTAAGGGCACAATCGTAACAGCTCCAGTGGGGCTCGAACTCCGCACCTGAAGCGAACGCTGTTGTTGGTGGTGGAAGACCACAGGTGCACCTGTGAACAGTATTTCAGGCATAAATGGGCCCCCATGTAGCACCACCGACCTTCTGCAAGCCAGCTGGATAGATTCCTCACATGGGATTCGAACCTACCACAATGAGGGGCATGTGATTTGAAGTAGGCCACAATAACCACTAGGCCATGGATGAGTTTTTATGTCTATCTCCGGTAAGTTCCAGGATGTCTGGAACTGTTGAATACCTCACTACTTTCGACAGTTAAATGAACTCATGAAGTGGAAGTCGTGATAGCGCAGTGGATGCACGTTCGCTTCAGGTGCGAAAGGTCCGGAGTTCGAGCCCCACTGGAGCCGTTACGATTGTGCCCTTAGGCAAGGCATTTAAATTCCACGTTGCCTCTTCTCTCTCCCTCGTGGCGATGGATTCCATCAGGAATGAGGTCTCGAGAGTGATTTATATAAGTTGAAATAACTTGTTTCGCAATCGAGCTAAAATAAATTTGTATAAACTAACTCATGACCTTGTCCTAGCCCCTGAGCTAAGGTTGACGTGTTTTGACTCTGTAGTTTAAAAGAGTTAAGATCAAGATGAGAATATTGTGACTGATTTAATCGTTGAAAGTAACGTTGATCTTGACGTCCAAGTGTAGCCGGGACTTTTTACATCCCAAAGGGAGGTAATGAAGACATACAACTATGTGGAGTTTGCCTCCCTTTTCCGTTCCTAAAGAAAAACTTACTTCTATGTGGATGTGGATGTTGTCTCCCTTTCCTATTCCTAGGGGAGGTAATGACAATATTTACTTCAAAGTGGAGCTTGTCTCCCTAGTGGAGTGTGTCACCCTTTCCCATTCCTAGGGGAGGTAATGACAATCTTTACTTCAAAGTGGAGTTTGTCTCCCATTCCTAGGGGAGGTAATGACAATATTTACTCCAAAGTGGTGTTTGTCTCCCTTTCCCATTCCTAGGGGAGGTATTGACAATATTTACTTCAAAGTGGAGGTAGTCTCCCTTTCCAATTCCTAGGGGAGGTAATGACAATATTTACTTCAAAGTGGAGCTTGTCTCCCTTTCCCATTCCTAGGGGAGGTAATGACAATATTTACTTCAAAGTGGAGCTTATCTCCCTTTCCCATTCCTAGGGGAGGTAATGACAATATTTACTTCAAAGTGGAGGTAGTCTCCCTTTCTCATTCCTAGGGGAGGTAATGACAATATTTACTTCAAAGTGGAGCTTGTCTTCCTTTTCCCATTCCTAGGGGAGGTAATGACAATATTTACTTCAAAGTGGTGTTTGTCTCCCTTTCCCATTCCTTGGGGAGGTATTGACAATATTTACTTCAAAGTGGAGGTAGTCTCCCTTTCCCATTCCTAGGGGAGGTAATGCCAATATTTATTTCAAAGTGGAGTTTGTCTCCCTTTCCCATTCCTAAGGGAGGTAATGACAATATTTACTTGAAAGTGAAGTGTGTCTCCTTTCCCATTTCTAGGGGAGGTAATAACAATATTTATTACAAAATGGAGTTTGTCTCCCTTTCTCATTCCTAGGGGAGGTAATGAAAAAAACTTACTTCTATGTAGAGACTGTCTCCCTCTCCCCATCCTAAGGGAGATAATGATAGACTTACTTCTAGGTAGAGATTGTCTCCCTCTCCCAGTCCTAAGGGAGATAATTATGACTTACTTCTAGGTGGAGATTATCTCCCACTCCCAGTCCTAAGGGAGGTAATGAAAGACTTACTTCTAGGTGGAGATTATCTCCCACTCCCAGTCCTAAGGGAGGTAATGAAAGACTTACTTCTAGGTGGAGTTTATCTCCCACTCCCAGTCCTAAGGGAGGTAATGAAAGACTTACTTCTAGGTGGATATTATCTCCCACTCCCAGTCCTAAGGGAGGTAATGAAAGACTTACTTCTAGGTGACAATTATCTCCCTCTCCCAGTCCTAAGGGAGGTAATGAAAGACTTACTTCTAGGTGGCGATTACCTCCCTCTCCCAGTCCTAAGGGAGGTAATGAAAGACTTACTTCTAGGTGGCGATTATCTCCCTCTCCCAGTCCTAAGGGAGGTAATGAAAGACTTACTTCTAGGTGGCAATTATCTCCCTCTCCCAGTCCTAAGGGAGGTAATGAAAGACTTACTTCTAGGTGGAGATTATCTCCCACTCCCAGTCCTAAGGAAGGTAATGAAAGACTTACTTCTAGGTGGCAATTATCTCCCTCTCACAGTCCTAAGGGAGGTAATGAAAGACTTACTTCTAGGTGGCAATTATCTCCCTCTCCCAGTCCTAAGGGAGGTAATGAAAGACTTACTTCTAGGTGGCGATTATCTCCCTCTCCCAGTCCTAAGGGAGATAATGAAAGACTTACTTCTAGGTGGAGATTGTCTCCCACTCCCAGTCCTGGGTGTATCACTATGTCCTCCTATTGGTGGTAATGGTTGACCAGATGACATCACAGTAGGAATCTCAATGTCTGATAGTCGTACACGTTTTGGTGTAGAGGCACTGTGATTGGTTGATTTTGGCGTAGAAACACTGTGATTGATCGGCGAGGATGATGGTCTCGATTCTGTAGATAAATAGTATGCGATACTCTGACCAGTAAACTTACAAGAACATCGAGCCGCAATGTCACCAGACATAGAGGCAAATACTTAATAAACTCCCAAAATCGCCGGACTCCCAGTCCAGGACCGAATTTTAAACTGGCGGATCGTTGTAGCAACCAAAGTCATAAAAAATCGGTCCTGAAAATTGTTGAAAAAGCCAAGAAATCGATCAATTACATTTCCCTAACATTTCTATTTTATTGTTTCGAAAAGACATAACTATTATTAATAATTATGTCTTTTCGAATAGATAAAATAGAAATGTTCATTAAGGATTTGGGTAATTTTATGTAATTGTTAATTTATACAAATTTAATTTAGCACAATTGCGATACAAGTTCCTACAACTTATATTAGTCACTCTCTAGACCATATTCCTGATGGAATCCATCGCCATGAAGGAGACCAAAGAAGCAATGTGGAAGTTAAGTGCCTTGCCTAAGTGTACAACGGCTGCTACAGCTGAGCATGAACTCCAGATCGCTCACACCTCAAGCGAATGCGCTATCACAACTGCACTGGACATAGACACACAAGAGATTCCAGCAGAGATATCAATTAAAGTAGTTGTGGACAGTAAATGGTCATACATTATTGAGTTGGGGAAAAAAAATTAAACATTCGCTTATAAGACGGGCAACCACTTTGAGGCCATAATCTGGTGATAAAACTCCAGTCTTATAGGCGAGTAAGTATGGTATGTCGGTCATAAAGCATACCTGAATGTGGTCTATCTGACCTCCCGGTTGAACTTGGTCCCGGTCGATTAACCGTCATATATGCCCGGAGGTTATTGTTCGCTGCATTCACCAATCTATCATTGCTTAAACCCTGAGAACCGATCTGTGCACTACAAAGTTATAGAAACATCATGGTATATTTAAACCCTGAGAACCGATCTCTGTGCACTACAAAGTTATAGAAATATCATGGTATATTTAAACCCTGAGAACCGATCTCTGTGCACTACAAAGTTATAGAAACATCATGGTATATTTAAACCCTGAGAACCGATCTCTGTACAACAATTACCGTATATAAACATCATGGTATATTTAAACCCTGAGAACCAATCTCTATACAACAATTATATAAACCCTGAGAGCCAATCTCTATACAAAAATTATATAAACATCATGGTATATTTAAACCCTGAGAACCAATCTCTGTAAAACAATTATATAAACATCGTGGTATATTTAAACCCTGAGAACCAATCTCTATACAACAATTATATAAACCCTGAGAACCAATCTCTATACAACAATTATATAAACCCTGAGAACCAATCTCTGTACAACAATTATATAAACCCTGAGAACCAATCTCTATACAACAATTATATAAACCCTGAGAACCAATCTTTGTACAACAATTATATAAACATCATGGTATATATAAACCCTGAGAACCAATCTCTGTACAACAATTATATAAACCCTGAGAACCAATCTCTATACAACAATTATATAAACCCTGAGAACCAATCTCTGTACAACAATTATATAAACCCTGAGAACCAATCTCTATACAACAATTATATAAACCCTGAGAACCAATCTCTGTACAACAATTATATAAACCCTGAGAACCAATCTCTGTACAACAATTATATAAACATCATGGTATATATAAACGCTGAGAACCAATCTCTATACAACAATTATATAAACATCATGGTATATTTAAACCCTGAGAACCAATCTCTATACAACAATTATATAAACTCTGAGAACCAATCTCTATACAACAATTATATAAACATCATGGTATATTTAAACCCTGAGAACCAATCTCTATACAACAATTATATAAACATCATGGTATATTTAAACCCTGAGAACCAATCTCTATACAACAATTATATAAACCCTGAGAACCAATCTCTGTACAACAATTATATAAACATCATGGTATATATAAACCCTGAGAACCAATCTCTGTACAACAATTATATAAACCCTGAGAACCAATCTCTGTACAACAATTATATAAACATCATGGTATATATAAACCCTGAGAACCAATCTCTGTACAACAATTATGTAAACCCTGAGAACCAATCTCTATACAACAATTATATAAACCCTGAGAACCAATCTCTATACAACAATTATATAAACTCTGAAAACCAATCTCTATACAACAATTATATAAACCCTGAGAACCAATCTCTGTACAACAATTATATAAACATCGTGGTATATTTAAACCCTGAGAACCAATCTCTATACAACAATTATATAAACCCTGAGAACCAATCTCTGTACAACAATTATATAAACATCGTGGTATATTTAAACCCTGAGAACCAATCTCTATACAACAATTATATAAACTCTGAGAACCAATCTCTATACAACAATTATATAAACATCATGGTATATATAAACCCTGAGAACCAATCTCTGTACAACAATTATATAAACCCTGAGAACCAATCTCTGTACAACAATTATATAAACCCTGAGAACCAATCTCTATACAACAATTATATAAACCCTGAGAACCAATCTCTGTACAACAATTATATAAACCCTGAGAACCAATCTCTATACAACAATTATATAAACCCTGAGAACCAATCTCTGTACAACAATTATATAAACCCTGAGAACCAATCTCTGTACAACAATTATATAAACCCTGAGAACCAATCTCTATACAACAATTATATAAACCCTGAGAACCAATCTCTGTACAACAATTATATAAACCCTGAGAACCAATCTCTGTACAACAATTATATAAACCCTGAGAACCAATCTCTATACAACAATTATATAAACCCTGAGAACCAATCTCTGTACAACAATTATATAAACCCTGAGAACCAATCTCTGTACAACAATTATATAAACCCTGAGAACCAATCTCTGTACAACAATTATATAAACCCTGAGAACCAATCTCTGTACAACAATTATATAAACATCATGGTATATTATATTTAAGAAATACTATTTGTCTTTCCGTCATTTATTGGCGAATAAAACATGGCTTGGAATTCGGACGCATAGGAATTAACCACGCAGGCCGTAGGAATTAACGATGCAGGCCGTAGGACGTAGGAATTAACAACGCAGGCCGTAGGACGTAGGAATTAACGATGCAGGCCGTAGGACGTAGGAATTAACGATGCAGGCCGTAGGACGTAGGAATTAACAACGCAGGCCGTAGGACGTAGGAATTAACAACGCAGGCCGTAGGACGTAGGAATTAACAACGCAGGCCGTAGGATGCAGGACGTAGGCCTGAGTGGTTTATTCCTACACATCAGAACAACAAACCGTGGTTAATTCCTACGCATCAGAACAACAA
The DNA here is from genome assembly GCA_014843695.1 of Archivesica marissinica. Classification (NCBI taxonomy): domain Eukaryota; kingdom Metazoa; phylum Mollusca; class Bivalvia; order Venerida; family Vesicomyidae; genus Archivesica; species Archivesica marissinica. The sequence goes on from CM026388.1 coordinate 27,601,358, forward strand.
ACCGTGGTTTATTCCTACGCATCAGAACAACAAACCGTGGTTTATTCCTACGCATCAGAACAACAAACCGTGGTTTATTCCTACGCATCAGAACAACAAACCGTGGTTTATTCCTACGCATCAGAACAACAAACCGTGGTTTATTCCTACGCATCAGAACTCCAAACCATGGTTTATTCCTACGCATCAGAACAACAAACCGTGGTTTATTCCTACGCATCAGAACGACAAACCGTGGTTTATTCCTACGCATCAGAACAACAAACCGTGGTTTATTCCTACGCATCAGAACGACAAACCGTGGTTTATTCCTACGCATCAGAACGACAAACCGTGGTTTATTCCTACGCATCAGAACGACAAACCGTGGTTTATTCCTACGCATCAGAACAACAAACCGTGGTTTATTCCTACGCATCAGAACGACAAACCGTGGTTTATTCCTATGCATCAGAACAACAAACCGTGGTTTATTCGTCGATATATCATGGCAAGACAAATATTATTTCCTAATTCAATCACGGTAATTTCCTTCTTTGCGTATACAGACAAACTGCTTGAGCCATGTTAGAATAGACCAATTGATTTCAGCTCTACATGAACTGCGCAAGAACTTTTAACAACATTAGTTTAATCGCTCTTGAGACATCATTCCGGATGGAATCCAGCACCATGAGGGAGAGAGAAGAGGCAGTGTGGATCTAAGTGTCTTGCCTGAGGACTCCACCACCGTGGTTCTGACCAGGCTTGAACTCACAACCTCTCGGTTACAAGGGGGGTAATGGTATATTATGGCATAGATAGGGTACATATCACTTGTCTCTCTTTAACCCATTCAACACCAAGTAACCGACATGGACTGTTGGTGTATAATATTTTTAGATCAATAAATTAATAAGAATATTAAATTTGGACCAGTTCATTTATCAAAATGGGTACAAAATAGTAATATTACTGGCAAAAAGTGCAGATCTTGATGAGACGCCTCGTCACCAGCCAGCTCATCTGGAACTACACTTTGTGTAAGCCTATTTAGAGGCCTGTGGTGTTGAAAGGGTTAAGGGTCATTCTTTGGGATAATTGTTGTTTGTATGTTTTTGTATTTATATATCGTCTATCAATGAAAATTCATGTTACAATATATCTCCCCTTATGATTGTGTTTTGACCAATCAGCATTCTGTTCATCTAAGAGTAGTAACCAATGAAAATTCATGTTACAGTATAAATTGTCTTATTGTATTTTGACCAATCAGCATTCTGTTCATCTAAGAGTAGTAACCAATGAAAATTCATGTTACAGTATAAATTGTCTTATTGTATTTTGACCAATCAGCATTCTGTTCATCTAAGAGTAGTAACCAATGAAAATTCATGTTACAGTATAAATTGTCTTATTGTATTTTGACCAATCAGCATTCTGTTCATCTAAGAGTAGTAACCAATGAAAATTCATGTTACAGTATAAATTGTCTTATTGTATTTTGACCAATCAGCATTCTGTTCATCTTAACCAATGAAAATTCATGTTACAGTATAAATTGTCTTATTGTATTTGACCAATCAGCATTCTGTTCGTCTAAGAATAGTAACCAATCAAAATTCATTTTACATAACTCACCTTATTGTATTCTGACCTATCATCATTCTGTTTATATCAAGCTCTAGGATCCGTGGAGTGTTTACATTTCCTTGTGAGTGATTGTGCATGCCAAGTTGAGAAGCTGCCATCTGAAAGATAAACATGCAACTTGCAACGGTTGTTTGTTTGTTTGTTTGTTTGTTTGTTTGTGTGGACAACACAAATATAATATAGTAGTTACATATTCATTCAGAATTTGGCCAAACTGGGGACAGGATGATATAAAACAACATATTTTTATGTTCTTGCTGAACATGTTACATCGAGGGGGAGGGGAGGCAGGCAATCGAGGGGAAGGGAGGCAGGCAATCAAGGGGGAGGGGAGGCAGGCAATCGAGGGGAGGGGAAGGGGAGGCAGGCAATCAAGGGGAAGGGGAGGCAGGCAATCGAGGGAAGGGGAGGCAGGCAATCAAGGGGGAGGGGAAGGGGAGGCAGGCAATCAAGGGGGATGGGAGGCAGGGCATCGAGGGGGAGGGGAGGCTGGCAATCGAGGGGGATGGGAGGCAGGGCATCGAGGGGAGGGGAGGCAGGCAATCGAGGGGAAGGGAGGGATGCAGGTAATCAAGGGGGAGGGGAGGCAGGCAATCGAGGGGAGGGGAAGGGGAGGCAGGCAATCAAGGGGAGGGGAGGGGAGGCAGGCAATCGAGGGGAAGGGGAGGCAGGCAATCAAGGGGGAGGGGAAGGGGAGGCAGGCAATCGAGGGGGATGGGAGGCAGGGCATCGAGGGGAAGGGGAATAGGAGGCAGGCAATCGAGGGGAGGGGAGGCAGGCAATTGAGGGGGAGGGGAAGGGGAGGCAGGCAGGCAATGGAAGGGGAGGCAGGCAATCGAGGGGTATGGGAGGCAGGGCATCAAGGATGAAGGGGGAAGGGGTGGCAGGCAATCGAGAGGAGGGGAAGAGGAGGCAGGCAATCGAGGGGAGGGGAGGCAGGCAATCGAGGGGAAGGGAGGGACGCAGGTAATCAAGGGGGAGGGGAGGCAGGCAATCGAGGGGAGGGGAAGGGGAGGCAGGCAATCAAGGGGAGGGGGAGGGGAGGCAGGCAATCGAGGGGAGGGGAGGGGAAGGGGAGGCAGGCAATCAAGGGGGAGGGGAAGGGGAGGCAGGCAATCGAGGGGGATGGGAGGCAGGGCATCGAGGGGAAGGGGAATAGGAGGCAGGCAATCGAGGGGAGGGGAGGCAGGCAATTGAGGGGGAGGGGAAGGGGAGGCAGGCAGGCAATGGAAGGGAGGCAGGCAATCGAGGGGTATGGGAGGCAGGGCATCGAGGATGAAGGGGGAAGGGGTGGCAGGCAATCGAGAGGAGGGGAAGAGGAGGCAGGCAATCGAGGGGAGGGGAGGCAGGCAATCGAGGGGAGGGGAGGCAGGCAATCGAGGGGGAGGGGAAGGGGAGGCAGGCAAGCAATTGAGGGGAGGGGAGGCAGGCAATCTAGTGGGAGGGGGAGGCAGGCAATCGAGGGGGAGGGAAAGGGGAGGCAGGCATACTTTGTGCCTACTTTTGCTGGAGTATTTATACATGTATATATCTTATTTTGTGTTAAAAGAAAATCATCAACAACCATGTTTAATACTGAAAAATAAAGCTCGCCAAAACATCAAATGTGGTGAGAGAAATGTGAAAATCGCACCGCAAATACAGAAATTATGATAGGTTGATTGGATTAACCAAGTCACATGACTTAAAAAAATAAAATATGATAGGTTGATTGGATTAACCAAGTCACATGACTTAAAATAATAAAATGATAGGTTGATTGGATTAACCCAAGTCACATGACTTAAAAAATAAAATGATAGGTTGATTGGATTAACCAAGTCACATGTCTTAAAATAATAAAATGATAGATTGATTGGATTAACCATGTCACATGACTTAAAAAAAATATGATAGGTTGATTGGATTAACCAAGTCACATGACTTAAAAAAATAAAATGATAGGTTGATTGGATTAACCAAGTCACATGACTTAAAAAAATAAAATGATAGGTTGATTGGATTAACCAAGTCACATGACTTAAAATAATAAAATGATAGGTTGATTGGATTAACCATGTCACATGACTTAAAATAATAAAATGATAGGTTGATTGGATTAACCATGTCACATGACTTAAAAAAATAAAATGATAGGTTGATTGGATTAACCAAGTCACATGACTTAAAAAAATAAAATGGTAGGTTGATTGGATTAACCAAGTCACATGACTTAAAATAATAAAATGATAGGTTGATTGGATGAACCAAGTCACATGACTTAAAAAAATAAAATGATAGGTTGATTGGATTAACCAAGTCACATGACTTAAAATAATAAAATGATAGGTTGATTGGATTAACCATGTCACATGACTTAAAATAATAAAATGATAGGTTGATTGGATTAACCATGTCACATGACTTAAAAAAATAAAATGATAGGTTGATTGGATTAACCAAGTCACATGACTTAAAAAAATAAAATGGTAGGTTGATTGGATTAACCAAGTCACATGACTTAAAATAATAAAATGATAGGTTGATTGGATTAACCAAGTCACATGACTTAAAAAAAAGAAGATAAGTTGATTGGATTAACCAAGTCACATGACTTAAAAAAAAATGATAGGTTGATTGGATTAACCAAGTCACATGACTTAAAAAAAAGAAGATAAGTTGATTGGATTAACCAAGTCACACGACTTAAAAAATTAAAATGATAGGTTGATTGGATTAACCAAGTCACATGACTTAAAATAATAAAATGATAGGTTGATTGGATTAACCAAGTCACATGACTTAAAAAAAAGAAGATAAGTTGATTGGATTAACCAAGTCACATGACTTAAAAAAATAAAATGGTAGGTTGATTGGATTAACCAAGTCACATGACTTAAAAAAATAAAATGATAGGTTGATTGGATAAAACCAAGTCACATGACTTAAAAAAATAAAATGATAGGTTGATTGGATTAAACCAAGTCACATGACTTAAAAAAAATAAAATGATAGGTTGATTGGATTAACCCAAGTCACATGACTTAAAAAATAAAATGATAGGTTGATTGGATTAACCAAGTCACATGACTTAAAAAAAATAAAATGATAGGTTGATTGGATTAACCAAGTCACATGACTTAAAAAATAAAATGATAGGTTGATTGGATTAACCAGTCACATGACTTAAAAAAAATAAAATGATAGGTTGATTGGATTAACCAAGTCACATGACTTAAAAAAATAAATATGATGCTCATTTTATCAACACAAATATATTTAGTTTAGCGTTCCTTCTTAAGCTTCAGCACACTGTTGGCGAATGAGCAGATAACAAAATTTAATGTGTAATATTTTTCTTATTTATCTTAGAAAGTTGAGCTTCATTCAAATCGTCCCGATATCTGCTCATTTCGTCTACAGCGTGATACAGCGTGAGCTTCTTGTATAGCTTACATACTTTTGTGTCAGTTGCATAATTATGGAAGTAAATATTTTTCCTCAGAAAATCTTGGATAAATTCCAAGAACAGTAATCGATAGACCATGTCGTTTCAATTAAATTGTGGTTATTAATTAAACTGTACGCAGAATGTCCCATTTCCTTTGTGTTTTACGGTGAAATTTACTATGGAACAGAAGTGTGGGGTCCTGGATTGTGTTTTTTAATATTGGTATAATTTACGCAAACCAAATAGACCTTATCTTATGAGGCAAGGGAGAGTATAGATCTTATCTTGTGAGGCAAGGGGGAGCATAAATCTTATCTTGTGAGGCAAGGGGGAGCATACATGTAGATTGTATCTTGTGAGGCAAGGGAGAGCATAAATCTTAAGTTGTGAGGCAAGGGAGAGCATAGATCTTATCTTGTGAGGCAAGGGAGAGCATAAATCTTATCTTGTGAGGCAAGGGAGAGCATAAATCTTAAGTTGTGAGGCAAGGGAGAGCATAGATCTTATCTTGTGAGGCAAGGGAGAGCATAAATCTTATCTTGTGAGGCAAGGGAGAGTATATATCTTATCTTGTGAGGCAAGGGAGAGCACAGATCTTATCTTGTGAGGCAAGGGAGAGTATATATCTTATCTTGTGAGGCAAGGGAGAGCATATATCTTATCTTGTGAGGCAAGGGAGAGCATATATCTTATCTTGTGAGGCAAGGGAGAGCATTATCTTATCTTGTGAGGCAAGGGAGAGTATAAATCTTATCTTGTGAGGCAATAGGTTTTCTGGTAATTAGATAAACTTTTCCACATCCAAATTAATGCTATCACTTAATTTAATAATATTTTGTTGCAACTTTTTCACAATGAAGATAACAATTTACAATTACATATCACAATACCATTACTGTCACATTTCTAACATACATAAAACCTGATAATATACATTACATTTTCAAAGTGCAAAAAGATTGGGCTACACATTTTGAAAACATAAGCAACAGCCCTTTCCATGAGGTCAGATTAGCTATCAATTTGTTCTGAGCAAGTTTTTCAAGAAAACAATTAGTGCTTAGATTGAATAAGAAAATGGTGGGATACGCTTAACCCTTTCAACACCACAGACCTCTAAATTGGCTTACAAAAAAGTGTAGATCCAGATGAGCCGGCTCATGACGAGCCGAGACATCAGGATCTGCACTTTTTTCAAGTAATATAACTATTTTTAGAAAAAAAATTACCCATTTTGATAAATGAACTGATCCAAATGTAATTTTGTTATTAATTTATTGGTCTAAAAATATCATGGACCAGTCCATGTCAGTTACTTGGTGTTGAATGGGTTAACAGACAAGAAGATGATTTAATAGCTGCCCTAATGTTTGACTGTCTCTCCTCGAAACCCCAAACCTCAGAACAATATCAGTCAAGTTATAACGCTAGGACTACAAAAGCATAATAATATGTAAAATAACGCATACATTTTATTAAAACAGAAAACCTCATCTATTCCCTTTTAAAAATAAACTGACTTACATTCCATGTTGTAATTGGCTGTTCTCCAGTGTAACCAACAGAGGACCCAATCAAGCCTGTGCTGTCCCCTTCTATTGGCCCCTTTGATTCATAGTAACATTGACTCACATTTTGCTGGGGGTACTGGAATAAAAATTAAATTGTGGTTATTAAACTGTTCGCAGAATGTCCCATTTCCTTTGTGTTTTATAGTGAAATTTACTATGGAGCAGAAATGTGGGGTCCCGGATTGTGTTTTTTAATATTGGTATAATTTACGCAAACCAAATGTTCATGAACCAGAAATTGTCTGGTCAGGTAATGGTAGAAGTAACCATCCATCGTTAGTCTGGCTAAAATGACAAGTTGTATGCTTTATGTGGGCTCAGTTTGTGTTTCTAATTCATTATGTGCTCTATTAGTGACATTTTTGTAGCATTTTTATAACGAACAGTGCATATAATGACACTTGTTCTTAATCTTCATAATTATAATGGGTGGTGATTTCATACCATATTTTATGAAACGAATGTTAGAATTTTGCTATTAACGCATTTCATTCTGGATACCGTTCAAACAGTATTTGCAAAGAACATAGAGCCAGATCAGCCGCCACGGAATGTGTCGTCTGATCAGGCTCTATACTGTTTGCTATTCAGATGATCTTGCTAAGACACTTGGCTATGTAGCAGCGTCACGCTGTGGCTGATCTGGATCTATGTTGTTTGCAAAAGCCTTTAAATGTATCCAGAATGAAATGGGTTAAGCGAGTCTTTCGAAATCTGTTTGTTTGACTACAAATGTGTCTATACCTTTGATAATGGTTCTGTCAGCGAGAAGAGGATCTATATAGCATAGGCGTAACATGAAATATATCTTGAGAGCTTTCTTTCTTCTATATGAATAATTTAACCCTTTGCATGCTGGGTAAAATAAAGGCTATAAATAATTCTACTAATTTGACAATTCATTAAAGCGACATTACATCGCAAAAAGCAAATAAAATGCATTATTCATGTATAAATGCATTGCTACAACAAATTCTGCTCAATACATTCGAACACCAACATTGATTTTGTGGTCTACAAACTTCAAAAGTGAAAGTAGGATTTCATATAACGGACATCCATGCTCTTGAATTGACCTTTCTTTGTCATTGGAGTCAATACTAAACGAGGGATACTGTCGCTTATATATATGATAATTTAACTAAGATTAGTCTACAAATAAATATGCATAGGCACAAATGTGAGATATAATGGTAAATCTGTAACATAAATCATGTTATTCCGGATACACGCATTGTATTACCCATGAATGTCGACCCTATTTACATTATTTTGTTATGTCAACAAACCATGTATACAACGTTTGTTTATTTGTTGAAATACTCAGATTTTGAGGAAAATATTTGGAAAAACATTAAACCACAATTATAATAGGAAATTACATTCTGCAGATATTTGCATTTTCGCCGATGTAGTGTCGCTTTAATGTGTTTTTCTTATTTGAAGCTGATAACTCTGTGAAAATATTTCATGGAATTTCCTTAGAATTGTGTCCGATTAGCGCAGTGGTTAGCACGCTCGCTTCTCACCAATGCAACCCGGGTTCGATCCTCGGACCGGGAAGTATGTGAGATAGTATTTTTGCCGTCGGATCGGACAGATGGATTGTCTCTGGTTTTTCTCCCAAACGAATGTCCACATATACGCTTTCATCTGTGCCAATAAGACTGATTAATACAAGTTGTTGCGACTTGTTTCGCAATCGTTGTAAAATAAATAAAGTTTATACTTTTATAATTTTTGTTTTTCAGTTACATCATATAGTACTGTGGTCGCCAGATCGGACAGGTGGGTTTTCTCTGGGTACTCCGGTTTCCTCCCATACGAATGACCACATATAAAGTTGTTAGAACTTGCTTCGCAATCGTTATCTGACTGTTATTATAACCGCTAGGATGCCAATAATCTCCTCATTGAACAGAGGTGTCTCCCTTGTACTGTATTATGCACGCATATGGACAGCGACTGATGTTTACATATTATTTATAATTAACCCCTGCCTTTCGTACCTGAAGCGAACGCGTTACCACAGCGCTACCACAGCGCTACCATCATAACACCATTTCCTTACACAATCACTTGTCTTTATATTAATCTCTTCTTTTCATGCTCAGATTTGATATTGATATTTCTAGACTTACTTCAAATATTCATTTAAGTGTTAACCCATTTCATTCTGGATACCGTTCAAACGGTATCTGCAAAGAACATAGAGCCAGATCAACCACCACGGAACATGCCGTCTGATCAGGATCTATGCTGTTTGCTATTCAGATGATCTTGCTAAGACACTTGGCTATGCAGCAAACAACATCGATCCTGATCAGCACGCAGCATCACGCTGCGGCTGATCTGGATCTATGTTGTTTGCAAAAGCCTTTAAATATATCCAGAATGAAATGGGTTAACCATTGTCTTTTTAACATCCTCAAATAACACACTAATATTATCAATAGTTTAACGTAAACATTAGACATTGTTTAGCACATATCGTGATTAGGATTCACGTATTTTCAGTGTTAAATATATTATGCTCCGGCCTATTGTATAACAATCAATTGTTAGGGAGAAGAACTATATAAGTTTTCTTTCGTTCTAATCCCTTTGAGTCTATTGCTGTTAATTTATATGTAAAATGTTCATTCTATTATGTACATGTAAAATACTGAAATAAATAATGTTTAACCCTTTCCTTCATAGAGATTTAGGTTAATAGACTATTATATCTCCATACAAACGACAGCCATTTAGCTATCATGCAGTGGATAAGTAGTTGCCATATCTATCACACCTCCATAGATATTACTGGGACTACATGAGATTCTGGCCTTTATTATGAACATTGGCTTGGCTACTACATTGTCAATGTATGTCGTATTGGTAATGGCATCAAGAGGTGCTTCTATGAGGGGAAGGGTTTATGAACATTGGTTTGGCTACTACATTGTCAATGTATGTCGTATTGGTAATGGCTTCAAGAGGTGCTTCTATGAGGGGAAGGGTTTATGAACATTGGTTTGGCTACTACATTGTCAATGTATGTTGTATTGGTAATGGCATCAAGAGGTGCTTCTACGAGGGAAAGTGTTTATGAACATTGGTTTGGCTACTACCTTGTCAATGTATGTTGTATTGGTAATGGCATCAACAGGTGCTTCTACGAGGGAAAGTGTTTATGAACATTGGTTTGGCTACTACCTTGTCAATGTATGTTGTATTGGTAATGGCATCAAGAGGTGCTTCTACGAGGGAAAGGGTTTATGAACATTGGTTTGGCTACTACATTGTCAATGTATGTGTATTGGTAATGGCATCAAGAGGTGCTTCTACGAGGGAAAGTGTTTATGAACATTGGTTTGGCTACTACCTTGTCAATGTATGTTGTATTGGTAATGGCATCAAGAGGTGCTTCTACGAGGGAAAGTGTTTATGAACATTGGTTTGGCTACTACCTTGTCAATGTATGTTGTATTGGTAATGGCATCAACAGGTGCTTCTACGAGGGAAAGTGTTTATGAACATTGGTTTGGCTACTACCTTGTCAATGTATGTTGTATTGGTAATGGCATCAACAGGTGCTTCTACGAGGGAAAGTGTTTATGAACATTGGTTTGGCTACTACCTTGTCAATGTATGTTGTATTGGTAATGGCATCAACAGGTGCTTCTACGAGGGAAAGTGTTTATGAACATTGGTTTGGCTACTACCTTGTCAATGTATGTGGTATTGGTAATGGCATCAACAGGTGCTTCTACGAGGGAGTGTTTATGAACATTGGTTTGGCTACTACCTTGTCAATGTATGTTGTATTGGTAATGGCATCAAGAGGTGCTTCTACGAGGGAAAGTGTTTATGAACATTGGTTGGCTACTACCTTGTCAATGTATGTTGTATTGGTAATGGCATCAAGAGGTGCTTCTACGAGGGAAAGTGTTTATGAACATTGGTTTGGCTACTACCTTGTCAATGTATGTTGTATTGGTAATGGCATCAAGAGGTGCTTCTACGAGGGAAAGTGTTTATGAACATTGGTTTGGCTACTACCTTGTCAATGTATGTTGTATTGGTAATGGCATCAAGAGGTGCTTCTACGAGGGAAAGTGTTTATGAACATTGGTTTGGCTACTACATTGTCAATGTATGTTGTATTGGTAATGGCATCAAGAGGTGCTTCTACGAGGGAAAGTGTTTATGAACATTGGTTTGGCTACTACCTTGTCAATGTATGTTGTATTGGTAATGGCATCAAGAGGTGCTTCTACGAGGGAAAGTGTTTATGAACATTGGTTTGGCTACTACATTGTCAATGTATGTCGTATTGCTAATGGCGTCAAGAGGTGCTTCTATGAGGGAAAGGGTTTATGAACATTGGTTTGACTACTACATTGACAATGTATGTCGTATTGGTATTGGCGTCAAGAGGTGCTTCTATGAGGAAGTGTTTATGAACATTGGTTTGACTACTACATTGACAATGTATGTTGTATTGGTAATGGCATCAACAGGTGCTTCTACGAGGGAAAGTGTTTATGAACATTGGTTTGGCTACTACCTTGTCAATGTATGTTGTATTGGTAATGGCATCAACAGGTGCTTCTACGAGGGAAAGTGTTTATGAACATTGGTTTGGCTACTACCTTGTCAATGTATGTTGTATTGGTAATGGCATCAAGAGGTGCTTCTACGAGGGAAAGTGTTTATGAACATTGGTTTGGCTACTACCTTGTCAATGTATGTTGTATTGGTAATGGCATCAAGAGGTGCTTCTACGAGGGAAAGTGTTTATGAACATTGGTTTGGCTACTACCTTGTCAATGTATGTTGTATTGGTAATGGCATCAACAGGTGCTTCTACGAGGGAAAGTGTTTATGAACATTGGTTTGGCTACTACCTTGTCAATGTATGTTGTATTGGTAATGGCATCAACAGGTGCTTCTACGAGGGAAAGTGTTTATGAACATTGGTTTGGCTACTACCTTGTCAATGTATGTTGTATTGGTAATGGCATCAACAGGTGCTTCTACGAGGGAAAGTGTTTATGAACATTGGTTTGGCTACTACCTTGTCAATGTATGTGGTATTGGTAATGGCATCAACAGGTGCTTCTACGAGGGAAAGTGTTTATGAACATTGGTTTGGCTACTACCTTGTCAATGTATGTTGTATTGGTAATGGCATCAACAGGTGCTTCTACGAGGGAAAGTGTTTATGAACATTGGTTTGGCTACTACCTTGTCAATGTATGTTGTATTGGTAATGGCATCAAGAGGTGCTTCTACGAGGGAAAGTGTTTATGAACATTGGTTTGGCTACTACCTTGTCAATGTATGTTGTATTGGTAATGGCATCAACAGGTGCTTCTACGAGGGAAAGTGTTTATGAACATTGGTTTGGCTACTACCTTGTCAATGTATGTTGTATTGGTAATGGCATCAAGAGGTGCTTCTACGAGGGAAAGTGTTTATGAACATTGGTTTGGCTACTACCTTGTCAATGTATGTTGTATTGGTAATGGCATCAACAGGTGCTTCTACGAGGGAAAGTGTTTATGAACATTGGTTTGGCTACTACATTGTCAATGTATGTTGTATTGGTAATGGCATCAAGAGGTGCTTCTACGAGGGAAAGTGTTTATGAACATTGGTTTGGCTACTACCTTGTCAATGTATGTTGTATTGGTAATGGCATCAAGAGGTGCTTCTACGAGGGAAAGTGTTTATGAACATTGGTTTGGCTACTACCTTGTCAATGTATGTTGTATTGGTAATGGCATCAAGAGGTGCTTCTACGAGGGAAAGTGTTTATGAACATTGGTTTGGCTACTACCTTGTCAATGTATGTTGTATTGGTAATGGCATCAACAGGTGCTTCTACGAGGGAAA
>CM026388.1:27614873-27644873 GCA_014843695.1 Archivesica marissinica
TATGAACATTGGTTTGGCTACTACCTTGTCAATGTATGTTGTATTGGTAATGGCATCAACAGGTGCTTCTACGAGGGAAAGTGTTTATGAACATTGGTTTGGCTACTACCTTGTCAATGTATGTTGTATTGGTAATGGCATCAAGAGGTGCTTCTACGAGGGAAAGGGTTTATGAACATTGGTTTGGCTACTACCTTGTCAATGTATGTTGTATTGGTAATGGCATCAACAGGTGCTTCTACGAGGGAAAGTGTTTATGAACATTGGTTTGGCTACTACCTTGTCAATGTATGTGGTATTGGTAATGGCATCAACAGGTGCTTCTACGAGGGAAAGTGTTTATGAACATTGGTTTGGCTACTACCTTGTCAATGTATGTGGTATTGGTAATGGCATCAACAGGTGCTTCTACGAGGGAAAGTGTTTATGAACATTGGTTTGGCTACTACCTTGTCAATGTATGTGGTATTGGTAATGGCATCAACAGGTGCTTCTACGAGGGAAAGTGTTTATGAACATTGGTTTGGCTACTACCTTGTCAATGTATGTGGTATTGGTAATGGCATCAACAGGTGCTTCTACGAGGGAAAGTGTTTATGAACATTGGTTTGGCTACTACCTTGTCAATGTATGTTGTATTGGTAATGGCATCAACAGGTGCTTCTACGAGGGAAAGGGTTTATGAACATTGGTTTGGCTACTACCTTGTCAATGTATGTGGTATTGGTAATGGCATCAACAGGTGCTTCTACGAGGGAAAGTGTTTATGAACATTGGTTTGGCTACTACCTTGTCAATGTATGTTGTATTGGTAATGGCATCAAGAGGTGCTTCTACGAGGGAAAGTGTTTATGAACATTGGTTTGGCTACTACCTTGTCAATGTATGTTGTATTGGTAATGGCATCAACAGGTGCTTCTACGAGGGAAAGTGTTTATGAACATTGGTTTGGCTACTACCTTGTCAATGTATGTGGTATTGGTAATGGCATCAACAGGTGCTTCTACGAGGGAAAGTGTTTATGAACATTGGTTTGGCTACTACGGAAAGGTTTATGAACATTGGTTTGGCTACTACTTGTCAATGTATGTTGTATTGGTAATGGCATCAACAGGTGCTTCTACGAGGGAAAGGGTTTATGAACATTGGTTTGGCTACTACCTTGTCAATGTATGTTGTATTGGTAATGGCATCAACAGGTGCTTCTACGAGGGAAAGTGTTTATGAACATTGGTTTGGCTACTACCTTGTCAATGTATGTGGTATTGGTAATGGCATCAACAGGTGCTTCTACGAGGGAAAGTGTTTATGAACATTGGTTTGGCTACTACCTTGTCAATGTATGTTGTATTGGTAATGGCATCAAGAGGTGCTTCTACGAGGGAAAGTGTTTATGAACATTGGTTTGGCTACTACCTTGTCAATGTATGTGGTATTGGTAATGGCATCAAGAGGTGCTTCTATGATGCAATCATACATTTTCTCACTTTTCCCAAAAATATTCAAATCTCGGATAAGATCTAGTTTCTATACAGTTCTACACAAATCTAAAAGCACATACCATTACATTAGGCCTCATTAGTGACCTTCTTATCTGAGATCTAGAAACACATGATTTGGGCCTATTTCTTGTAAGCAAACATGTCTTGGGCCTAATGGTTGTAGCTAATCTTGTTCCAGTCCTTTCCACAGCAGTTTTAGGCCTTTGGCTCTCTCTCAGCTTAAATTCTCTTATTATAATATCACTAAGTCTAGATTCAGGCCTACTATCAGTTATCGGCCTGTAGGTTTTAGGCCTGGAATTGGCCATACTATTTTCATTAATATGTCCCGATTCAGGCAAATCGCTTTCATTTAAAGTCCTAGATTCTGACAGAAGATTTGCAAGCTTAGAACATTCACTGAGCCGTGAATCAGGCCAATAGCATTCATTTATAGCGTCACGTTCAGAATCTGTGCTTCCACACTGTGATTCAGACCTAGTACTTCCATTCATAGTCTGAGATTCCGACCTAATTATTTCACAAAACCTAACCCTAGAATCCGGTCTACCGGTTGCGGCTCGACTAGAATCCGGTCTACCGGTTGCGGCTCGACTAGAATCCGGCGTACACAATTCTTTCTCTCTTCCTCCAATCCTAACCCTAGAATCCGGTCTACTGTTTACGGCTCGACTAGAATCCGGTCTACCGTTTATGGCTCGACTAAAATCCGGTGTACACAATTCTTTCTCTCTTCCCTCAATCCTAACCCTAGAATCCGGTCTACTGTTTACGGCTCGACTAGAATCCGGTCTACCGTTTATGGCTCGACTAGAATCCGGTGTACACAATTCTTTCTCTCTTCCCCCAATCCTAACCCTAGAATCCGGTCTACTATTTACGGCTCGGCTAGAATCCGGTGTACACAATTCTTTCTCTCTTCCCCCAATCTTAACCCTAGAATCCGGTCTACTGTTTACGGCTCGACTAGAATCCGGTGTACACAATTCTTTCTCTCTTCCCTCAATCCTAACCCTAGAATCAGGTCTACTGTTTACGGCTCGACTAGAATCTGGTCTACTGTTTGCGGCTAGACTAGAATCCGGTCTACTGTTTGCGGCTAGACTAGAATCAGGTCTACTGTTTATGGCTCGACTAGAATCCGGTCTACTGTTTGCGGCTAGACTAGAATCAGGTCTACTGTTTGCGGCTCGACTAGAATCAGGTCTACTGTTTACGGCTCGACTAGAATCAGGTCTACTGTTTGCGGCTCGACTAGAATCCGGTCTACCATTTACGGCTCGACTAAAATCCGGTGTACACAATTCTTTCTCTCTTCCCTCAATCCGGATTTTCTCATTCAGACTCAACTCTGACCGTAATCTCTCACTCATCCTCGATGTAGGCCTCGATGTAGGCCTCGATGTAGATCTGGACTTAGGTCGGGATTTAATGCTGAGCCGAGATTTTGGTCGCTCCGCAATTTCTATTTCAAAAGCTAAAACAGTATCTAATGCCATTACTATCATTGTGAATTGTCTCCCTTGGGCAATTTCCTCTCTTTTTAGTGAATGATCTCCCTTATAGCCTTGGTGACTGACTTATCAGATAATCTCCCTTGAAATTTTCTTCGCTTAATACAATGTCACAGTCTGATGGTATAAAATCCCAAGATTTCACAGTTTTATAGTATAAAATCCCAAGATTTCACAGTTTTATAGTATAAAATCCCAAGATTTCACAGTTTGGTGGCATAAAATCCCAATAGTTCACACAGTCTGTTGGTATAGAATCCCAAGATTTCACAATCTGATAATATAAAATCTTAGGTGATTTCAATTTGCACATTAAACCCAACAGCTACTACATCTCACAATACAATTTACACATCGCCCAAATGCATCTACGCGGTGGCAACTTTAAATAAACTTAACAGTCACACAACTTTAAATAAACTTAACAGTCAGTCAAATTACACATTAAACCCTTACAACTCACAGCAAACACTTCAATAGATGATATTTCATTCTATATAACAGATCCGTCTAGTTTTCAATTAAACTCTTCAACGAATTTCCAACACTTTAATATTAAATAATATTTAAAATGTTCCTATATTTTATTGACTCTTTATTATAATCAAGTCTCTACTGAAATCTTTGAGCAACTTGATACACACTGTAATCCTTCATGGCTTGATTACCCTAAGGATTAATGCATACATAATACACGCCTATTTTTGGCTTAGACAGAATTCCAATGAGAAGTTCCATAATCTACTTCATAAATAAATGGGAAGTTTAGATAGAATATTTCCCACACATAGATTGCATTGACAAGCTTGTCAATATAGCTTTCAGTCTGCTGTGGTATTGAAATTAATAAAGAAATATTTATAATACACACAATCTACCGGGTATTTACTGAGTTAAAAATCAGGGTTTATGCTGTCGGTCAAAAATGGAACCAATTGCGACAAAAAACAAATACTGACTAAATTTTATGAAATGGCGAAAATATTTGGCACAATTATTTTTTTGGGTCAAAATTATTTATCTGTTCTTTTTTCAACTGGCGACAGAAGTGTCGCAGGCAAACACAGGCAGACACAGATAGACACAGACAGATGCAGGCAGACACATTCAGACACATTCAGACACAGGCAGACACATTCAGACACATTCAGACACAGGCAGACACAGGCAGACACATTCAGACACAGGCAGACACATTCAGTTGCAGGCAGACACATTCAGACACAGGCAGACACATTCAGACACAGGCAGACACAGACAGACACAGGCAGACACATTCAGACACAGACAGACACATTCAGTTGCAGGCAGACACATTCAGACACAGGCAGACACAGACAGACACATTCAGATGCAGGCAGACACATTCAGACACAGACATACACATTCAGACACAGGCAGACACATTCAGATGCAGGCAGACACAGGCAGACACATTCAGACACAGGCAGACACATTCAGACACAGGCAGACACAGACAGACACAGGCAGACACAGACAGACAGAGGCAGACACAGGCAGACACAGGCAGACACAGACAGACAGAGGCAGACACAGGCAGACACAGGCAGACACAGGCAGACAAATTCAGACACAGGCAGACACATTCAGACACAGGCAGACACAGACAGAAACAGACAGACACAGGCAGACACAGGCAGACACAGGCAGACACATTCAGACACAGGCAGACACATTCAGTTGCAGGCAGACACAGGCAGACAGAGGCAGACGCAGGCAGACACAGACAGACAGAGGGAACCCTGAAAATGATGATTGTTGGCGACAGTTCGAAAATAATCCGCTAAATAAAGCCATATTTGGATAAAATGTACATACGGACGGGACGGACAAGGATAAATGTACATACGGACGGACAAGGATAAATGTACATACAGACGGACAAGGATAAATCAGTACCCATGCCTTCAAAAATGTGGGTACAAAATAACAGGAAATAAATAATGTACCATACCTTGAAATAATCTGTATATCCGAAATAAGACATAATGGTTGCATGTGCTTGTCTGTCAATTAAATATTGACTCAATTAAATCCACTGCTATAGAAACAATGCTTGTCTGTCAATTAAATATTGACTCAATTAAATCCACTGCTATAGAAACAATGCTTGTCTGTCAATTAAATATTGACTCAATTAAATACACTGCTATAGAAACAATGCTTGTCATTCAATTAAATATTGACTCAATTAAATCCACTGCTATAGAAACAATGTGCATTTTGTCTGTCAATTAAATATTGACTCAATTAAATCCACTGTTATAGAAACAATGCTTGTCTGTCAATTAAATATTGACACAATTAAATCCACTCTTATAGAAACCATGCTTGTCATTCAATTAAATATTGACTCAATTAAATCCACTGCTATATAAACAATGCTTGTCATTCAATTAGCCATTGACTCAATTAACCCATTGAACACTAGCGGCAAATAAAATCACTTTTGCAAGAAGCATAGAGCCAGATTTGACGGTACAAAACATGCCGTCTGATCAGGCTCTATGCTGTTTGCTATTTGGATAGTGGAGCTAAATCACTTGGCTGAATAGCAAACAACATAGATCCTGATCAGACGCGGCGCTGATCTGGATCTACATTGTTTGCAAATGTGATTTACTCAGCAGGCAATGGGTTAATCACGCACAGTAGTCATTAAAAACTCAATTACCGACTCCAACTCCAAACAGTTGTATATATACAGCTATACTGTCATACTGTGATAGAACGACACAGATTTACACTTGTATATACAGCTATACTGTCATACTGTGATAGAACGACACAGATTTAACCAATTGCCTGATTAACTCACAGCTATACAATACTGTCATACTGTGATAGAATGACACAGATTTAACCAATTGCTTGATTAACTCACAGCTATACAATACTGTCATACTGTGATAGAACGACACAGATTTAACCAATTGCCTGATTAACTCAAAGCTATACAATACTGTCATACTGTGATAGAATGACACAGATTTAACCAATTGCCTGATTAACTCACAGCTATACAATACTGTCATACTGTGATAGAATGACACAGATTTAACCAATTGCCTGATTAACTCACAGCTATACAATACTGTCATACTGCGATAGAATGACACAGATTTAACCAATTGCCTGATTAACTCACAGCTATACAATACTGTCATACTGTGATAGAATGACACAGATTTAACCAATTGCCTGATTAACTCACAGCTATACAATACTGTCATACTGCGATAGAATGACACAGATTTAACCAATTGCCTGATTAACTCACAGCTATACAATACTGTCATACTGTGATAGAATGACACATATTTAACCAATTGCTTGATTAACTCAAAGCTATACAATACTGTCATACTGCGATAGAATGACACAGATTTAACCAATTGCTTGATTAACTCACAGCTATACAATACTGTCATACTGTGATAGAACGACACAGATTTAACCAATTGCCTGATTATCTCACAGCTATACAATACTGTCATACTGTGATAGAACGACACATATTTAACCAATTGCTTGATTATCTCACAGCTATACAATACTGTCATACTGTGATAGAATGACACAGATTTAACCAATTGCCTGATTAACTCACAGCTATACAATACTGTCATACTGTGATAGAATGACACAGATTTAACCAATTGCCTGATTAACTCACAGCTATACAATACTGTCATACTGTGATAGAATGACACAGATTTAACCAATTGCTTGATTAACTAACAGCTATACAATACTGTCATACTGTGATAGAATGACACAGATTTAACCAATTGCCTGATTAACTCACAGCTATACAATACTGTCATACTGTGATAGAATGGCACAGATTTAACCAATTGCTTGATTAAACTCACAGCTATACAATACTGTCATACTGTGATAGAATGACACAGATTTAACCAATTGCCTGATTAACTCACAGCTATACAATACTGTCATACTGTGATAGAACGACACAGATTTAACCAATTGCCTGATTAACTCACAGCTATACAATACTGTCATACTGCGATAGAATGACACAGATTTAACCAATTGCTTGATTAACTCACAGCTATACAATACTGTCATACTGTGATAGAATGACACAGATTTAACCAATTGCCTGATTAACTCACAGCTATACAATACTGTCATACTGTGATAGAATGACACAGATTTAACCAATTGCCTGATTAACTCACAGCTATACAATACTGTCATACTGTGATAGAACGACACAGATTTAACCAATTGCCTGATTATCTCACAGCTATACAATACTGTCATACTGTGATAGAATGACACAGATTTAACCAATTGCCTGATTAACTCACAGCTATACAATACTGTCATACTGTGATAGAACGACACAGATTTAACCAATTGCTTGATTAACTCACAGCTATACAATACTGTCATACTGTGATAGAATGACACAGATTTAACCAATTGCCTGATTAACTCACAGCTATACAATACTGTCATACTGCGATAGAATGACACAGATTTAACCAATTGCCTGATTAACTCACAGCTATACAATACTGTCATACTGTGATAGAATGACACATATTTAACCAATTGCTTGATTAACTCAAAGCTATACAATACTGTCATACTGCGATAGAATGACACAGATTTAACCAATTGCTTGATTAACTCACAGCTATACAATACTGTCATACTGTGATAGAACGACACAGATTTAACCAATTGCCTGATTATCTCACAGCTATACAATACTGTCATACTGTGATAGAATGACACAGATTTAACCAATTGCCTGATTAACTCACAGCTATACAATACTGTCATACTGTGATAGAACGACACAGATTTAACCAATTGCTTGATTAACTCACAGCTATACAATACTGTCATACTGTGATAGAACGACACAGATTTAACCAATTGCCTGATTATCTCACAGCTATACAATACTGTCATACTGTGATAGAATGACACAGATTTAACCAATTGCCTGATTAACTCACAGCTATACAATACTGTCATACTGTGATAGAATGACACAGATTTAACCAATTGCTTGATTAACTCACAGCTATACAATACTGTCATACTGTGATAGAATGACACAGATTTAACCAATTGCCTGATTAACTCACAGCTATACAATACTGTCATACTGTGATAGAATGACACAGATTTAACCAATTGCCTGATTAACTCACAGCTATACAATACTGTCATACTGTGATAGAATGACACAGATTTAACCAATTGCCTGATTAACTCACAGCTATACAATACTGTCATACTGTGATAGAATGACACAGATTTAACCAATTGCCTGATTAACTCACAGCTATACAATACTGTCATACTGTGATAGAATGACACAGATTTAACCAATTGCTTGATTAACTCACAGCTATACAATACTGTCATACTGTGATAGAACGACACAGATTTAACCAATTGCCTGATTAACTCAAAGCTATACAATACTGTCATACTGTGATAGAACGACACAGATTTAACCAATTGCCTGATTAACTCACAGCTATACAATACTGTCATACTGTGATAGAATGACACAGATTTAACCAATTGCCTGATTAACTCACAGCTATACAATACTGTCATACTGTGATAGAATGACACAGATTTAACCAATTGCTTGATTAACTCACAGCTATACAATACTGTCATACTGTGATAGAACGACACAGATTTAACCAATTGCCTGATTATCTCACAGCTATACAATACTGTCATACTGTGATAGAATGACACAGATTTAACCAATTGCCTGATTAACTCACAGCTATACAATACTGTCATACTGTGATAGAATGACACAGATTTAACCAATTGCCTGATTAACTCACAGCTATACAATACTGTCATACTGTGATAGAACGACACAGATTTAACCAATTGCTTGATTAACTCAAAGCTATACAATACTGTCATACTGTGATAGA
This sequence comes from Archivesica marissinica, assembly GCA_014843695.1. Taxonomy (NCBI): domain Eukaryota; kingdom Metazoa; phylum Mollusca; class Bivalvia; order Venerida; family Vesicomyidae; genus Archivesica; species Archivesica marissinica. The sequence goes on from CM026388.1 coordinate 27,623,862, forward strand.
ACGACACAGATTTAACCAATTGCCTGATTATCTCACAGCTATACAATACTGTCATACTGTGATAGAATGACACATATTTAACCAATTGCTTGATTAACTCAAAGCTATACAATACTGTCATACTGCGATAGAATGACACAGATTTAACCAATTGCTTGATTAACTCACAGCTATACAATACTGTCATACTGTGATAGAACGACACAGATTTAACCAATTGCCTGATTATCTCACAGCTATACAATACTGTCATACTGCGATAGAATGACACAGATTTAACCAATTGCCTGATTAACTCACAGCTATACAATACTGTCATACTGTGATAGAACGACACAGATTTAACCAATTGCTTGATTAACTCACAGCTATACAATACTGTCATACTGTGATAGAACGACACATATTTAACCAATTGCTTGATTATCTCACAGCTATACAATACTGTCATACTGTGATAGAATGACACAGATTTAACCAATTGCCTGATTAACTCACAGCTATACAATACTGTCATACTGTGATAGAATGACACAGATTTAACCAATTGCTTGATTAAACTCACAGCTATACAATACTGTCATACTGTGATAGAATGACACAGATTTAACCAATTGCCTGATTAACTCACAGCTATACAATACTGTCATACTGTGATAGAACGACACAGATTTAACCAATTGCCTGATTATCTCACAGCTATACAATACTGTCATACTGTGATAGAATGACACAGATTTAACCAATTGCCTGATTAACTCACAGCTATACAATACTGTCATACTGTGATAGAATGACACAGATTTAACCAATTGCCTGATTAACTCACAGCTATACAATACTGTCATACTGTGATAGAATGGCACAGATTTAACCAATTGCTTGATTAAACTCACAGCTATACAATACTGTCATACTGTGATAGAACGACACAGATTTAACCAATTGCCTGATTAACTCAAAGCTATACAATACTGTCATACTGTGATAGAACGACACAGATTTAACCAATTGCCTGATTATCTCACAGCTATACAATACTGTCATACTGTGATAGAATGACACAGATTTAACCAATTGCCTGATTAACTCACAGCTATACAATACTGTCATACTGTGATAGAACGACACATATTTAACCAATTGCTTGATTAACTCAAAGCTATACAATACTGTCATACTGTGATAGAACGACACAGATTTAACCAATTGCCTGATTATCTCACAGCTATACAATACTGTCATACTGTGATAGAATGACACAGATTTAACCAATTGCCTGATTAACTCACAGCTATACAATACTGTCATACTGTGATAGAACGACACAGATTTAACCAATTGCTTGATTAACTCACAGCTATACAATACTGTCATACTGTGATAGAACGACACAGATTTAACCAATTGCCTGATTAACTCACAGCTATACAATACTGTCATACTGTGATAGAACGACACAGATTTAACCAATTGCCTGATTAACTCACAGCTATACAATACTGTCATACTGTGATAGAATGACACAGATTTAACCAATTGCCTGATTAACTCACAGCTATACAATACTGTCATACTGTGATAGAACGACACATATTTAACCAATTGCTTGATTAACTCAAAGCTATACAATACTGTCATACTGTGATAGAACGACACAGATTTAACCAATTGCCTGATTATCTCACAGCTATACAATACTGTCATACTGTGATAGAATGACACAGATTTAACCAATTGCCTGATTAACTCACAGCTATACAATACTGTCATACTGTGATAGAACGACACATATTTAACCAATTGCTTGATTAACTCAAAGCTATACAATACTGTCATACTGTGATAGAACGACACAGATTTAACCAATTGCCTGATTATCTCACAGCTATACAATACTGTCATACTGTGATAGAATGGCACAGATTTAACCAATTGCTTGATTAAACTCACAGCTATACAATACTGTCATACTGTGATAGAATGGCACAGATTTAACCAATTGCTTGATTAAACTCACAGCTATACAATACTGTCATACTGTGATAGAATGACACAGATTTAACCAATTGCTTGATTAACTCACAGCTATACAATACTGTCATACTGTGATAGAATGACACAGATTTAACCAATTGCTTGATTCGTGAAACTAACATGACAATATGTCACGATTGTTCACTATAATTGTGTCGTAGCGCGTTTTCAGTTATAAATAAGAAATACACATTAATGAATTGTCGTCTGCTATCTATTTATAGCCTTTATTTTACCCAGCATCCAAAGAATTAATTATCCTTTCAACGCAATCTAAACAATTCACATATATACAGGCACAAGTAGCTACGTATTATTACATGAAATAAACCTGTGTTAACAACATATACCCCAGTCGTATATACTGTAACGATTATGCAAATTTCTCGTAATTAATCTGTAGAAATAAACATATTTTATTGTCCTATAATTAAGTAGAACTAATTAAGCTTGTTGGATACCTTGATCATAAATCATTCTTATGTTATGCTATATTTCGGGTTTTACGCCTGCATCAGCACCATTTTGGGCTATATCGCCGGCGGGCAGTTTTACCTAACTACACCTTTCCTGGGCAGGCTCCAGCGGTTAACCAGTACTTGGGTGCACCAACCTCCGTAAGAAACTGCCAACTTTTTCATATAAATGAGACACGGCCTGAGCAGGGCTCGAACCCGTGACCATCAGTGATGATAGGTATAAATCATTCTACCATTACCGGTATGCAACAATTTCTCTGGGGGTGGACAGTCCATAAATCACTCTACCGGTATGCAACAATTTCTCTGGGGGTGGACAGTCCATAAATCACTCTACCGGTATGCAACAATTTCTCTGGGGGTGGACAGTCCATAAATCACTCTACCGGTATGCAACAATTTCTCTGGGGGTGGACAGTCCATAAATCACTCTACCGGTATGCAACAATTTCTCTGGGGGTGGACAGTCCATAAATCACTCTACCGGTATGCAACAATTTCTCTGGGGGTGGACAGTCCATAAATCACTCTACCGGTATGCAACAATTTCTCTGGGGGTGGACAGTCCATAAATCACTCTACCGGTATGCAACAATTTCTCTGGGGGTGGACAGTCCATAAATCACTCTACCGGTATGCAACAATTTCTCTGGGGGTGGACAGTCCATAAATCACTCTACCGGTATGCAACAATTTCTCTGGGGGTGGACAGCCATAAATCACTCTACCGGTATGCAACAATTTCTCTGGGGGTGGACAGTCCATAAATCACTCTACCGGTATGCAACAATTTCTCTGGGGGTGGACAGCCCATAAATCACTCTACCGGTATGCAACAATTTCTCTGGGGGTGGACAGCCCATAAATCACTCTACCGGTATGCAACAATTTCTCTGGGGGTGGACAGTCCATAAATCACTCTACCGGTATGCAACAATTTCTCTGGGGGTGGACAGCCCATAAATCACTCTACCGGTATGCAACAATTTCTCTGGGGGTGGACAGTCCATAAATCACTCTACCATTATGCAACAATTTCTCTGGGGGTGGACAGTCCATAAATCACTCTACCATTATGCAACAATTTATCTGGGGGTGGACAGCCCATAAATCGGAGAATTTCTAACTATAAGTATTCTTTTGTTATACCAGATTTATTGTGTATTTGTTTGTTTACCAGATTTATTGTGTATTTGTTTGTTATACCAGATTTATTGTGTATTTGTTTGTTTACCAGATTTATTGTGTATTTGTTTGTTATACCAGATTTATTGTGTATTTGTTTGTTATACCAGATTTATTGTGTATTTGTTTGTTTACCAGATTTATTGTGTATTTGTTTGTTTACCAGATTTATTGTGTATTTGTTTGTTTACCAGATTTATTGTGTATTTGTTTGTTATACCAGATTTATTGTGTATTTGTTTGTTTACCAGATTTATTGTGTATTTGTTTGTTATACCAGATATATTGTGTATTTGTTTGTTATACCAGATTTATTGTGTATTTGTTTGTTTACCAGATTTATTGTGTATTTGTTTGTTTACCAGATTTATTGTGTATTTGTTTGTTATACCAGATTGATTCTGTATATGACACCCTGGTAGAACCACCGACGTTCCGGAAGCCATCTTGACAAGATTTGACACCGCCAATGGGAATCAAACCGTGAGGGGCCAGTGATTTTGAAGTCCACAACCGTAACCACTAAGCCACCGCAGGCTGCATAAGGACTTTCCTCAAAATATGAAATCGGTCTTGAAAGGAGAAATTATTACGGACTTAGCTTCCGTGGTGTAATGGATATATGGAGTCCGCATCCTAATCGAGAGGTTGTGAGGTTGTGAGCACCACCAGAACCACAGAGATGATGTCCTTAAAGCGACATTACATCGCAAAAAGCAATAGTGTATTTTTTCACGTATAAATGCGTTGATTCTACAAATTCTTCCGAATACATTCGAACACTAACATTGAATCAATATACAGTGTTTTTGTGGTCTACAAACTTTCAAAATTGAAAGTAGGATTTCATATAACGGTCATCCATGCTCCTGAATTGACGTTTCTTTGTCCATCGGAGTCAATACTAAATGCGAGATACTGTCGTTTAGAGATAATTTAACTAAGATTGGTCTACAAATAAATATAATAATGGTGTTATTCAGGATACACGCGTTGTATTACGCTTGGATGTCGACCCTATTTGCATTATTTTGTTATGTCAACAAACTGCGTATACGACATTTGTTTATAAGTTGAAATACTCAGTTTTTGAGGCAAATATTTGGGGAAAGCTATACCATATAATAGGAAAATACATTCTGTAGAAATTTGCGTTTTCACTGATGTAGTGTCGCTTTAAGACAAGACTCTTAAATTTGCAATTCTACTTTCTCCCTCATAGAGATGGATTCCATTAAGAATTAGGTCTCGAGAGTGATTAAAGGTATTGAGAGTGATTAACGGTCTCGAGAATGATTAAAGGTCTTGAGAGTGATTAATGGTCTCGAGAGTGATTAACGGTCTTGAGAGTGAGTAAAGGTCTCGAGAGTGATTAATGGTCTCAAGAGTGATTAAAGGTCTCAAGAGTGATTAAACTAATGGGAACATTTCCAGTTTAGCCATCCCCGGAAGTGCACTTTATCCATAGGGGGCCATCCTTACACCCTCGCTCAACACCTTCATCCTTCAACCTCCTAAGGCCAGGCTATATTGAAAAGATCTGTTCTGCAACCTTCCTAAAAAAACAACAGCCAAAATCAGTGGGCACCGCTAAACTGGAACCAGTGGGAACCAACCAACTAATGCTGTTAGAACCAGAGGGAACCAACCAACTAATGCTGTTAGAACCAGAGGGAACCAACCAACTAATGCTGTTAGAACCAGAGGGAACCAACCAACTAATGCTGTTAGAACCAGTGGGAACCAACCAACTAATGCTGTTAGAACCAGAGGGAACCAACCAACTAATGCTGTTAGAACCAGTGGGAACCAACCAACTAATGCTGTTAGAACCAGTGGGAACCAACCAACTAATGCTGTTAGAACTTGTTTCGCAATTGAGCTAAAATAACTTTGTATTAACGAAATTCACAAAATTTAAGTGTCGTGGTATCATAGAACCTTAAGGAAAGATGTGTTAATCCAATAACACATAGATTAACATCTACAATCTGCAAATATTGTGAACACTTGTGAACAGCTTTGTTGATTGATACAGAGATGTATAGAACTGATTATACTGTATGTCATTCAACAAAACATCTCACCAGTAGCTAAGGCCATTAATAATCAATGCCAGATTTTCATCCAAATTTTCAAACAGGGTTGGGGGATGGTGAATATTTTTTGACTGGGTAATATTTTATTGGTAGTTTATTGCAATCACAATTGCATCTCCCTATTCTCTCTCCCTCTTCTCTCTCCCTTTTCTCTATCCCTCTTCTATCTCCCTCTTCTCTCTCCTCTCTCCCACTTCTCTCTCCCTCTTATATCTCCCTATTATATCTCCCTCTCTCCCTCTTATATCTCCCTCTCCCTCTTATATCTTCCTCTTCTCTCTCCCCCTTTTCCCCATCCTCTTTCCCTCTTCTCTCTCCCTCTTCTCTCTCCCTCTTCTCTCTCCCGCTTCTATCTCTCCTCTCCCCCTCTTCTATCATCCTTTCTCCTACTACTCTCCCCCTCTTCTATCACCCTCTCTCCCTCTTCTCTCTCCCTCACGGCGATGGATTCCATCAGGAATGAGGTCTCGAGAGCGATAACCCAATGTTGTATAAACATGCTTTGCAATCGAGCTGAAATAAAAACAACTGTTTCCTTCAATTAAACGAGGGGACGATGTCCAAATGTAGGGCTGAGGGTGATTTGCCTTTCTTCTCCCTATATTGAGCTGAGGGAGAAGTGAGCTTTGACCTTGGCAATAAACTACTCCCTTATAGAGATATGAGTTATGTAATTCAAATGTTCACACACCAAAATTTGGCGACAATGGCAGTTTAAAATGATGGAGCTTGCTACCATACATACTCGCCTATAACACGTGTTTTTTACCACAAGATTGTGGCCTCAAATTGGCTTCACGTCTTATAAGTGAGTGCAAAAAATGTGTTAACCCTTTCCTTCATAGAGATTTAGGTTAATATACTATTATATCTGCATACAAACAACAGTCATTTAACCCTTTCCTTCATAGAGATTTAGGTTAATATACTATTATATCTCCATACAAATGACAGCCATTTAACCCTTTCTTTAATAGAGATTTAGGTTAATATACTATTATATCTCGATACAAACGACAGCCATTTAACCCTTTCCTTCATAGAGATTTAGGTTAATATACTATTATATCTCGATACAAATGACAGTCATTTAACCCTTTCCTTCATAGAGATTTAAGTTAATATACTATTATATCTCCATACAAACGACAGCCATTTAACCCTTTCCTTAATAGAGATTTAGGTTAATATATTATTATATCTCGATACAAATGACAGTCATTTAACCCTTTCCTTCATAGAGATTTAAGTTAATATACTATTATATCTCCATACAAACGACAGCCATTTAACCCTTTCCTTAATAGAGATTTAGGTTAATATACTATTATATCTCCATACAAACGACAGCCATTTAGCCCTTTCCTTCATACAGATTTAGGTTAATATACTATTATATCTCCATACAAACGACAGCCATTTCACCCTTTCCTTCATACAGATTTAGGTTAATATACTATTATATCTCCATACAAACAACAACCATTTAACCCTTTCCTTCATAGAGATTTAGGTTAATATACTATTATATCTGCATACAAACAACAGCCATTTAACCCTTTCCTTCATAGAGATTTAGGTTAATATACTATTATATCTCCATACAAACGACAGCCATTTAACCCTTTCCTTCATAGAGATTTAGGTTAATATACTATTATATCTCCATACAAACGACAGCCATTTAGCTATCATGCACCTCCATAGATATTACTGGGACTACATGAGTTTCTGGCCTTTATTATGAACATTGGTTTGGCTACTACATTGTCAATGTATATCGTAATGGTAATGTCGACAAGAGGTGCTTCTATGAGGGAAAGGGTTAATGAACATTTGTTTGGCTACTACATTCTCAATGTATGTCATAATGGTAATGTCGTCAAGAGGTGCTTCTATGAGGGAAAGGGTTAATGAACATTGGTTTGGCTACTACATTGTCAATGTATGTCGTAATGGTAATGTCGTCAAGAGGTGCTTCTATGAGGGAAAGGATTAATGAACATTGGTTTGGCTACTACATTGTCAATGTATGTCGTAATGGTAATGTCGTCAAGAGGTGTTTCTATGAGGGAAAGGGTTAAACCGTTGATTAAAACTCTTAACAAATACTAAATTTAAGCTCTTTCTTTTTGAGCAGCATTGATACCAGGTATAGTACACCAATCCACATATTCAAACAAATCCTTTCCTACCTTAATTGTCGTTTTTATAGCAGAGTAACTTCCCCTAGTTGCTAAGTTGTTAAGAGTTCCTTCCCTTATTTATAGTATCCATAATTAGGTTTTAGGAAAAAACGAAAGCCCTCTGACACTGAACATTTATTCATCTTGCACTGGTCAAACATGCAATCTATACATGATCTGGTGTCCATGCTATCATGTGGTCGTCTTTTATGCGAGATCGTCTTATGGTTGTATATACGTAAATAGGCAGATGTGCATCCGCGGTCCACTCGAATGTAGTCCCAATAACTAATATAGTTCATTTTTCATTTTGGTAAAAATGAATTTTCATGACAGGATGTATAGTTTTTGTGGGTTTTTTTTGAGAAATTATGTGACTTGAGAAGACTTCAGACTAGTTGATGTGTAGGAAAGATGTGGTATAAAAATTCAGGCCATTGCAAACTGATGGTTGGTATACTGTATTATTTGGCGGAGGATTACAGTATGTAAACGCAGTGACGTTATTCATAGGCATAGCCAGTGCTGGCTATGCGAAACATAAAATTTGAAATATTCTTGGTGTGTTTCAGGCTCATTTGAATACCTCTTCACAGTGGATGTGGTATCAGAAGAAATGAAAGATTGGAAATATAAATGAACAGACTGTATGTTTTTACTTTTTACTATGTATTTAATAGGCAATTTATTTGTTGTTTTACAACCTCATAGGCGAGTATGGATGGTAGAACTTGATTAATACAGGTTTTGTAATGAATACCATTGTATGAATGCATCCTGTTTGGAAATTGTGACAGTGAGGTTAAACAGGAATATATTACTTTATACCAAGAGGAAATTGTGACAGTGAGGTTAAACAGGAATATATTACTTTATACCAAGAGGAAATTGTGACAGTGAGGTTAAACAGGAATATATTACTTTATACCAAGAGGACATTAATTCATATTGGCCTTCTTATAAAACACAATTGTTAAAGTCTTCTTATTACTATTCAATATCAATTATGATCCAGTTACATTCCTCTAGTTTATACAATATACTATTGTATACTGGTATCAACTTACTATCTGTTCATCTATTTTATGATATCGACTTCCAAGGGAGATGATTTCTATTGTCTCTTCGTCCAAGGGAGACTATTTCTATTGTCAATATGTCCAAGGGAGACTATTTCTATTGTCTCTTCGTCCAAGGGAGACTATTTCGATCACCTCTATGTTCAAGGGAGGCTATTGTTATTGTCTCTATGTCCAAGGGAGACTATTTGTATTGTGCATCGACTTCCATCGGGAGACACATTTGTAATGTGTTTTTAATTTTAACTGTTCATTTATTTCATATTCAATGTCCACACACAAACTCTTAACCCAACAATTCAGCAGGAGGACACATGTGCTACCAACAATTCAGCAGGAGGACACATGTGCTACCAACAATTCAGCAGGATGACCCATGTGCTATCAACAATTCAGCAGGAGGACACATGTGCTACCAACAATTCAGCAGGATGACCCATGTGCTACCAACAATTCAGCAGGATGACCCATGTGCTACCAACAATTCAGCAGGAGGACACATGTGCTACCAACAATTCAGCAGGAGGACACATGTGCTACCAACAATTCAGCAGGAGGACACATATGTCACAAACTTACATAAAGAACAAAATTTCAATGGCGTTTTTCCTCCCAAGGGAGGCAATAAATTTTGATGAGAAATACTATTACTGAGTTACAATTCCTTACCTGGTCATCTCTCTTTGTTCTCGGCGGTCGAACATTGGATGCTGGTGTCGGTGCCGGGGCATGCGCAATGCTGCTATCCCTGAGGGGTGACAGGTTTCTGTGCGGCCGGAAGGGTCTCGTAATCTTCCCTGTGTACTGGTTCTCTTTTGGTTCCCTGAAATAAGACATTAATTTATGTTATACTTTCGAATGAAACATTTTATCAGTGAAATATAACATGTTATCCTATTGATTGAAAGCAGTGGATTAACACACAGTAATTCTCCCTGTATTAACATATATTAATTCTCCTTGGATTAACACATTAATTCTCCCTGGATTAACACACATTAATTCTCCCTGAATTTACACATATTAATTCTCCCTGGATTAACACATATTAATTCTCCCTGGATTGACACATATTAATTCTCCCTGGATTAACATATATTAATTATCACTGGATTAACACATATTACTTCTCCCTGGATTAACACATATTAATTACCCCTGAATTAACACACATATTAATTCTCCCAGTATTAACACATATTAATTCTCCCTGAATTAACACACACATTAATTCTCCCTGGATTAACACATATTATTTCTCCCTGGATTAACACATATTATTTCTCCCTGAATTAACATACATTAATTCTCCCTGGATTGACACATATTAATTCTCCCTGGATTAACATATATTAATTCTCCCTGGATTAACATATATTAATTCTCACTGGATTAACACATATTAATTCTCCCTGGATTAACACGCATTAATTCTCCCTGGATTAACACATATTAATTCTCCCTTGATTAACACATATTATTTCTCCCTGGATTAACACATATTATTTCTCCCTGGATTAACACATATTATTTCTCCCTGGATTAACACATATTATTTCTCCCTGGATTAACACATATTATTTCTCCATGGATTAACACATATTAATTCTCCCTGGATTAACACACATTAATTCTCCCTGGATTAACACACATTAATTCTCCCTGGATTAACACACAGTAATTCTCCCTGGATTAACATGCATTAATTCTCCCTGGATTAACACATATTATTTCTCCCTGGATTAACACATATTAATTCTCACAATGGATTAACACATATTAATTCTCCCTGGAGTAACACACAGTAATTCTCCCTGGATTAACACACATTAATTCTCCCTGGATTAACATGCATTATTTCTCCCTGGATTAACACATATTATTTCTCCCTGGATTAACACATGTTATTTCTCCCTGGATTAACACATATTATTTCTCCTTGGATTAACACATTATTTCTCCCTGGATTAACACATATTATTTCTCCCTGGATTAACACATATTAATTCTCCCTGGATTAACACATATTAATTCTCCCTGGATTAACACATGTTATTTCTCCCTGGATTAACACACAGTAATACTCCCTGGATTAACATGCATTAATTCTCCCTGGATTAACACATATTATTTCTCCCTGGATTAACACATATTAATTCTCACAATGGATTAACACATATTAATTCTCCCTGGATTAACACACAGTAATTCTCCCTGGATTAACACACATTAATTCTCCCTGGATTAACATGCATTATTTCTCCCTGGATTAACACACAGTAATTCTCCCTGGATTAACACACATTAATTCTCCCTGGATTAACATGCATTATTTCTCCCTGGATTAACACATATTATTTCTCCCTGGATTAACACATATTAATTCTCCCTGGATTAACACACATTAATTCTCCCTGGATTAACACACATTAATTCTCCCTGGATTAACACACCTTAATTCTCCCTGGATTAACACACATTAATTCTCCCTGGATTAACACATATTAATTCTCCCTGGATTAACACATATTAATTCTCCCTGGATTAACACACATTAATTCTCCCTGGATTAACACACATTAATTCTCCCTGGATTAACACATATTAATTCTCCCTGGATTGACAAATATTAATTCTCCCTGGATTAACACATATTAATTCTCCCTGGATTATCACATATTATTTCTCCCGCGGATTAACACATATTAATTCTCCCTGGATTATCACACATTAATTCTCCCTGAATTAACACATTATTTCTCCCTGGATTAACACACATTAATGCTCCCTGGATTAACACATATTAATTCTCCCTGAATAAATGGTTCCTAGCCACTGAATGTTGAAATGTTAACGTGAACATTTTCGAACTCAAGGCATCAGTGACATCATTTATGACATCATCTAAATGAGACGCTCGTTTAGCGTATGGTTGCACTGTTTGTTCATAAACATACTTTTACTTTTACCACTACTTAATATTCATCCGGTGAAATATAATTTGAGCAACACCGAAACAAACAAATATTGAAGCACATATAAATACTTGATTGCGAAACAAGTTCTTTCAACTTATATTAATCACTCTCAAGACCTCATTCCTGATGGAATCCATCGCCATGAAGGAGAGAGAAGAGGCAATGTGGAATTTAAATGCCTTGCCTAAGGGCACAATCGTAACAGCTCTAGCGGGGCTCAAACTCCGGGCCTTTCGCACATGAATCGAACGTGCATCCACTGCGCTATCACGACTTCCACAAATATATATACATACATACCTTCCGCGATATGAGTACATTGGTTTGATCAAGAATAAGCCAGACTCTTGTTCTATTCCATCCAGCGTCTCCATTAACAAGTTTGCCAGACGATATCTCTCAATGCCCATCTCATCCATACGGTCCGCCCATCTCTTTGCCCGCTGTAACACAAACATTGAGCAACCCGTTTATTCATATTTTCATATTTACATACACAGAAACACATACAGTCAAACCTGTCTTAAACAGCCAGCCAAGGGAGTCAGAGAAAGTGGCTGATTAGCACAGGTGGCTGCTTAATAGAGGTCAAATATATAATAAAACAACTAATTGGGAATCTGGAAACTGGCTGCTTAAAACAGGTTGGCTGCTTAATGGAGGTGACCACTAACACAGGTTTGACTGTAAATACAATTTCACCTTATTACAGTTTAACATTTGATATATTCTTGAAGCACAGCTACAGAGTTATAACATTATAGAGATATATAGAGGATATTTGTTTGTTTTGAGTGAATATGGAATATATCTCACTGAGAAGTGAGAACATTTCAAATATTCACTCAAAACAAACAAATATTCTTTTTATTTTATGCTAATTGGTGAAAAACAAACACAAAATGAAGAAATTAAAATAGCTGGCCGCCGTGTTTTTGCGCGGATGAATACATTGACGACTATACGTTGTGAGTCGATACACAAATATGCTGCCATCTTGAATTTAAAGTTGAATCGAGGAAAAATACATGAAAACATTTATTGGATTTATTGTTACAATTTGCAGTGACAAACTTGTCAGTTGTATTTTGCTTTTGATTTGTTTCATAACAAAAACAATTATACAGGTAAATAGTGTCATTGGAGCCAGGTAAATGGTGAAAATTAAATAACACGTTGTCTAAGCATTTAATGGGAGAGTAATAGTGCAAGAATAGTGATAGAACACTGTATTTCATCAATTAGCATAAAATAAATTTGTTTATGTAAACATAGGAGGATGATACACAGAGTAGAACATAGACGATAGCACATAAGTAAAAGATATATAAATTTAGATCACAATTTATATACAGCAGAATAGAGGAGGATAAGTATTGAGAAGTGAAAATAGAAGACAATTCCAGCCACTCCATGCAAAAACATTGTCATCATTTTTAATATATTTACTTACATCAACGTACCAAGATATAAACTGATCCCATTTTTTATTTTACATAATGATTAAGGATGGCAACGTATAGCTATCGTATAACAACTTATATTAGTCACTCTCGTTGGCGCGGATGAAAGCGTAAATGTGGTCATTCGTGTGGGAGGAAACCGGAGTATCCGGAGAAAACCCAACCTGTCCGATCTGGCGACCACCGTACCATCTCGCATGCTTCCCAGTCAGAGGATCGAACCTGAGTTGCATTGGTGAGAAGCGAGCATGCTAACCACTGTGCTAATCGCAATCTTGACATGAGTACTCTGACATATTTGTTATGCTTTATTTTCATATATTTGGCATGTATTTTGGATGATTTATTTTTAGCCGTTACAATCGTGCCCTTAGGGGCATTTAAATTCCACATTGCCTCTTCTCTCTCCCTCGTGGCGATGGATTCCATCAGGAATGAGGTCTCGAGAGTGATTAAAAGAAGTGGTAAAAACTTGTTTCGCAAATCGAGCTAAAATAAATTTGTATAAACAATGAAATATTTGAAAAAGAATATTTGTCTTTCAGTTATTTAATGGCGAATAAAACATGGTTTGGAGTTAACTTGGAATAACCCATGCATGCCCGGAGGTGAATAAACATGGTTTGGAGTTGACTTGGAATAAACCATGCATGCCCGGAGGTGAATAAACATGGTTTGGAGTTGACTTGGAATAAACCATGCATGTCCGGAGGTGAATAAACATGGTTTGGAATTACCTTGGAATAAACCATGCATGTCCGGAGGTGAATAAACATGGTTTGGAGTTGACTTGGAATAAACCATGCATGTCCGGAGGTGAATAAACATGGTTTGGAATTGACTTGGAATAAACCATACATGCCCAGAGGTGAATAAACATGGTTTGGAATTGACTTGGAATAAACCATGCATGTCCGGAGGTGAATAAACATGGTTTGGAATTACCTTGGAATAAACCATGCATGTCCGGAGGTGAATAAACATGGTTTGGAATTGACTTGGAATAAACCGTGCATGCCCAGAGGTGAATAAACATGGTTTGGAATTGACTTGGAATAAACCATGCATGCCCAGAGGTGAATAAACATGGTTTGGAATTGACTTGGAATAAACCATGCATGCCCGGAGACCGTTCTATTCTACCACAAATCGTGTTCTATTCTACTACAAATCACGTTCTATTCTACTACAAATCATGGTCTATTCTACTACAAATCATGGTCTATTCTCTATTCTACTACAAATCATGTTCTATTCTACTACAAATCACGGTCTATTCTACTACAAATCATGTTCTATTCTACTACAAATCATGGTCTATTCTACTACAAATCATGGTCTATTTTTCTACTACAAATCATGGTCTATTCTACTACAAATCATGATCTATTCTCTATTCTACTACAAATCATGTTCTATTCTACCACAAATCATGTTATATTCTACTACATATCATGTTCTATTCTACTACAAATCATGTTCTATTGTCTATTCTACTACAAATCATGTTCCATTCTACTACATATAACGTTATATTCTCTATTCAACTACAAACCACGTTCTATTCTACTACAAACCACGTTCTATTCTACTACAAACCACGCACCATTACACTACAAACCATGTTCTATTCCAATACAAATCATGTTCTATTCTACTACAAATCATGTTCTATTCTCTATTCTACTACAACCCATGTTCTATTCTACTACAAATCATGTTCTATTCTACTACAAATCATGTTCTATTCTACTACAAATCACGTTCGATTCTACTACAAATCATGTTCTATTCTACTACAAATAATGACCAAAATATCAATAAAAAGCGCACAATTAGTTGGTGTTATTTGTGAGTTTATGACATCACATTCCTTCTTTACGTATACATCAAAATGCCGAGTCATGTTAGAACAAACAAGAGGGGCTGGCACTAGAACAAGGGGCAAGCGTGGCACAAAAACTAACAATTCATATATATAACGCCCATTACGATCTAGTCTAGGTCCCCGGAAGGGGTTTGACATTAATGGTACATACATACATACATACATACATACATACGATCATTATATTTACCTGGTTTTGTAAAGCTTCCATTTTATCAAACAGTTCAAAGACATTCTCGTTCAAACTTTGGCTTTTCTGAACATTGTCTGCAAAAATTAGGTAAAGAATTACACTACAATAATACTCGGACCGGGAAGTATGTGAGATGGTGGTGGTCGCCAGATCGGACAGGTGGGTTTTCTCTGGGTACTCCGGTTTCCTCCCACACGAATGACCACATATATGCTTTCAATCGCGCCAACGAGAGTGATTAATATAAGTTGTTAGAACTTGCTTCGCAATCATAATACTAGTATATACTCACTGATACCGTAATGTTCCTGTTATATGTACACCATTATATCATAATACTAGTATATACTCACTGATACCGTACTGTTCCTGTTACATGTACATCATTATAACATAATACTAGTATATACTCACTGATACCGTACTGTTCCTGTTATAGGTACACCATTATATTATAATACTTGTATATACTCACTGATACCATACTGTTCCTGTTACATGTACACCATTATATCATAATACTTGTATATACTCACTGATACCGTACTGTTCCTGTTACATGTACACCCATTATATAATAATACTAGTATATACTCACTGATACCGTACTGTTCCTGTTACATGTACACCATTATATAATACTTGTATATACTCACTGATACCGTACTGTTCCTGTTACATGTACACCATTATATTATAATACTAGTATATACTCACTAATACCGTACTGTTCCTGTTACATGTACACCATTATATTATAATACTAGTATATACTCACTGATACCATACTGTTCCTGTTACATGTACACCATTATATTATAATACTAGTATATACTCACTGATACCGTACTGTTCCTGTTATATGTACACCCATTATATAATAATACTAGTATATACTCACTGATACCGTACTGTTCCTGTTACATGTACACCATTATATAATACTTGTATATACTCACTGATACCGTACTGTTCCTGTTACATGTACACCATTATATTATAATACTAGTATATACTCACTAATACCATACTGTTCCTGTTACATGTACACCATTATATTATAATACTAGTATATACTCACTGATACCGTACTGTTCCTGTTACATGTACACCATTATATTATAATACTAGTATATACTCACTGATACCGTACTGTTCCTGTTACATGTACACCATTATATTATAATACTAGTATATACTCACTAATACCGTACTGTTCCTGTTACATGTACACCCATTATATTATAATACTAGTATATACTCACTGATACCGTACTGTTCCTGTTACATGTACACCCACTATATATTAATACTAGTATATACTCACTGATACCGTACTGTTCCTGTTACATGTACACCATTATATTATAATACTAGTATATACTCACTGATACCGTACTGTTCCTGTTACATGCAGTTATCATAATACTAGTAATATACATATTACCTACGTTACCATTTACATACCTTCAATTTCTTTCATTCGACAGTGATGTACGTATTACCTACGTTACCATTCACATACCTTCAATGTCTTTCAATCGACAATGATGTACGTATTACCTACGTTACCATTCACATACCTTCAATGTCTTTCAATCGACAATGATGTACGTATTACCTACGTTACCATTCACATACCTTCAATGTCTTTCAATCGACAATAATGTACGTATTACCTACGTTACCATTCACATACCTTCAATGTCTTTCAATCGACAATGATGTACGTATTACCTACGTTACAAGTCACATACCTTCAATGTCTTTCAATCGACAGTGATGTACGTATTACCTACGTTACCATTCACATACCTTCAATGTCTTTCATTCGACAGTAATATACGTATTACCTACGTTACCATTCACATACCTTCAATGTTTTTCAATCGACAGTAATATACGTATTACCTATGTTACCATTCACATACCTTCAATGTCTTTCAATCGACAGTAATGTACGTATTACCTACGTTACCATTCACATACCTTCAATTTCTTTCAATCGACTATGATGTACGTATTTCCTACGTTACCATTCACATACCTTCAATGTCTTTCATTCGACAGTAATATACGTATTACCTACGTTACCATTCATATACCTTCAATGTCTTTCAATCGACAGTAATATACGTATTACCTACGTTACCATTCACATACCTTCAATGTCTTTCATTCGACAGTAATATACGTATTACCTACGTTACCATTCATATACCTTCAATGTCTTTCATTCGACAGTAATATACGTATTACCTACGTTACCATTCATATACCTTCAATGTCTTTCATTTGACAGTAATATACGTATTACCTACGTTACCATTCATATACCTTCAATGTCTTTCAATCGACAGTAATATACGTATTACCTACGTTACCAGTCATATACCTTCAATGTCTTTCATTCGACAGTAATATACGTATTACCTACGCTACCATTCACATACCTTCAATGTCTTTCATTCGACAGTAATATACGTATTACCTACGCTACCAGTCACATACCTTCAATTTCTTTCATTCGACAGTAATATACGTATTACCTACGTTACCAGTCATATACCTTCAATTTCTTTCATTCGACAGTGATGTACATATTTCCTTACAAGATGAGCAAGTCTTTGGGCTGGCAAGTTAACATATTCGTCCATTTGTATGAGTGCATCCTGTAATATAAGAGAGTGATTGATTGAATGATTTGATTGATGTGCCAATGTTTGTTTGTTGTTGATTATTTTGGTGACTTTCCAACTACAGTCTACAGTCAAACCTGTGTTAGTGGTCACCTCCATTATGCAGCCAACCTGTATTAAGCAGCCAGTTTCAAGATTCCAAATATGTTGTCTTACTATACATTTGACCTCTATTAAGCAGCCACCTGTGCTAAGCATCCACTTTCTTTGACTCCCTTGGCTGGCTGCTTAAGACATTCGTTATGTCGAATTCCGTCGGACAAAGCAAAATACTTCGACATAACCGAAATTTGACTTAACGAAATTCGATATAGACAGAGTCAGTTATATGTAAAATGATAGTGTCTGAAACGGGACTTTGATCTGACTTCGAGATAACCGGAGAATTTGACATAACCGACTTCGAGATAACCGGAGAATTTGACATAACCGACTTCGAGATAACCGGAGAATTTGACATAACCGACTTTGACATTGCAGATGTAGACTGTATTATTAGCTTAAACATTATTTATTTCAGTATTTTTATATGTAATCAAGAAATGAACATTTTACATATAATTTAACAGCAGTAGACTGAAATGGATTAGAACGATAGAAAACTTATATAGTTCTTCTCCCTATCATTCAGCTATTATTGGTGGAGGAAGACCCCGGGTGCCCCTCCAAGCAGTATTGGTGGAGGAAGACCCCGGGTGCCCCTCCAAGCAGTATTGGTGGAGGAAGACCCCAGGTGCCCCTCCAAGCAGTATTGGTGGAGGAAGACCCCGGGTGCCCCTCCAAGCAGTATTGGTGGAGGAAGACCCCGGGTGCCCCTCCAAGCAGTATTGGTGGAGGAAGACCCCGGGTGCCCCTCCGAGCAGTATTGGTGGAGGAAGACCCCGGGTGCCCCTCCGAGCAGTATTGGTGGAGGAAGACCCCGGGTGCCCCTCCCGAGCAGTATTGGTGGAGGAAGACCCCGGGTGCCCCTCCAAGCAGTATTGGTGGAGGAAGACCCCGGGTGCCCCTCCAAGCAGTATTGGTGGAGGAAGACCCCGGGTGCCCCTCCAAGCAGTATTGGTGGAGGAAGACCCCGGGTGCCCCTCCAAGCAGTATTGGTGGAGGAAGACCCCGGGTGCCCCTCCAAGCAGTATTGGTGGAGGAAGACCCCGGGTGCCCCTCCAAGCAGTATTGGTGGAGGAAGACCCCGGGTGCCCCTCCGAGCAGTATTGGTGGAGGAAGACCCGGGTGCCCCTCCGAGCAGTATTGGTGGAGGAAGACCCCGGGTGCCCCTCCGAGCAGTATTGGTGGAGGAAGACCACGGGTGCCCCTCTAAGCAGTATTGGTGGAGGAAGACCCGGGTGCCCCTCCAAGCAGTATTGGTGGAGGAAGACCCCGGGTGCCCCTCCAAGCAGTATTGGTGGAGGAAGACCCCGGGTGCCCTCCGAGCAGTATTGGTGGAGGAAGACCCCGGGTGCACCTCCAAGCAGTATTGGTGGAGGAAGACCCAGGGTGCCACTCCAAGCAGTATTGGTGGAGGAAGACCCCAGGTGCACTCCAAGCAGTATTGGTGGAGGAAGACCCCGGGTGCACTCTAAGCAGTATTGGTGGAGGAAGACCCCGGGTGCCCCTCCAAGCAGTATTGGTGGAGGAAGACCCGGGTGCCCCTCTAAGCAGTATTGGTGGAGGAAGACCCCGGGTGCCCCTCTAAGCAGTATTGGTGGAGAAGACCCCGGGTGCACTCTAAGCAGTATTGGTGAGGAAGACCCGGTGCACCCCAAGCAGTATTGGGAGGAAGCCCGGGTGCACTCTAAGCAGTATTGGTGGAGGAACCCCGGTGCACTCCAAGCAGTATGGTGGAGGAAGACCCAGGGCCACTCCAAGCAGTATTGGTGGAGAAAGACCCCGGGTGCTCTAAGCAGTATTGGTGGAGGAAGACCCCGGGTGCACTACAAGCAGTATTGGTGGAGGAAGACCCCGGGTGCCCTCAAGCAGTATTGGTGGAGGAAGACCCTGGGTGCCCCTCCAAGCAGTATTGGTGGAGGAAGACCCCGGGTGCCCCTCCAAGCAGTATTGGTGGAGGAAGACCCCGGGTGCCCCTCCAAGCAGTATTGGTGGAGGAAGACCCCGGGTGCCCCTCCAAGCAGTATTGGTGGAGGAAGACCCCGGGTGCCCCTCCAAGCAGTATTGGTGGAGGAAGACCCCGGGTGCCCCTCCAAGCAGTATTGGTGGAGGAAGACCCCGGGTGCCCCTCCGAGCAGTATTGGTGGAGGAAGACCCCGGGTGCCCCTCCAAGCAGTATTGGTGGAGGAAGACCCTGGGTGCCCCTTCGAGCAGTATTGGTGGAGGAAGACCCTGGGTGCCCCTCCAAGCAGAATTGGTGGAGGAAGACCCTGGGTGCCCTCTGAGCAGTATTGGTGGAGGAAGACCCTGGGTGCCCCTCCAAGCAGAATTGGTGGAGGAAGACCCTGGGTGCCCCTCCGAGCAGAATTGGTGGAGGAAGACCCTGGGTGCCCCCTCTGAGCAGTATTGGTGGAGGAAGACCCTGGGTGCCCCTCCGAGCAGTATTGGTGGAGGAAGACCCTGGGTGCCCCTCTAAGCAGTATGGTGGAGAAGACCCCGGGTGCCCTCTAAGCAGTATTGGTGGAGGAAGACCCCGGGTGCCACTCCGAGCAGTATTGGTGGAGGAAGACCCCGGGTGCACTCTAAGCAGTATTGGTGGAGGAAGACCCTGGGTGCCCTCTAAG
>CM026388.1:27649873-27722951 GCA_014843695.1 Archivesica marissinica
TGTTGGTCTGCGTGATTGTTTTCCAAGGGAAGATAACTCTCGCTGTAGCTGATTGATCGTATCCTGCATTTCCATCATGACGACGACGTTGTGTCGCTGTTGTTCCTCGTACTTCCTGCTATCCTCCGACATCTGATTTTGTCTGGAAAATGTAACGTATGACATTATCATATTATCTGATTTTGTCTGGAAAATGTAATGTATGACATTATCATATTATCTGATTTTGTCTGAAAAATGTAACGTATGACATTATTATATCTGATTTTGTCTGGAAAATGTAACGTACGACATTATTATATCTGATTTTGTCTGAAAAATGTAACGTACGACATTATTATATCTGATTTTGTGTGGAAAATGTAACGTACGACATTATTATATCTGATTTTGTGTGGAAAATGTAACGTATGACATTATTATATCTGATTTTGTCTGAAAAATGTAACGTATGACATTATTATATTATCTGATTTTGTCTGGAAAATGTAACGTATGACATTATCATATTATCTGATTTTGTCTGAAAAATGTAACGTATGACATTATTATATCTGATTTTGTCTGGAAAATGTAACGTACGACATTATTATATCTGATTTTGTCTGAAAAATGTAACGTATGACATTATTATATCTGATTTTGTCTGGAAAATGTAACGTATGACATTATTATATCTGATTTTGTCTGAAAAATGTAACGTATGACATTATTATATCTGATTTTGTCTGAAAAATGTAACGTATGACATTATTATATCTGATTTTGTCTGAAAAATGTAACGTATGACATTATTATATATGATTTTGTCTGAAAAATGTAACGTATGACATTATTATATCTGATTTTGTCTGAAAAATGTAACGTACGACATTATTATATCTGATTTTGTCTGAAAAATGTAACGTATGACATTATTATATCTGATTTTGTCTGAAAAATGTAACGTACGACATTATTATATCTGATTTTGTCTGAAAAATGTAACGTACGACATAATTATATCTGATTTTGTCTAAAAAAAGTTAACGCAAGACATTATTATACAGTTTGTATCTTTGTAACGTCATTACATCGGATTTTGTATGAAAAATGTAACATGTAACATCATTACATCGAAAGTTATATGAAAAATGTAACGTGTAACATCATTACATCGGATTTTGTATGAAAAATGTAACGTGTAACATCATTACATCGAAATTTATATGAAAAATGTAACATGTAACATCATTACATCAGATTTTGTATGAAAAATGTAACGTGTAACATCATTACATCGGATTTTGTATGAAAAATGTAACGTGTAACATCATTACATCGGATTTTGTATGAAAAATGTAACATCATTACATCAGAATTTGTATGAAAAATGTAACATGTAACATCATTACATCAGATTTTGTATGAAAAATGTAACGTGTAACATCATTACATCGGATTTTGTATGAAAAATGTAACGTGTAACATCATTACATCGGATTTTGTATGAAAAATGTAACATCATTACATCAGAATTTGTATGAAAAATGTAACATGTAACATCATTACATCAGATTTTGTATGAAAAATGTAACGTGTAACATCATTACATCGGATTTTGTATGAAAAATGTAACGTGTAACATCATTACATCGGATTTTGTATGAAAAATGTAACTTGTAACATCATTACATTGAAAGTTATATGAAAAATGTAACGTGTAACATCATTACATCGGATTTTGTATGAAAAATGTAACATGTAACATCATTACATCGGATTTTGTATGTAATGTGCGACATCATTAGTTTATACAAATTTATTTTATCTCGATTGCGAAGCACAACATATATTAATCACTCTCGAGACCTCATTCCTGATGGAATCCATCGCCACAAGGGAGAGAGAAGAGGCAATGTGGAATTTAAATGCCTTTGCCTAAGGCAGTCTTCACGAAACTTTGCCAGAGTTTGTCTGACATGGTCAGACAAATGATTAAAATGCACTTAAACTTTCAATATATTTTGTCTGACCGAAGGATTTTTTGTCTGACCTGTCAGGCGGTCCTACGGATTTCGGGAAGACTGCTAAGGGCACAATCGTAATGGATCCAGTGGGGCGCAAACTCCAGGTCCTTTGCACCTGAAGCGAACGTATCACGACTTCCACATATTAATTGTCACTGATTTCGGTAATCGACGCTCCCTTCTGACACTCTGTAAGCTGTAGTTAGGGATGACTGGATAAACAGTTAAACCCTCTCTTTCGGTAATTGACTCTCCCTTCTGACACTCTGTAAGCTGTAGCTAGGGATAAACTGTTGACTCTCCCTTATGATAATAGATAAACTGTAGAGTTGGCATTCTTGGGGAGGGCCGTAACTAATGTTGTTAAATAAATTCCTATTTTACACTAATAAACACAAATCTTCTTTTTCTTTTATGATTTCCAATGAATCTGGCTAATATTATAGTTGTTATCAAATTTAATTAATTTTAACTGACCCTGTCGGGAGCCTCATTTCACTACATTCCACAACCGCACAACTACTTATCTTAGTGTGAACTTACTTAATAAGAAATAGTTCTAGTATAAATTTCAAGTAAGTTTCTGTTTGCTGTCAAAATTAAAAACTTCAGATAAAACAAATTCATTAGAAAATATTGCTTAATAATTAACTGTTCATGATACTCAGAAAATAGCTAAAATACAAAAGTACATCTAACCACGCAGGAATACGAAACTCAACCAGTGGCAGAGAAAATGCCATAGTTCACTGTTTGAAAACAGTGGAAGATGGAGTTGTCTTTCACTGGGAAATCTCTATCACTCATTGGAAAGCATAAAAGAAAAAACCTCTAAATGTGTGTATTGTTGTAATTTATCGATCGATATAGCATGACATAGGTCAATAACCCAGTTGCTCAGGCTTGTCATCTGAAATGTAGATTGCAATCACATGAATAAACACCACGTGATATTAAACACACAACCATCTTGCTGGTCAAACGTGCAGAAAACAATAAAATGGGTCAAACGTGCAGAAAACAATAACATAACTTATGTTATTTGTTGCTAATAGTTACAGTCCTTTTGTAGCCGTTACGATTGTGTACTTAGGCAGGACAATTTAAATTCCACGTTGCCTCTTCTCTCTCCCTCACGGCGACGGATTCCATCAGGAATGATGTCTCGAGAGTGATTACTATCATGTTGCAAGAACCCGTTTCGCAATCGAGCTCAAATAAATTCGCATAAACTAATCGCCTGGAATCGTTTGTTTTTTCTTTTCATTTGAATTCATTTAATATTTCAATACTTTTTCTTTCGTTAAATATAATTTGTAATCAACCAATGACGAGTCACGTAAACATAACCAATCAGATCATGCGTTACTGAAATGACATCATTCTTCTACACTTTTTCACATAAATTACCAAACTTTAAAAATTATTTCATAATAGACGGATCTATAGTCCAGTGGTAACACGCTGGACTGGTAATCCAGGGATCGCAGGTTCGATCCCCCGTCTGACCCTAATAAAATTAACAGTCTTTCAGATGGGACGTTAAACTGAGGTCTCGTGTCGGTGCTTTACACCGTGCACGTAAAAGAACCAGAGGAGACTCTGGAATGGGTCTCTGTCTGTATCATTGCACTATCCTCCAAAATCTAAAATGAATAATCTCTTCAGGAGGCGTCACTCATATGGGCAACCGGTAGCGACGATAAATAAACGTAAAACACACACACACATTATTTCATAAAAGTAATCTATGCAAATTCTAAGAAATATTCGTTGCAATTCTGTGCATGTGTTCCCAGAGCACATCATAATCTGTGAGTATTAATCAATTTCTGATGTGCAGATATTATAGTCTAAGAACATTTGTAAGGTCAACTTGGGGAAAAAAGCAACATAAATTATTTTGCCACAGTGCATTTCTATTCAAATTAGACATAAAATGAACCCTAAGCCGCTCTAACATGTCATCTGAGAAAGATGATAAACGAAAATATTTTAGTTTGGTAGCCATCTTAGATTTATGCAAATTTGCAGCATGATGGGATTTTTTTGGGAATTTTAGTATGGTTTTTGGAGACATAATAGAAATATGAACTGTGGTAAAATCATTTATGATGCTTTTTTTTCCAAGTGAAAAAAACTTGTTTGCTTGGACTTTGTGCAGATTTCAAATCAAGTGCAGGTTTTTTACCCATCAGCAATGGATGACTTTGGCGTTATCTTAACATCAAAATTACTGAAATTTATAAAACGTCATGAAAATCAATGAAAATATCAAAAGTGAATATGAACTGAAGTAAGAACATACATCAATATGAGCAAACATAGAAGTGGACAACTAAGTGATTGTGGTTTCTGTGAAAATGGTTTTTAAAAAGTTGTAAATTAAATAATCTATGTAAACTATGTGATCCCTATGTGACTTCTACAGCGGGGTCTATTACAGCCCCAGTTAGTTGTGGTCCACTTGGTGATGCTAGTTGCAAACTATATCAAACCTCTGAACATTGTGGTTTCTCAGAAAATGATTTTTAAAATAAAATATCTATGTAAACTATGTGACCCCTATGTGACCTCTACAGTGGGGTCTATTACAACCCCAGGGTCACCATTTGCACAAAGCTAGTTATGGTCCACTAGGTGATGCTACTTGCAAAATATCAAAGCTCTGGACATTGTGGTTCCTGAGAAAATGATGCAAGTCAATGTAAAACTGTGTGAAACTACAATATGGTCAAATATTACCCCACGGTCATAATATGAGCAAACTAGGTAGAGATTCATTTGGTGATGCCTCATTCAAAATATCCAAAGATCTGGTCATTGTAGTTTCTGAGAAATAGATATTTAATGAGTTTATCTATGTATAAACTATGTGACCTCTACCTTGGGGTCAATTCTGATCCCAGAATTGGAGCAATCTTAGTAGTGATCTACTAGGTAATGCAAAATGCAAATATCCAAAAATATGTGTATTTTGGTTTATGAGGAGTTTTTAAAGGAGATTTTTTAAGGAGATTTTTAAAGGAGGTTTTTAAAGGAGGAGATTTTTAAAGAAGGAGGTTTATAAAGGAGATTTTTAAAGGAGCTTTTTAAAGAAGGAGGTTTATAAAGGAGATTTTTAAAGGAGCTTTTTAAAGAAGGAGATTTTTAAAGGAGCTTTTTAAAGAAGGAGATTTTTAAAGGAGCTTTTTAAAGGAGATTTATAAAGGAGTTTTTAAAGGAGCTTTTTAAAGAAGGGGATTTATAAAGGAGATTTTTAAAGGAGCCTTTTAAAGAAGGTGTTTATAAAGGAGTTTATATAGAAGGAGATTTTTAAAGGAGCTTTTTAAAGAAGGAGATTTATAAAGGAGATTTATAAAGGAGATTTTTAAAGGAGCTTTTTAAAGAAGGAGATTTATAAAGGAGATTTTTAAAGGAGCTTTTTAAAGAAGGAGATTTATAAAGGAGATTTTTAAAGGAGCTTTTTAAAGAAGGAGATTTATAAAGGAGATTTTTAAAGGAGCTTTTTAAAGAAGGAGATTTATAAAGAAGGAGATTTATAAAGGAGATTTTTAAAGGAGCTTTTTAAAGAAGGAGATTTATAAAGAAGGAGATTTATAAAGGAGCTTTTTAAAGGAGATTTATAAAGAAGGAGATTTTTAAAGGAGCTTTTTAAAGAAGGAGATTTTTAAAGAAGGAGATTTTTAAAGAAGGAGATTTTTAAAGTAGGAGATTTTTAAAGAAGGAGATTTTAAAGAAGGAGATTTTTAAAGATTAACTAGTACAGTTAAACCTGTATTAGTGGTCACTCTATCAAGCAGCCAACTTGTATTAAGCAGCCAGTTTCCAGATTCCCAATATGTTGTTCTATTACACATCTGACCTCTATTAAGCAGCCACCTGTGCTAAGCAGCCACTTTCTGTAATTCCCTTGGCTGGCTGCTTAACACAGGTTTGACTGTATATAATTCTATAGGAAATATAGCAAAATTCAAAACTGTTTTCCCCACCCAATCAATAAAATGTGTGCAACATTTAGAGGCAATCATCCAATAATGCTCCGTACAAAACGTCATCACAGTCGTAGTTTTAGAGGAGAAGATTTTGACTCTCATTTGACCTAGTGACCTACTTTCAAGAAATAAATGACCTAATTTGAGCAATATTTTAAGACGATCACCAATTGATCATTGCTATGAAGTTGCATGATGATTGGATCGGTGGTTCAGGAGACTTTGTTTGAAGCAAAATGTTGATGAACGGACGACGCACGGCGACGAACAAAAGGCGATCAAAAAAGCTCATCCTTGAGCACAAATCTTGAGCACTTTGTGTGTGCTCAGGTGAGCTAAAAACACAACAAATATTTTAGAAAATCTATACTAGAGTTTATGAGTTAATTACGTTAGAGATGAGAGAACAACAGATGTTTGAACTTCAGCAAATATTTTAGTAAATCTATACTAGAGTTTATCAGTTGATTACGTTAGAGTTGAGAGAACAACAAATGTTTGAACTTTAGCAAATATTTTAGTAAATCTATACTAGAGTTTATCAGTTGATTACGTTAGAGTTGAGAGAACAACAAATGTTTGAACTTTAGCAAATATTTTAGTAAATCTATACTAGAGTTTATGAGTTGATTACGTTAGAGTTGAGAGAACAACAAATGTTTGAAGATTAGCTGGTCTATGTTAATGACTAACACTTACTTCTGCACCCTGTAACATGTAATATGGACATAGAATAGAACCAATTTCTTTATGCATTCCGATGAAATATAATTACAGAATCGTAATAGGTTTGCTTAACCCATTCAACACCAAGTAACTGACATGGACTGTTCCATGATATTCTTAGACCAATAAATTGATCAGAAAATTACATTTGGGCAAGTTCATTTATATCAAAATGGGTAATTATGTCTAAAAATAGTCATATCACTGGCAAAAAGTGCAGATCCTGATGAGACGGCTCGTCTTTAACCATAGACCACTTAAACATTGCCAGTAATATATATGCAGGTGGGGTAGTACGTACATGTAGTACGCCTTGTGTGAATAACATAGAAGATACACCCTTAAATAATTCCAAGTAATCTATGTACATAATTTACACACACTATCATCAAAAACGCTGCAAATTCACTGAAACTTGAAACTTACATTATTATTATTATTATATTTCGGGTTTTACGCCTGCATCAGCACCATTTTGGGCTATATCGCCGGCGGGCAGTTACCTAACAACACCTTTCCTGGGCAGGCTCCAGCGGTTAACCAGTACTTGGGTGCACCAACCTCTGTAAGAAACTGCCAACTTTTTCATATAAATGAAACACGGTCTGAGCGGGGCTCGAACCCGTGACCATCAGTGATGATAGGTTACAGTGGTATACAAGTCAGCGACCTTAACCACTCGACCACGGAGGCGGACCTTGAAACTTACAATTTTTCATACTGTGTCTGGATGTCTTGGTACGGAGCCGTGTCGATTGTTGCGCTACCAGCTTTGGTCGAAACAGTGCGCAAACTACCCCTTGTTTCTGATTGAAAATCTCCCGTAGTCCCAGACTTTTCCCGTAAAATTGTTCGTTGAGTTTCATCTCGCGACATACCCATCATCAGTGATGAGACAACAGGACCCTGTGTTAGGAAAAATCGAAATAATTATCTGATTAAAGCTGGCATTAACACTAATAAACTGAAAAACTATCAAATTAACACTATCAGCAGAATGGAGATGAAAATGTAATGAGAGTCATTGGTCAGTTACTTCCCCTGAATACTCCCTAACAGTATATATGGGTCCTCTTTAAATGGTTTCCACTGTTTTACAGATGGATCTGTAGTCCAGTGGTAACATGCTGGACTGGTAATCCAGGGATCGCAGGTTTGATCACCCGTCTGACCCTAATAAAATTAACAGTCTTTCAGATGGGACATTAAACCGAGGTCTCGTGTCGGTGCTGTACACTGTGCATGTAAAAGAACCAGAGGAGACTCTGGAATGGGTCTCTGTCTGTATCATTGCACTATCCTCCAAAAATCTAAAATGACTAATCTCTTCAGGAGGCGTCGCTCATATGGACAACCGGTAGCGACGATAAATAAATGTAAAACACACACAATTCCTCTGTTTTTATAGTTGTTTCCTTTACATAACAGGTCAGACACCGTTATTGATATAGTGATCTTGGATTGGTTGAAAATGTTTAGGGAAGTCCTTAAGATTGATACATGAACTGATTGGCTGAGTATGTATTGACAGCAATAGTGAAATTGACTTCTAAAAATTAAAATACAACATATGAGCTGCATTTTAGAATTTTTGCATAATATTTAGTGTTAGTGCAGCATTCGCCACCAAATTACTTTCAGAGTAGGGAGTGGGTGCCATTAGTGGGATATAAAAAAGATGCCATTTCACCCTCTAGATTATTCCTTTAGGCTGTCTGATTAGCACAGTGGTTGGTTTATAAAAATTATTTTAGCTCAATTGCAAAGCAAGCTTTTACAATGTTATATTAAGCGCTCTCGAGACCTAATTCCTGATGGAATCCATCTCCATAAGGGAGAGAGAAGAGGCAATGTGGAAGTTAAGTGCCTTGCCGAAGGGCACAATCGTAACGACAACAACTGAGCGCCGGGTCTTTCGCACCTGAAGCGAATGCGCTACAACTGCGCTACCACGACTTCCATGACTTCAGCGCAGTGGTTACTACACTCACCAATGCAACCCAGATTCCATCCTTGGACCGGGAATATGTGAGATGGTATGATATAGTAGCGAGATTGGACAGGTGGTTTTCTCTGGGTACGACACATGAATGACCACAATTATCATTTCATCCACGCCGACGAGAATGAGTCATGTTGTAAAATAAATCAAGTTTATAATTTATAATATGAAAACAATTCTCCCTGAACTGAAGATAGGGAGTAATGAGACAGTTCAGGGAGATTGTTTCTTATGTCACCTTCTAGCCTCAAGCCCAGGGGACAGACAGATGAATAACTGATGTTTTTGTTTGGGATGGGCTTTAAAGTGGAACTAACATCTTAGACTGTTTAGGAAGGTGTTTCTTATGTCACCTTCTAGCCTCAAGCCCAGGGGACAGACAGATGAATAACTGATGTTTTTGTTTGGGGCTTTAAAGTGGCATTAACATCTAAGACTGTTAAGGAAGATGTTTCTTATGTCATCTTCTAGCCTCAAGCCCAGGGGACAGACAGATGAATAACTGATGTTTTTGTATGGGGCTTTAAAGTGGCATTAACATCTAAGACTGTTCAGGAAGATGTTTCTTATGTCATCTTCTAGCCTCAAGCCCAGGGGACAGACAGATGAATAACTGATGTTTTTGTTTGGTTTGGGCTTTAAAGTGGCACTAACATCATATACTGTTCAGGAAGATGTTTCTTATGTCACCTTCTAGCCTGAAGCCCAGGGGACAGACAGATGAATAACTGATGTTTTTGTTTGGTTTGAGGCTTTAAAGTGGCATTAACATGCTAGACAGTTCAGGAATATGTTTCTTATGTCACCTTCTAGCCTCAAGCCCAGGGGACAGACAGATGAATAACTGATGTTTTTGTTTGGGGCTTTAAAGTGGCATTAACATCTAAGACTGTTCAGGAAGATGTTTCTTATGTCACCTTCTAGCCTCAAGCCCAGGGGACAGACAGATGAATAACTGATGTTTTTGTTTGGTTTGAGGCTTTAAAGTGGCATTAACATGCTAGACAGTTCAGGAAGATGTTTCTTATGTCACCTTCTAGCCTCAAGCCCAGGGGACAGACAGATGAATAACTGATGTTTTTGTTTGGTTTGAGGCTTTAAAGTGGCATTAACATGCTAGACAGTTCAGGAAGATGTTTCTTATGTCACCTTCTAGCCTCAAGCCCAGGGGACAGACAGATGAATAACTGATGTTTTTGTTTGGTTTGAGGCTTTAAAGTGGCATTAACATGCTAGACAGTTCAGGAAGATGTTTCTTATGTCACCTTCTAGCCTCAAGCCCAGGGGACAGACAGATGAATAACTGATGTTTTTGTTTGGTTTGAGGCTTTAAAGTGGCATTAACATGCTAGACAGTTCAGGAAGATGTTTCTTATGTCACCTTCTAGCCTCAAGCCCAGGGGACAGACAGATGAATAACTGATGTTTTTGTTTGGGGCTTTAAAGTGGCATTAACATCCTAGACAGTTCAGGAAGATGTTTCTTATGTCACCTTCTAGCCTCAAGCCCAGGGGACAGACAGATGAATAACTGATTTTTTTGTTTGTTTTGGAGCTTTAAAGTGGCACTAACATCATGGCTTTAAAGTGGCACTAACATCATGGCTTTAAAGTGGCACTAACATCTTAGGTCATACGGCGACCCTCTCGCTATTATTGGTGGAGGAAGACACCAGGTGCCCTCCGAGCAATATCTCAGACACGGACGGGTACCTGGGTAGAACCACTAACTTTCTGCAAGCCAGCTGGATAGCTTCCTCACATGAAAGAATTAGACACCCCCAGTGGGATTCGAACCTACAGCGGTGAGGGGCAAGTGATTTGAAGTCAACGACCGTAACCACTCAGCCACGGAAGTTCCTCAGGGCACAGAGAGATGAACAACTGATTAGCGCAGTGGTTAGCACGCTCGTTTCTCACCAATGCAACTCGGGTTCAATCCTCGGACTGGGAAGTATGTGAGATGGTACGGTGGTCGCCAGATCGGACAGGTGGGTTTTCTCAGGGTACTCCGGTTTCCTCCCACACGAATAACCACATTTATGCTTTCATCCGCGTCAACGAGAGTGATTAATATAAGTTGTTAAAACTAAAATAGGATGATATTATTTTGTACATTAACCCTTTCCCTCATAGAAGCACCTCTTGACGCCATTACCAATACGACATACACTGACAATGTAGTAGCCAAACCAATGTTTATTAACCCTTTCCCTCATAGAAGCTCCTCTTGACGCCATTACCAATACGACATACACTGACAGTGTAGTAGCCAAGCCAATGTTCATTAACCCTTTCCCTCATAGAAGCTCCTCTTGACGCCATTACCAATACGACATACACTGACAATGTAGTAGCCAAACCAATGCTCATAACAGAGGCCAGAATCGTCCCAGTAATATCTATGGAGGTGGGATGGATATGGCGACTACTTATCCACTGCATGTACTTACCCTATCATTCTGTAAGACGCTGTTGATCACTTGGGAAACCTCATTTAAAACTAAAAATAGATAATTGTACATATAAATAGAAAATGAGTCATTACAAAAATCCTGCATCTATAAATAGACAATGAGTTCAGGAAGATTATTTTAGTCGCCCAAATGCATTTATGCGGTGGCGACTTTAAATAAAACTACATCGTTCGTTCGAAGATTATTTCTCCCATGCCATAGGTTGTTTATGTTTTTGCTGGCAAGTTAAAATCGCTAAAGCCTTAGTCTTAGTAGCATAGTACGAGTTGTAGGTATACACACATATAATGTACAATATGCAGACTGAAATATATATATACACTTTTTACGCAAACAGTTGTACATACACATATGCATATTCTTCTTTGATAACTTATCTATGTTATGCATGTTTGCATTATATGTGTACATGGCAGGATATACTTACCATAGTATATATGTTCTGAGTAACTTACCATAGTATATATGTTCTGAGTAACTTACCATAGTATATATGTTCTGAGTAACTTACCATAGTATATATGTTCTGAGTAACCTACCATAGTATATATGTTCAGTCATTGGGCAGGATATACAAAGTAACTTACCATAGTATATATGTTCAGTCATTGGGCAGGATATACAGAGTAACTTACCATAGTATATATGTTCAGTCATTGGGCAGGATATACAGAGTAACTTACCATAGTATATATGTTCAGTCATTGGGCAGGATATACAGAGTAACTTACCATAGTATATATGTTCAGTCATTGGGCAGGATATACAGAGTAACTTACCATAGTATATATGTTCAGTCATTGGGCAGGATATACAGAGTAACTTACCATAGTATATATGTTCAGTCATTGGGCAGGATATACAGAGTAACTTACCATAGTATATATGTTCAGTCATTGGGCAGGATATACAGAGTAACTTACCATAGTATATATGTTCAGTCATTGGGCAGGATATACAGAGTAACTTACCATAGTATATATGTTCAGTCATTGGGCAGGATATACAGAGTAACTTACCATAGTATATATGTTCAGTCATTGGGCAGGATATACAGAGTAACTTACCATAGTATATATGTTCAGAGTAACTTA
This sequence comes from Archivesica marissinica, assembly GCA_014843695.1. Classification (NCBI taxonomy): domain Eukaryota; kingdom Metazoa; phylum Mollusca; class Bivalvia; order Venerida; family Vesicomyidae; genus Archivesica; species Archivesica marissinica. Next base: position 27,662,176 of record CM026388.1, read on the forward strand.
CCATAGTATATATGTTCAGTCATTGGGCAGGATATACAGAGTAACTTACCATAGTATATATGTTCAGTCATTGGGCAGGATATACAGAGTAACTTACCATAGTATATATGTTCATTCATTGGGCAGGATATACAGAGTAACTTACCATAGTATATATGTTCATTCATTGGGCAGGATATACAGAGTAACTTACCATAGTATATATGTTCATTCATTGGGCAGGATATACAGAGTAACTTACCATAGTATATATGTTCAGTCATTGGGCAGGATATACAGAGTAACTTACCATAGTATATATGTTCATTCATTGGGCAGGATATACAGAGTAACTTACCATAGTATATATGTTCATTCATTGGGCAGGATATACAGAGTAACTTACCATAGTATATATGTTCATTCATTGGGCAGGATATACAGAGTAACTTACCATAGTATATATGTTCAGTCATTAGGCAGGATATACAGAGTAACTTACCATAGTATATATGTTCAGTCATTAGGCAGGATATACAGAGTAACTTACCATAGTATATATGTTCAGTCATTAGGCAGGATATACAGAGTAACTTACCATAGTATATATGTTCAATCATTAGGCAGGATATACAGAGTAACTTACCATAGTATATATGTTCAGAGTAACTTACCATAGTATATATGTTCAGTCATTGGGCAGGATATACAGAGTAACTTACCATAGTATATATGTTCAGAGTAACTTACCATAGTATATATGTTCAGTCATTGGGCAGGATATACAGAGTAACTTACCATAGTATATATGCTCAGAGTAACTTACCATAGTATATATGCTCAGAGTAACTTACCATAGTATATATGCTCAGAGTAACTTACCATAGTATATATGTTCAGAGTAACTTACCATAGTATATATGCTCAGAGTAACTTACCATAGTATATATGTTCATTCATTGGGCAGGATATACAGAGTAACTTACCATAGTACATATGTTCATTCATTGGGCAGGATATACAGAGTAACTTACCATAGTATATATGTTCATTCATTGGGCAGGATATACAGAGTAACTTACCATAGTATATATGTTCATTCATTGGGCAGGATATACAGAGTAACTTACCATAGTATATATGTTCAGTCATTAGGCAGGATATACAGAGTAACTTACCATAGTATATATGTTCAGTCATTAGGCAGGATATACAGAGTAACTTACCATAGTATATATGTTCAGTCATTAGGCAGGATATACAGAGTAACTTACCATAGTATATATGTTCAGTCATTAGGCAGGATATACAGAGTAACTTACCATAGTATATATGTTCAGTCATTAGGCAGGATATACAGAGTAACTTACCATAGTATATATGTTCAGTCATTAGGCAGGATATACAGAGTAACTTACCATAGTATATATGTTCAGAGTAACTTACCATAGTATATATGTTCAGTCATTGGGCAGGATATACAGAGTAACTTACCATAGTATATATGTTCAGAGTAACTTACCATAGTATATATGTTCAGAGTAACTTACCATAGTATATATGTTCAGTCATTAGGCAGGATATACAGAGTAACTTACCATAGTATATATGTTCAGAGTAACTTACCATAGTATATATGTTCAGTCATTAGGCAGGATATACAGAGTAACTTACCATAGTATATATGTTCAGTCATTAGGCAGGATATACAGAGTAACTTACCATAGTATATATGTTCAGAGTAACTTACCATAGTATATATGTTCAGTCATTGGGCAGGATATACAGAGTAACTTACCATAGTATATATGTTCAGAGTAACTTACCATAGTATATATGTTCAGAGTAACTTACCATAGTATATATGTTCAGTCATTAGGCAGGATATACAGAGTAACTTACCATAGTATATATGTTCAGAGTAACTTACCATAGTATATATGTTCAGTCATTAGGCAGGATATACAGAGTAACTTACCATAGTATATATTTTCAGTCATTAGGCAGGATATACAGAGTAACTTACCATAGTATATATGTTCATTCATTGGGCAGGATATACAGAGTAACTTACCATAGTATATATTTTCAGTCATTGTGGAGATTTGTGGTATGACTCTGTTCTTTTTATTGAATAGTATAACATCTAAATCAGTGAGGATCTGACTGGCAGACATTTGATCTGAAATGAACAATATAGCATCAAAATTATTGCATACATGTCAACCACTTCTAGAGCCCATGGGGGACACCGCTCTTTCCAAAAAAGGGTTAGCCAATGGGGGGGGACACCTCTCTTTCCAAAAGGGGGGTAGCCCATGGGGGGACACCTCTCTTTCCAAAAGGGGGGTAGCCCATGGGGGGACACCTATTTCCAAAGGGGGGTATCATGATAGCGCAGTGGTTGTGCACTTGCTTCAGGTACAAAAGGCAATTTTTATCATTGCCCCCTGGTCAATTGGGGCAATGCCTCTAATGGCTTTTCTGTTACCTCTTAGTTTATACAAATTTATTTTAGCTCGATTGCGAAACAAGTTATTTCAACTTATATAAATCACTCTCGAGACCTCATTCCTGATGGAATCCATCGCCACGAGGGAGAGAGAAGAGGCAATGTGGAATTTAAATGCCTTGCCTAAGGGCACAATCGTAACGGCTCCAGTGGGGCTCGAACTCCGGACCTTTCACACCTGAAGCGAACGCGCATCCACTGCGCTATCACGACTTCAACTGAAGTCTGATTTATCCCGATGAAATGCATAGCAGTCCTTGTGGTTGGAATCCTTTGTTTTTACTGTTGTTCCCTAACCAGATGTTGTGGTATGATAAATGTGATTTAATCAAAATCACGTTAACTAATTGATAACAATAGCGTATCTGTCGAGATTTAGTAATTTAATAATCATAAGATAAGAAAGTGGACGTAAATTGATAGCATGTTGCGCAAAAGGAAACAATGATAAAAACAGAGGAAACTACGTACGAGGATCAACATACTTTTAGGGAGCATTCAGGGGCAGTAATTGATCAATGTGTCTCATTGAAGGATTTTACGTTTGCCCAAACCAGACCGTACTTTCAAAACATGGGTATGTAGATACCGGTAGTCCAAATTATTTTAAATTTCAAATGGTTCATTAACCCTTTGCATGCTGAATAAATAAAATCACATTTGCAAACGACATAGATCCACATCAGCCGCAGCGTACCGCCGTGTCTGATCAGGATCTATGTTGTTTGCTATTCAGCCAAGAGTTGTAGCTCCACTATTGGATTAGCAAATAGCATAGAGCCTGATCAGACGGCATGTTCTGTGCCATCAGATCTGGCTCTATGTTGTTTGCAAAGTGATTTTATCAGCCGCTAGCATGCAAAGAGTTAAAAAAACCAATCATCAGATTATATGTCATATCTGCTATTATTTTTATCCACTCCCATATGAGCGACGCCTCCTGAAGAGATTACTCATTTTAGATTTTTGGAGGATAGTGCAATGGTACAGACAGAGACACATTCCAGACTCTCCTCTGGGGTTTTTACGTGCACGGTGTAAAGCACCGACATGGGACCTCAGTTTAAAGTCCCATCTGAAACTGTTAAATTTTATTAGGGTCAGACGGGGGATCAAACCTGCAATCCCTGGATTCCCAGTCAATCATGTTAACCACTGGACTACAGACCCGTCTGTGCATTATCCACATTCAATTTGATTAATCCCCTCAAACCAATCAACACCACTAAACAAACATCACAGTGCATGGCGCCGCCCTTTGAAGCGCCACAAATAAGGCCATTGCTGGGACTGGGGGGCCACAACACTGTATCACTTAAGCACTTTGTCGATAAGATCAGGCGAAAACGAAAGTGATCGAACATGATTAAATGACACGGAAATTCCATATCTATTTTTAGACACACACCTGTCCTAACATATAAACAAATGGTCGGAAATGGAGCTAAATTATAAACAGAATGATGAGAAATCCAACGAAAAGTTATTTAAAAAAAAGTGTTGCTTTTATGGCCCAAAAAGATTTCAAGTCGGCAATTATTTTTTGGACAGGTCGGGTTCGGGCATACAAACTACGATCTAACTCTGGCCCGGGCAATTAATATAATTAATTGGGTGAATGCATGTCAATTCTCGAACATGTATTTTAGCGTTTGCCATTTATTGTTTATTTCATTAAATGCATTTCCCACCTCCTGGCTGATGACATGCCATACAAAGGGTTACACAAGTATCATATACTTGAGTATATACCTTTATCAACAAAAACCCTGGCACCTGGACATAATCAAATAATAGTTTTAGCTATCCATAGATTCATAGAAAGGTCTAAACGTTTCTAACAATCTATATGTAAACAGAGACTGACGCGCTTGCATAATGATACAACATGAAAACTGTATGTGTTATTTCATCGTTTTCTACCCCCTCCCATTCCCCCTTTATCTAGCTAAATTTTAATACACTTATTAAATATTTTGTTCATACTACATAATACGTATATGTCTCAATCGCCGATAGTGCACACATTTATATAGTTAATGGAGATAATCACAATAAGCTTTAAGCTTCCGATTAAATCCATTTTCGTTTGTATAGCTATACAATAGATATGTACTGTACATAATGAACGTTTGTATAGCTATACAATAGATATGTACTGTACATAATGAACGTTGTATAGCTATACAATAGATATGTACTGTACATAATGAACGTTTGTATAGCTATACAATAGATATGTACTGTACATAATGAACGTTTGTATAGCTATACAATAGATATGTACTGTACATAATGAACGTTTGTATAGCTATACAATAGATATGTACTGTACATAATGAACGTTTGTATAGCTATACAATAGATATGTACTGTACATAATGAACGTTTGTATAGCTATACAATAGATATGTACTGTACATAATGAACGTTTGTATAGCTATACAATAGATATGTACTGTACATAACGAACGTTTGTATAGCTATACAATAGATATGTACTGTACATAACGAACGTTTGTATAGCTATACAATAGATATGTACTGTACATAACGAACATTTGTATAGCTATACAATAGATATGTACTGTACATAACGAACGTTTGTATAGCTATACAATAGATATGTACTGTACATAACGAACGTTTGTATAGCTATACAATAGATATGTACTGTACATAACGAACGTTTGTATAGCTATACAATAGATATGTACTGTACATAACGAACGTTTGTATAGCTATACAATAGATATGTACTGTACATAATGAACGTTTGTATAGCTATACAATAGATATGTACTGTACATAATGAACGTTTGTATAGCTATACAATAGATATGTACTGTACATAATGAACGTTTGTATAGCTATACAATAGATATGTACTGTACATAATGAACGTTTGTATAGCTATACAATAGATATGTACTGTACATAATGAACGTTTGTATAGCTATACAATAGATATGTACTGTACATAATGAACGTTTGTATAGCTATACAATAGATATGTACTGTACATAATGAATGAATAAATATGTTTAAACCAACAAAAACCCTGCTCATTTACTCCATTGACGTTGTGTATGCCCTTAGCCTACCATAAGCTATATATAGCAACATGTCTCTATATATAGTAACATATAGGACTTTTTCCTTAATCAACAAGAACCTTGCTCATTACTTCCTTGAAGTTGTGTATGACATTGTATGCTCTTAACCTACCACAAGCCACATGTCCTATTTATAGAAAAATGTCTCTATTTATAGTAACAGGTCTCTATTTATAATAACATGACTTTGTAATATTTATAGTAACCTGTCTCTATTTATAGTAGCATATCTCTATTCACAGTAACATGTCTCTATTTATAATAACAGGTATCTATTTATAGCAACCTGTCTCTATTTATAGTAGCATATCTCTATTTACAGTAACATGTCTCTATTTATAGTAACATGTCTCTATTTATAGTAACATGAATGCCGTACCTTTATCAACAAGAACCCTGCTCATTACTTCCTTGAAGTTGTGTATGCCCGTGTATGCCCGTAAAAATTCATGAACAACTGCATGCTCTGCTAAATTTGTTGATCTGCAAAATAAAGAATGTTCAAAGAAAGTTCATCCTACCTCCGTGCTCCAGTGGTTAGGGTCGCATACCACTGTAACCTATCATCACTGATGGTCACTGGTGCGAGCCCCGCTCAGGCCATGTCTAAAGTTGGCAGCTTCTTACGGAGGTTGGTGCACCAAGTACTGGTTAACCGCTGGAGCCTGGCCAGGAAAGGTGTTGTTAGGTGAACTGCCCGCCGGCGATATAGCCCAAAATGGTGCTGATGAAGGCGTAAAACCCGCACAAACAAACATCATTACACAAATCAGTGTTACTAATTCACACTAGTAATAACATTAAACAAAATGGTGATTACTATGAAATCTTGAAGAACGTGACACGTGGAAATAAACAACTACATCATACATTCAATTTGTTATAAATACATGTACATATCAGGGGTGTGGAAATCATATGCCCGACTCGTCCATCTCATACATTTTGTCGAACGGCAGTGGAATTGTGCATTTTATTTGTACATTTTGTCGAACGGCAGTGGAATTGTGCATTTTAGTTGTCCATTGGTAAGTAGATACATGTAATCATAAATTCTTTTTGTTTAGAAACGTTGGACTATCAAAGATTCTACTCCGAGAAGACATAATTGCATTGTATGCATGCTTACTACATGAATAAATTACAACAAATTAATTAGTGAAAGTTGGAAATGTAAACATTAACCCATTCAACCCCAAGTAACTGACATGGACTGGTCCATGATATTCTTAGATCAATAAATGAATAAAAAAATTACATTCGGACCAGTTCATTTATCAAGATGGGTAATTTTGTCTAAAATTAATAATTATTACTGGCAAAAAAGTGCAGATCCTGATGAGACGGCTCGTCACGAGCCGGCTCATCTGAATCTACACTTTTCATAAGCCTATTTAGAGGCCTGTGGGGTTGAAAGGGTTAATCTGTGATGGCTATGTATAAAACATTTACCAAACCCAGCTATGTAAGTGGACAGTGTTCAATCCGAGACGAAGGTAATTCGTCAAATATTTTATTTTACGGATATTTACTCGAATCAGTGCAGCAGCTACTAATCGGATTTAATCAAGGCAGGGGGTGGCTTACTTTCCTCCTGGTGCCCTGTTTACCAGGTGGGGTGAGGTACAAGCTATATAAATGCTTATTTTCATGCTGGTGCCCTGTTTTACGGGGTGGAGGAAAGGTAAAAGCTATATACATACCTAGAGGCCATGGTTATATTCATACTGGTTCCCTGCTTACTGGGAGGGGGTGAGGTACCAGCTATATAAATGCTTATTTTCATGCTGGTTCCCTGTTATACGGGGTGGAGGAAAGGTAAAAGCTATATACATACCTAGAGGCCATGGTTATATTCCTACTGGTTCCCTGCTTACCGGGAGGGGGTGATGTACCAGCTATATAAATGCTTATTTTCATGCTGGTGCCCTGTTTTACAGGATGGAGGAAAGGTAAAAGCTATATACATACCTAGAGGCCATGGTTATATTCCTACTGGTTTCCTGCTTATCGGGAGGGGGTGAGGTACCAGCTATATAAATGCTTATTTTCATGCTGGTGCCCTGTTTTACGGGATGGAGGAAAGGTAAAAGCTATATACATACCTAGAGGCCATGGTTATATTCCTACTGGTTTCCTGCTTACCGGGAGGGGGTGAGGTACCAACATCGAGTGCATCATCATTACCCAATGCCTCCTCTACAAAGAAATGCAAGTTAAATTTAGTTTCACAAACAAATTTATATCTTAACCCTTAACCTGCCAATCACAACTAAAGTCGTTTTTGCAAACAGCATAGAGCCAGATCAGACGGCACAGAACGTGTAAAGAACGTGTCATCTGATTGCTATGTTATGTTATATTTCGGGTTTTACGCCTGCATCAGCACCATTTCGGGCTATATCGCTGGCGGGCAGTTTACCTAATAACACCTTTCCTGAGCAGGCTCCAACGGTTAACCAGTATTTGGGTGCACCAACCTCCGTAAGACACTGCCAACTTTTTCATATAAATGAGACACGACCCGAGTGGTGCTCGAACCCGTGACCATCAGTGATGATAGGTTACAGTGGTATACAAGTCAGCAACCTTAACCACTCGACATGCCGTCTGATCAGGCTCTATGCTGTTTGCTATTCGGATAGTGGTAGCTAAAACACTTGTCTGAATAGCAAACAAGATAGATCCTGATCAGACACTGTGCTATGCCGCGGCTGATCTGGATCTATCTTGTTTGCACATTCCATTCAATTTATTCGGCAGGCTATGGGTTAATAATTACGGTGGTGGGTAAACAAAACAAAATTAGAACAAAAAAGGGCAGACATAAAGGGGCAAAATGGCAATAGCAAAAAGGGGCAGGGGGGTGCCCAGTCATTCCGCTATAGCATTGGCATATGTTCATTCATATGATGTTTAAGATACATTCATCATCGGATTTCAGAAACTGCAAAAATTAATCTCCGGGCAGTAACATTTACCGTGAAATTAAGCCGCTATATAGAGCCGGTACCTTTAAGCTCATCCGGTATAGGTAAATCATCATCATCCTCCATGATTAATTCATCATCGACAGACTTCTGGGAGGGGACCATAATCACGGGTGAATTTGTACGTCTGTCCTCGACTGCCTGTCTCGTTTCATCGAGCCGAGATTTAAACTGATTTCGCAGTGAGGCACGACTTTTAGCCGATGTTTGTCGAACTACCTCATCCGAATTGCCGTCAACCTGCTCATGCTCGATCGACGACAGCTAAAAATAGAATAAGCATAAGACAATCTAAAAATAGAACATAAAAATCAGCCGAGAATATACATGTAACCTTATAATAAAATAACTAAAAATAGAAAACAGAATGACATATGCTAAAAATAGATCATTATGAACAAATTTAATTGGCCATATTATCTCTACTGCCATTTTTATTAAAATATGTGTTAGTACATCTCTATATTAAATAAATATAATATGTATGATCTTCTGACATGTGATTTTAATGGTTATGTATGACAGGTACAGAAACCTATAACAATCGTTATACATTCAATAGGATGTCATTTAAATAGATGTTTTACAAGACATATAGACATCAAGTATACAGATCCAGGATTCACTATTATACATTCAATAGGATGTCATTTAAATAGATGTTTTACAAGACATATAGACATCAAGTATACAGATCCAGGATTCACTATTATACATTCAATAGGATGTCATTTAAATAGATGTTTTACAAGACATATAGACATCAAGTATACAGATACAGGATTCACTATTATACATTCAATAGGATGTCATTTAAATTTATGTTTTATAAACACTGCACGATAATCACAACATTATCGGGAGAGTCCATTGACTTGTTAAAGGTGTTTCTATATTACTACGTCATATACACATTGACTATTGTGTAGTCTATAACATTGAATGGTAACGTTTGCCTATAAATAGTAATATAAAAACACCTATAACAAGTCAATGGACTCTTCCGATAATGTTGTGATTATCGTGCGGTGTTTATACAAGACATATAGACATCAAGTTTACATAATATACAGGATTCCCTATTATACATTCAATAGGATGTCATTTAAATTATGTTTTACAAGACATATAGACATCAAGTATACAGATACAGGATTCACTATTATACATTCAATAGGATGTCATTTAAATAGATGTTTTACAAGACATATAGACATCAAGTATACAGATACAGGATTCACTATTATACATTCAATAGGATGTCATTTAAATAGATGTTTTACAAGACATATAGACATCAAGTATACAGATCCAGAATTCCCTATTATACATTCAGCTTATTGCATTGTGGGACTGGTTTTCCTAAATGTTGGTGTAACAAACACTAAATTTGGAAGGGAAGACATTAAATGTGTATTTATTAAATTCCTTTTTGAAGTACTTAACCAATGCCTGAATCTGCATAACATTATAATAAACAAAAAAATAAAGCAAAAACATGGGGGGGAAAAAGGGAAGAAGAATGTGCAAGTTTATCTCGATGTTAGGTGCAGGGGAGGCACGGATAGTGACAGTTATAAAACACAAACTTGTTCATATTTTACACAAATGAAAAAAGCTTGAAACATTTACACATAACACTGAAATGGAATAAAATCATAGTGTAATAACACCACCATACAAAGTATGGCATGTACATTGTATAAGTATAAGTAAAGATTTGAAATAAGTTCATTATTAGAAAAGATATTATTGAAACAAATCAGGTGGTGCTTATAACTTTTGTGGGAGTGCATAGAAATTTCTGGTATGGTTAATTTTCGCCGCACAATACCAAACCAATAGAAAATGAAACGTAAAACACTACACACACAAAATCAGCTTTCGTTCGCTAACACAAATGTTGAAAAGTACAAATGGCACTTTACACCCTGTCACATACACATAAATAAAAATCAATCAATAATCTGTTTCCACAGGTAAGTAAGTATGTGCGTATGTACAGGTAACGAAAACAGCAAACCGATTTGAAATAAGTTCATTATTAGAAACGATATTATTGAAACAAGTCAAGTGGTACTTAACTTTTGTCGGAGTGTATAGAAAGACATTATTCTGTGCTACAGCAGTGTTTGTGGACCTTCATGTTGTAAACTGGGCCCTTTCTGTTCATGATGCTGGCCCTTTATTATGCCCACTGGATCCTTTACAATGCATGCTAGGCATCAATTTGTTACATCCAAAAATTCATTAATTGACCATACTTAAGATCCCTTACTCGTGTGGATTTTCATCAATTAATTAACTGCCCCCGACTTATATCCAAAAATTCATTAATTGACCATACTTAATATCCCTTAACCGTCTGGAGTTTCCTCAATTAATTCACTGCCCCCGACTTATATCCAAAAATTCATTAATTGACCATACTTAATATCCCTTACTCGTCTGGATTTTCATCAATTAATTAACTGCACCCCCCCGACTTATATCCATAAATTCATTATTAATTTTACCTCATTTATATCCAACAAACACTCAACAAAATTCCTAATCTGTTGCCTTGTATGTTATTATATTTGGAGCCAAATAATAATCATATAATATAAATAGTTTCATCCTGCTGTCATTAAACCCATTCAACACCAAGTAACTGACATGGACTGGTGCATGATATTTGAAGAACCAATAAATTAATAAGAAAATTACATTTGGACCAATTCATTTTATCAAAATGGGGAATTTTGTCTAAAAATAGAAATATTGCTGGGGAAAAGTGCAGATCCTGATGAGACAGCTCATCTGGATCTACACTTTTTGTAAACCTATTTAGAGGTTTGTGGTGTTGAAAGGGTTAATGCATTTATTTCCAGATGATTATGCAGCAGTTCATTGCACAAAGATCTGTAATAAAATGTATCTAATAAGGTGATATTAACATTTCATATTATATAGTTATTAGTTTGCTCCACATACTGTAAAACACCGGGTGACCGATTAGCAATTTTGTTGAGTGGATTTTCATCAATTAATAGCTCTGCAATTATAGTCAATCATTAATTTCCTCGACTTGTTCATGCCTACAGATCAACGAAACTCATCCCAATTGTACAAAATAACACAAACATATCTGTACATATTCACCTATAAGTAGTTGCCTTGACGAAGTCGTCCTTGACATAAGTTGACCTTGACTGAAATTATCCTTGACATAAATCAACCTTAGCCTAGGTCGCACTTGACATATGTTGACCAATGACATAAATCAACCTTAGCCTAGGTCGCACTTGACATATGTTGACCAATGACATAAATCAACCTTAGCCTAGGTCGCACTTGACATATGTTGACCAATGACATAAATCAACCTTAGCCTAGGTCGCACTTGACATATGTTGACCAATGACATAAATCAACCTTAGCCTAGGTCGCACTTGACATATGTTGACCAATGACATAAATCAACCTTAGCCTAGGTCGCACTTGACATATGTTGACCAATGACATAAATCAACCTAAGTCGACATTGATGGGCAATTTTTGGATGTCTCATTCATCCTCGATATTAGATTTGTACACACCCATCACATATTTTCTATTTGACGTGGTACATATCGTTAATGGTAAGACAAATTACTATTTTAATAAAGGTATTGGTGCAACTATAACACCTTAAGACGTAATTATAGCGCTGCTTTGCATAGTGACGCCATGATAATTTAGTAATGTCATAACAATTATTGCTGACATGTGGCGCAAAAATGAAAAGAGTAACACTATTATTAAAACGAGCGCATTATGGTAATAAGAAGGATCTTACACTCGTGGTGATTTTATACAATAGTTTAGAAACATGTTTTGGAATTTGCTTAATAACAAAATTCCAAAACTCGTTTCATAGAATATCGTATGAAATCACAACTCATGTAAGATCCTATATATCTACAAGAAGCTACGGTACTGTATTTTGATTGATTGACTTACACAATGCTCAAGATCGGATACACTCTGGAGAATTGTTGTACAAAGTCAGTCTATTGTTGTGGAGAAGACCACCCACATTTCCCAAGCAAAATCCCGTGTTCAATTCTCCAACTTCCGCAAGCAACTGACAACTTTCCCATACATATATCATCATTTTATCATTGACACGAAGCGAACCCACAGCTCTGATAATAGCGTTCTAACAATGGCGAGCTAGACCACTCGACCACGGAGGCTCATTTGCTGAGACTGCCATTTTTTAGTACATTTCATCAACAAACATGTACAAACGAGTGACATCTACATTAATTAAGCAAAACAGTTTTGCGAAATAAATACATATCAATTATATGAAGATGACATCTACGGACATTAAAGCAGCATTACATCGTAATAAAGGATGTTTTGGGTAAAATATAAATACTAATATGTGTGTGTTTACAAAAATCGAAATTGTCACTCAGAAACAATAAAATTCCAATAAATTTAAACCGTCGTATACGCGAATTTGTTTATCAACACACGAAATGTAAACACGCACAGCGCGCATGCGTGAAACAACAGAGGATGTAGAAAACAATGTATATATTTTGAACATGAAAGACTATCTATCTTCCTCTAAAGTCGAACCCCTCGCGGGGGATGTAGAAATTTCCCTAAAAGACTTAGCTAACAGAGGTATGAATCAACATATCAAGTAATTTAATTAAAAAAGACAATGTGGGACAAATGGGGACGATGCATTCCGAATGTAAACAAGTACGGACGATGCGTTCCGGTTGTAAGCAAGTGCGTGACCGATCGACTCTGAAAGTCCAACTTTCGGTTTCGAGTTTGTTTTATCGCAAAAAAACACTGTTTACCAAATGAACATAAGCATACAAAGTATAATGTTAGAATGTGTAGCAGCATTGCTACCCATATGCAAAAATTGAATTTTTCAAATATCTTTTATTTCATACAATGTAATGCTGCTTTAAACAAAACAAAGGGCAAAAGAGCATTTGCGAAATAAATACATATCAATTATATGAAGGTGACATCTACGGACATTAAGCAAAACAAAGGGTAAAAGGGGAATTGCGAAATAAATACATATCAATTATATGAAGGCGACATGTACGGACATTAAGCAAAACAAAGGGCAAAAGGGGAATTGCGAAATATCATACATCAATATATGAAGGAAATTTACAAAACATGAGGCACTTGATCTATGTATGTATTATAGATCACAATAATTACCATATCCGAAGTCTGTGTTTCTTTATGCAAATGGGATATATGCAAATGAGGGGGAGGAGTTTCACAAATTGTTGGCTGGACTGATGAAATTGACACAGGACGTTGCACATCTGACACCAATGTACCAGGAGTAGCAGACGTCCTTGGAGATCTATTTATAGTAACAGGAGATGTTCTATTTATAGCAACAGGTGAAACCCTGCCAAGTGTAGATGGTGATTTTGGCTGCTGAAGGTCGGAATGTGGGGATGGTTCTGTTAAAGAGAGTGATCTTTTAGATTTAGCGGAGTGCTTAGGTGCTGTACTAGATGCATGGGAGGATTTCCGTGAGTGGGCGGAGCCTTTGGAAGGTCTGTCTCCATGGGTGACCTCATTGCGTGATTCCCGCTGAAAGATTCAATTTATAAATAACTAACTAAATAGGAAAGAGGTAACCTAGGAAAGAGGTAACCATACAAGCAGGTTGCTTTCTCCTCAATCCTACATGTATGTACATAGGAAAGAGGTAACCATACAAACAGGTTGCTTTCTCCTCAATCCTACAATGTACATAATATTTATACTTGACTATGTTTATTCAAAGTAATGAATATTGTTTAAACTAACTAAATAAGTTTATTTTAAGTAGCCACCTTATAAATGCATTTGGGCGACTGCATTTTGTACGATGCTTAAATATTTATAAATAAATCTGATCCACATACACAGTTTTTTAAATTGTGATCGTACTAGAGGTAGATATACACTTTATTGATCTCAATTGCAGGAGAGCTACCACATGTACAATACAAACATACAAGTTACATATTATGAAAAGTACTAAATTGATAAAATAATTTGTATGAAATCACACATATTGTGAGATACTGAACTAAAATAATAATATATATCTTCGTAGTTTTCGATGAAGCTTAATTAATAATCTGCTATGGTGTTTAAGATGAAAGTAAAGTCTACATCTATAGAAGAATTTTGAATTTTCTGTTTATTATATATCTTAATTGAAAACATGCATACATAGTGTTTTACATTAAATCTCATTTAGTTTTAGGAAAGAAAATAAAAAAGCAGTCATAATACGGAAAATATTTCTCACTGCTGTGAAAATGCAGACTATTTTTCATTATACAATGTCAAATTATGTCAAATTATGTGATCTATTAGGAAAAAATCATGAAGAACAAGTTTTTTTATAACTTTCTTTCTTTCTTACCATCCACTATAATTTGACATGATGTAATAGGCTTACGATTGGAAAATAATTTCCCTTCCCGCCTGTCAATAATTGTGTAGCAGATTGAATTATCTTAAACTAATCATTTTGATTAATTATTATCATTACCGTACATACCTGCCTATAAGACGGTATTTTTATCATCAGATTATGGCCTCAAAATGGCTTCCCGTCTTATAAACGGGTACAAAAATTAAAGATACATTTGTCATCAATGATTGATGACTTTTTATTAAAATTAACTTAAAGAGTGTAACAAAAGCATAGCGTTTCATAGCTATGTCTGTAAACTGACCTTGTCAATAGCATTTTAACTCAAATATGCTAAAATACTTTGTAGCCTTTTAACTATACTGAACGTATCCGATCTAATTTGCTAAAATACTTTGTAGGTTAAACTTGCCAATAACCTCTTTTCAGATCCAATTTGCTAAAATACTTTGTAGGTTAAATTTGCCAATAACCTCTTTTCAGATCCAATTTGCTAAAATATTTTGTAAAGCTGAACTTGCTTTCAATTATTTTATTGTAACCTCATTTCAAATCAAACGTGCAAAAATACTTTGCTTAATTAGCTTATGTTTGATAAAATATGTATTTGTTGGAACTATATATGTATGTTTGTGTCATTTGCTTTAATATAACAATTGGCTTAGAGAAATATTTTCATTATAAAGAACACAATATACATGTACATGATCGTATGTACACACATGACTATAGTTACAAAACTATCTAGACCTAAACAATTCTAGTGTAGCAGATACTCATAAACAAATGTTCTAGTGTAGGGGATATTCAACATTATACCTACCAAAGTCAAAGAAATTTGGAACAAAATTACACTTAAGTTTATTTATCACATAACTGTGCGTGTATTCAGTTTCACACACCCATCACATATTTTCTATTTGACGTGGTACATATCGTTAATGGTAAGACAAATTACTATTTTAATAAAGGTATTGGTGCAACTATAACACCTTAAGACGTAATTATAGCGCTGCTTTGCATAGTGACGCCATGATAATTTAGTAATGTCATAACAATTATTGCTGACATGTGGCGCAAAAATGAAAAGAGTAACACTATTATTAAAACGAGCGCATTATGGTAATAAGAAGGATCTTACACTCGTGGTGATTTTATACAATAGTTTAGAAACATGTTTTGGAATTTGCTTAATAACAAAATTCCAAAACTCGTTTCATAGAATATCGTATGAAATCACAACTCATGTAAGATCCTATATATCTACAAGAAGCTACGGTACTGTATTTTGATTGATTGACTTACACAATGCTCAAGATCGGATACAGACTCTCCTTTTAATCCATGCCAAGAGAATAACACGTGGAGAGATGCAACCCCCCGCGCTCGTATTTTAACCTATTCAACACCAAGTAACTAACATGGGCTGGTGAATGCTATATGTGACTATTTTAGGTTTAATATCTTATTATTTATGAAATAGTTTTGTAAAATGACAACATGTTTCACATATATGAATAAAATCTGAAAACATGTTACTACTTAGCAATAAAAAATATACGGACTTCTACAATAACACATAAACAAACCTATACACATCTCGTCCTCTCCATTATTTTGTTAGTAACTCTAACTACACATGAATGTTAGTATCGGTACAAGCCCTGGCCTGCAGGTTACAAATCTTTTCTCAGAATTGTCAAACTTCTGATTGGTTGAGCTGAGATCAAATCTCAGGTTTAAACCAATTGAATCCCTAGATATAGTGTGAGAATTGAGCAAAGTTTGATAAACTTGGAACCAGGTATTGTTCAACTGAAGTGTTCAGCAATTGCTGAAGCTTTCAGCTGGTAAAATAAAACAGGTGATTTCAACTGGCAATTCTAAAAAGAGACAAGAAATTCAAAACATCTGAAATTACAACATGTTATTTAATAAACTCAACAGGAAAAATTTCAAATAGGGATTTCAACTGTTCTATTTTTTTATACCTCGGTTGTCGTCATGTCCTTGACATCTGTATTCTCAATGTCACTGTGCTTAAATGGAGTTGCCAATGCAACATGCTGATTCTTATATTTCCACTTTGGGGGGAAGAGGTTCTCAATAGGAGGCTTATAATTATTGTTATGATTTAGCAAAAGTTTTGGACAGTCTATGAAGGCTTTATCTCCAGATTCTGAGAACTCATCATTGTATTTATTTCTGTTACCTAATTTGGACAATCGGTTGCTAAGAGACCTTCTACCTGGCAAACTTTGACCAAGTAAATATGAGCTCGACCTTGACATTGATCTAGCAAATCCATCAAATGACCTTGACCTTGCAGGCTGTTGTCTGCTATTAATATGCTCAAGATCTGTGCTTTTCTTTTCAAAATTGCAAATGTTTCCATTGACTGAAACAGTATCCAAATTATTGCAGTGCGCGACCTCTGTAGAAAAATCAGTATCTGGATCTAACTGACCAGACGTCTTCGTCATTTTTACTGGATTTGCATTTCTGTGCTTTTGTTCTGTTTCAATCGCAAATTTTAAAACCTTAGAAACACATTGAAACTTTGTGACCTTTGCATAATGAGATACGACTGGCAAGTCTGCTAACTGATCTTCCAAACTATCAACCTGATCAAAACACTCTATACTATCCTCATCTTCAATTGCCAAATCTGATTGGTCAGTTTGAGATTCAGAGCTAGCATTATTTTGTAAGGATATGAGAGAGTTAGTTTCGCATTCTATAACAGATTCGGAGCAAGATGAGTTGTTTTGCTGTAAAAGAAAGAAATAATGTCTGAACTAAAACACCTCCCTTCTATAACAATTAGTTTATTACAGAGGCATTGGGACAATCAAAGTACAATGTATACCACATGTTGAACTTTTCAACCTTGCTGCCGTAGACTCTACATTTACCGTGTAGTTATAAGGATGGTTATTCACAAAACATTGAACACAAAAAAATAGGAATTATTAAAAGTTTTGCAACAAATGGCTTACAGTATGACATTAGCTCTTTACATGCATGCTGGGTAAAATAAAGGCCAAAAATAGTTGTCGCAGACGACAATTCATTAAAAGATTTTCTTATTTATAACAGAACACTCTGGAAATATGTCATGGAATTTCTTTAGAATTGTGTCGTTTAGACATAATTCTAATGAAATTTCGTGACATATTTGACTGTTGTTTTCACCACTATATAGCTACCTTTACACTAAATCAGCTGAAATCAAATATGAACAAAGTGAATAATACTGTAAACAATTCAAGACATGTTAGTAATATCAAGAGTGACTTCATTATAATGTTAGGTTAACTATCAACAGTGCATTCATTATTAGCTAAGTGACATATTACACTCTGTAGAGTAGTTTAGAAAATGTAAGATTCTGTGACACACACGGTCAACATGCTGAATTCAGGCGAACCAATTGGGTGAGCACATAATCTACCTTCCGTCCTGATGGTGGCCTAGATCTTGACCTCTGAAACGACCTTGACCATGGAATAGTGTCCTCATTCAATATAGCCATGGCTGTCTCGAGTCCAGGTGGTACGGCATACAGACTACCCTCTCCATACAGCATTTGCTCTATGGTAACCGGCCGAGACTTCTTTTTCGGCGATATTATTATGTTGAATGTTGACATTTTTGTTTCAACTCTGTCAGTATCATTCTCATTTATATCTAAATCTGACACAGATTTTCTGCTCATTAATCCCATCTTAACAATGTTTTTCTTTTCTTTCATCGATTCAAATACTTGTTTCTTTAGTTTTCTCTCAGTATTTGGAGAGAAACGATCTCGAGGAGAGAGTCTATGCCACTCGGATGATGTCACGGATAGCGGGAGGCTTGGCGAACATGAGTCACCACGGGAAGACGTAATGTCTGCAATGCCAGGCCCACTGTCCCAAAGCTCTTTTATTAGCTTAGTTACTATTTTGGGCGACTTTGGCCTACATTGGTCTTGCTGTTCAAGGCCTAGTATTTTGGATCCCTTCAGTTCAGGCCAATTGTCCAAGCTCCTAAGTGCATCAGGATGTGATACAGCTGCTCTAAGTCGCTTCAGAGGCTTTGGTCGCTTTTGTTTCACAACATTACACTCGGTATCTCTCTTGAGATATGGCTGTTTGTGAAAAGAAGTCTATATTTGTAATCACAGATTCATAAGAAAGACCAATATATCTCTATATCTGGTTGTTTGTAAATGGAAGTAAATATTTATAAGCATAGACAAGACACGATCTCGTGTGATCTGTCTACTTATGAAAGGAAGTAAATATTTATATGCACATAAAGGACAATATTAGACGGATCAGTAGTCCAGTGGTTAACA
This sequence comes from Archivesica marissinica, assembly GCA_014843695.1. Taxonomy (NCBI): domain Eukaryota; kingdom Metazoa; phylum Mollusca; class Bivalvia; order Venerida; family Vesicomyidae; genus Archivesica; species Archivesica marissinica. Next base: position 27,681,569 of record CM026388.1, read on the forward strand.
TGTTGGACTGTGAATCAATGTATCGCAGGTTCGATCCCCCATCTGACCCTAATAATATTAACAGTATTTCAGATGGCACTTTAAACAATTTCTCGCAAGATTTAGCTGTTTGTAAACGGAAGTAAATATTTATGTCCTTAAAAAGATTGAGTCATTTGGAAGTTCTTAAGAATACAGAGGACAGGATCAATTGATAATTATTGGAACAGAATCAATTGATAATACATGTAATTGGACAGAATCAATAATAATTATTAGAACATAATCACTTGATAATTATTGGAATATACTCAATCGACAATTATTGCAACAGAATCAAGAATCAATTGATAATAACAGTAACAGAGTCAATTAATAATAAATTGGAACAAAATCAATTAATAAAAAATTGGAACAGAATCAATTTTAAAAATTGGAAGAGAATCAATTTTTAAAAATTGGAAGAGAATCACTTTTAAAAAATTGGAAGAGAATCAATTTAAATAAAAATTGGAACAGAATCAATTTGTTGTTATTTGTTCTCTAGATATTAAGTAAAAATTGAAATTCATGGTTACTCTCCCGAAGAAAATTTAGCATATGTTAGTTGTTATACAATTAATAATTCAAGTTTATAATAATACACTATTTAGCATGTTAACAGTTGTATGTTACAGTCTGCCTCGTTATATCATCATGTGTTGTTATATAACCTCATATTGTCATGCTTACATGGACTGAGAGAAATAAAATAGAACTGATAATTATAGAAACAGAATCAACACATAGTTCCCGTGTGACGTCATCATTCCTACTGTGGCTGCCATTTTGATTGGCAAAGTTGATCACAAATATTATATATAATATATAGTAGCGTAGTTTTGTTTTCTTTATAAAAATATTTATTTTTCATCCCATCACCATGGTTCATACATTGTTGGAAAGCTCCCAATGGACATATTTTTGTACCATTTCACAAATTTCTTATCAATAACGAATAAATAATAATTTCCCTGTATATTAATTAATATTTCAACTCTGAAAATAGACTTTCAAAACTAGGTGCAAGTTAAGTTCTTATAATTTATCATCCATACATCATTGTCAAAAAATAAATTAATATTTAAAAAGTGCATTTCAATACCTTTAAAATCATATCAAATTTTAAATTAAGAAACCAAAAGTTATTGCAATTAAAGAATTACTTGTAAAATCATGAAATTGTAATTAATAAAACTTGCCCGTTAAAAGGCTGCCAAGATAAGATCTTATCAGTGTTTTTTACTATTTTCACAAGTCATGGGAACTATGTATTGATAACCATTTAAACAGAATCAATTGATAACCATTTAAACAGAATCAATTGATAACCATTTAAACAGAATCAATTGATAACCATTTAAACAGAATCAATTGATAACCATTTGAACAGAATCAATTGATAACCATTTAAACAGAATCAATCGATAACCATTTAAACAGAATCAATTGATAACCATTTGAACAGAATCAATTAATAACCATTTGAACAGAATCAATTAATAGCCATTTGAACAGAATCAATTAATAACCATTTGAACAGAATCAATTAATAACCATTTGAACAGAATCAATTAATAACCATTTGAACAGAATCAATTAATAGCCATTTGAACAGAATCAATTAATAACCATTTGAACAGAATCAATTAATAACCATTTGAACAGAATCAATTAATAACCATTTGAACAGAATCAATTAATAGCCATTTGAACAGAATCAATCGATAATTAATGGAAGGTATTAACGTGATAATTTATTAGAACAGAATCAATTGATAATTATTGTAACAGAACTAACTCCTTTTAAATGGAATATAAAAACAAACTCTATAAAATAACTGGTTTTAATTTTGAACATAGAATAGAATCAATTTAGTGCAATTGGAATAAATTAAACTTACCTTAAATGGAACAGAAGAACCTCACATTACATGTAAATGGAATATAGTGAACTCATTTTAACTCTTTCAACACCAAGTAACTGAAATGGACTGGTCCATGATATTCTTAGACCAATAAATGAATAAGAAAATTACATTCGGACCAGTTCATTTATCAAGATGGGTAATTTTGTCTAAAATTAGTAATACTACTTGCAAAAAGTGCAGATCCTGATGAGACGGCTCGTTACGAGCCGGCTCATCTGGATCTACACTTTTTGTAAGCCTATATAGAGGTCTGTGGTGTTGAAAGGGTTAAGTGGAATACAGTAACTTCGTTTTAATTGAAAACATTGCATACAGATCTCACTGTACAGGATCAACTTTTATTAATTGGAAAAGCACAAACTTATTATAACTGAAAGAGAATTATTTTATAGGAACTAATGGAGGGAGTGGTATGTTAGTTCACAACAATTGTTATAAATCATTACTCGCATCTCAGTCTTAACCCTTTCCCTCATAGAGATTTAGGTTAATATACTATTATATCTCCATACAAATGACAGCCATTTAGCTATCATGCAGTGGATAAGTAGTCGCCATATCTATCCCACCTCCATAGATATTACTGGGACTACAGGAGATTCTGGCCTTTATTATGAACATTGGTTTAGTTACTATATTGTCAATGTATGTCGTATTGGTAATGGCGTCGAGAGGTGCTTCTATGAGGGAAAGGGTTAATCAGTTTGATCGAGCCCTCCGGACCTTTCGCACCTGATCTACCAATCAGATAGCTGGAGACTGAGTGAATTGTGTGTGCTGGATGAATATCTACCAATCAGAGAGCTGGAGACTGAATGACTTATGAGTGGGCTGGATGAATATCTAGCATTCAGAGAGCTGGAGACTGAATGACTTGTGGATGTGCTGGATGAATATCTACCAATCAGAGAGCTGGAGACTGAGTGACTTGTGGGATGTGCTGGATGAATATCTACCAATCAGAGAGCTGGAGACGGATGAATGTGGATGTGCTGGATGAACAATCAGAGAGCTGGAGACTGAATGACTTGTGGATGTGCTGGATGAATATCTACCAATCAGAGAGCTGGAGACTGAGTGACTTGTGGATGTGCTGGATGAATATCTACCAATCAGAGAGCTGGAGACTGAGTGAATTGTGGATGTGCTGGATGAACAATCAGAGAGCTGGAGACTGAGTGACTTGTGGATGTGCTGGATGAATATCTACCAATCAGAGAGCTGGAGACTGAGTGACTTGTGGATGTGCTGGATGAATATCTACCAATCAGAGAGCTGGAGACTGAGTGACTTGTGGATGTGCTGGATGAATATCTAGCATTCAGGGAGCTGGAGACTGAATGACTTGTGGATGTGCTGGATGAATATCTACCAATCAGAGAGCTGGAGACTGAGTGACTTGTGTATGTGCTGGATGAATATCTACCAATCAGAGAGCTGGAGACTGAGTGACTTGTGTATGGGTTGGATGAATATCTAGCATTCAGAGAGCTGGAGACTGAATGACTTGTGGGTGTGCTGGAAGAATAACTAGCAATCAGAGAGCTGGATCCTGAGTAACTTGTTGGTGTGGTGAATGAATATCTACCAATTCGAGAGCTGGAGACTGAGAGATGTGTGTGTGTGAACTGGATGAATATTTAATAATAATTTACATTTGGAACATAAATGTTATCTATATAATCAGGTGCAATTGTGGCAAATTGATTGCTTACGAACATGTGACATAATTAAATTAGTAAAAATGAAACTGTTCAGTGCCTCTGTCGATGTTGATCAACAGATGTTTACTGCCAATGTGTTAGTGCTATTAATTAGTGCATTTTGTTTTACTAAAACATATGTGAATTTCAAATGGAGTTATTATTGTAACATATTACAGATATTTATTCAATTTCACAATGCTGGTGGAAATTAGAATAACAGCACTGACCTCAGTAGGTGTTATATTTCAACATATTTAGGGTGGGTCTAAGATTGAAGCAGATTCGCTGAACAAGTGAGAGAGTTATTAGTAGCAAACCATTGACTGTGTAAGTCTGTGTGTGGGGTAATTAAAAGACATAGAACAGACCTCATTGGCGATTTTCTCTTCAATATCCTTTCTTGGTTTCAATGATTTCCCGAATATTCTCAGCATTGCTGACTCCTTCAATGACTTTCGACTTGACATAACAGAAACGGACCTAGGGTCGTCCATTTTGGCGAAACTGTCAAAAACAGTGTCGGGTAATACTCCAAGCTCGACAGATTCTCTAGCGATCTGACTCGCCAGCGACAGTATAGTCACAGTACGCTCCAGCTGGATGTCTCTAAGAGCTTGTTGTGATGACAAGTTTCTGATGGCTGATCTGAATGATTGAAGCGTTTGCTTCTGCTCAGAATTAAAGTTTTCTTCTGCCATCATGGATTTCAGATTCTGCAAAGCATCTGACTGACTCCGGGTTAAGTCCATGGCAACGCCGTCATCAGGATCAGTATCAATGTTCATAGAATCTTCGCTCATTTCGCTATGTGTACTTCTGCTTCTGACAGATCTAGGTGTCCGGAAAGCTTCCTTAAATCGAGAAACGGGCATCTGACGATCCAGAGTAGTTTCAAAGTGACAGGTTGACTTTTTCTCTCTGGACGTGACTGGTTTACTTTCAAAATCCTCTTGATGTGTTTCAAACCTTTCATACTGTGACATGCAATGAATTTCAATATCTATTTTAAAGTGATACAGTTACATAAGAAGTAAATTTCTATTGGTTAATATTCAAAATACCATCAAATGAAAGCCATCGACATAAGTAGATGAATTTAAATACACATTCTCTCGAAGCTTCTTTTAAAATCCTATGTTTAAACAGGTCCACTCATTTTGTGTGTTTGTTATTTAAGGCTTAACATCGCACCAACAATTTAGGTCATATGGTGACTCCCTAACTATCATTGGTGGAAGACAACCACTCTCTGATCAGTATTTCACACACGGACGGGCACCCGGCTAATTCCACCATCATTCAGCAAGCACACGGACGGGCACCCGGCTAATTCCACCATCATTCAACAAGCACACGGACGGGCACCCAGCTAATTCCACCATCATTCAGCAAGCACACGGACGGGCACCCGGCTAATTCCACCATCATTCAGCAAGCACACGGACGGGCACCCAGCTAATTCCACCATCATTCAGCAAGCACAAAAACATGGACGGGCACCCAGCTAATTCCACCATCATTCAGCAAGCACACGGACGGGCACCCAGCTAATTCCACCATCATTCAGCAAGCACATGGACGGGCACCCGGCTAATTCCACCATCATTCAGCAAGCACACGGACGGGCACCACTAATTCCACCATCATTCAGCAAGCACATGGACGGGCACCCGGCTAATTCCACCATCATTCAGCAAGCACACGACGGGCACCCGGCTAATTCCACCATCATTCAGCAAGCACACGGACGGGCACCCAGCTAATTCCACCATCATTCAGCAAGCACACGGACGGGCACCCAGCTAATTCCACCATCATTCAGCAAGCACATGGACGGGCACCCGGCTAATTCCACCATCATTCAGCAAGCACATGGACGGGCACCCGGCTAATTCCACCATCATTCAGCAAGCACACGGACGGGCACCCGGCTAATTCCACCATCATTCAGCAAGCAACATGGAATAGCTTCCAGACATGAAGTAATTTTACACCCCCCACGTAGGATTCCCACTCATTTTGTACATTTATAAAGCAGACCACGAAGAGGAAGACCATTTTGTACTACATTTATAAAGCAGACCACGAAGAGGAAGACGGCTCTAACATAACACAGGTCATATACTTTTGCATTATCTTAAAATATCAATTAAAATATATTTTTATATTTTGGTTAAGTAAATAAAATTCAGGGAGCATCTAAAAACAGACAGATTTATACAAGTGTAACACGTGGACGGTACGTGATATAATCCTGAGAATTTGTTAGTCTTAACCCATTCAACACCAAGTAACTCACATGGACTGGTCCATGATATTCATAAACCAATAAATGAATCAGTAAATCACATTTGGACAAGTTCATTTATCAAAATGGGTAATTATGTCTAAAAATAGTCATATCACTGGCAAAAAGTGCAGATCCTGATGAGACGGCTCGTCATGAGCCGGCTCATCTGGATCTACACTTTTTGTAAGCCTATTTAGAGGTCTGTGGTGTTGAAAGGGTTAAGTACATGTACATTTTTACAATACACACAAATATTACGATAACATTCGTAGCAAAAATAGTCTAAAATATAATTAACACCGACAAGATATAAAACCTGCTGAGGATAATAGTCGTACTGTTAACCCTTTACTCCTTTCAAGAATTTGCGCCAGTGTGGCTTCCAGGTGGGGTTAGTGTAGTTATACCCGGTTATATTTTACTCAATTCTAATTAGGGATGGCAACGAATAGCGATTATACTATTCGAATATTCGGTTGGGAAGATATTCGAATATTTGATAGAATTCTATCAAACATTCAAAATCACTCAAACTCTTATAAAAATTGCCAAACTATCCTAATTTCTGTTTTACACGTAAACGTCATCTTCTTCAAATGATTATTGAGATTGATATTGTACCCGAATATGGTAAATCCAATTTGCATAGATTACGCCTAGCAGTTTTCTTATTCTCAGAGGGAGTCGAGCATTTCCAAACATGTGACTGAGTGGGTGGTATTTTTTAGGACAATATAATATTTTTTCCGAATATTCGAATACTGGAATAGTATTCGAATATTCGGACGTTCGAGCGAATATTCGAATATTCGTTGCCATCCCTAATTCTAATCTAATTGCTAACTAAGGCAGTTGCCAATAAGCGACCTCGCTGGTCTTTCTATTACCTCCCTTGGCAGATAAAGTCTGATATATCCCGAAATGTATATCGGTCTTTTTGGTTGGCATCCCTTTGTTTTTACTGTTGTTCTCTAACCAGATGTTGCGGTATGATAATTGATAACATAATTAATTGATAAAATATTGTTACAGATAAATACCCATTGGATATACTGTAGGTTATTTGTCGCGATATAGTAAGTTAATAATTATAGGATGAGACAGTGGATGAAAATTGGTAACATGTTGTGCAAAGGAAACAATGATAAAAACAGAGGAAACAACTTAAAGAGGACCTATACACATTTAGGGAGTATTCAGGGGAAGTAACTGACCGAGGTCAAAACAGGGCTGGAGCTAGAGGGTGATGTGGGAGACATAATCTCACTGAACTTCCACATTTCTCCCTGTTTTGAGCTGACAGCTTCCTTAGGTCATATGGCGACTCCAACCATTATAGTTGCAGGAAGACCACCCCCCCCCCCGAGTACCCCTTCAAGCAGTATTTCATTCACAGAGAGGCAGGGTAGAATCACATCCCTTACATGAAAGAATTTGATACCCCCAGTGGAAATCCCTTACATGAAAGAATTAGATACCCCCAGTGGAAATCCCTTACATGAAAGAATTTGATACCCCCAGTGGAAATCCCTTACATGAAAGAATTTGATACCCCCAGTGGAAATCCCTTACATGAAAGAATTTGATACCCCCAGTGGAAATCCCTTACATGAAAGAATTAGATACCCCCAGTGGAAATCCCTTACATGAAAGAATTTGATACCCCCAGTGGAAATCCCTTACATGAAAGAATTTGATACCCCCAGTGGAAATCCCTTACATGAAAGAATTTGATACCCCCAGTGGAAATCCCTTACATGAAAGAATTTGATACCCCCAGTGGAAATCGAACCGACAGCTGTGAGGGGCATGTGAATTGAAGTCAATGCCCTTAATCATTTGGCAATGAAGGCGCCGGTAATGACCTTGTAATGAAATTGTAATTTACCTCATAATGACCTTGCAATGACCTCATAGTTACCTTGTAATGACCTTACAATGACCTCATAATGAAATTGTAATTGAATGACTTGTAATGACCTCATAATGACCTTGTAATGACCTCGCAATGACCTCATAATGAAATTGTAATTAAATGACTTGTAACGACCTCATAATGGCCTCATTATGACCTTGTAATGACCTTACAATGACCTCATAATGAAATTGTAATTAAATGACTTGTAATGACCTCATAATGACCTTGTAATGACCTTACAATGACCTCATAATGAAATTGTAATTAAATGACTTGTAATGACCTCATAATGGCCTCATAATGACCTTGTAATGACCTTGCAATGACCTCATAATGAAATTGTAATTAAATGACTTGTAACGACCTCATAATGGCCTCATTATGACCTTGTAATGACCTTACAATGACCTCATAATGAAATTGTAATTAAATGACTTGTAATGACCTCATAATGGCCTCATAATGACCTTGTAATGACCTTGCAATGACCTCATAATGAAATTGTAATTAAATTACTTGTAATGGCATCATAATGACCTCGATAAAATTGAGAACAAACCTTTTGGGCGTGGGAACCATCAGGTTCTACAGCAGGCGGTGCTGAGATGGCACCTGTCTGACGGGCGTTCTTCTGAGCCTATAAATATAAAGAATAAAACAACATAATTTAATACACGATTCATTCAATTATTTGTACTGTCTATCTTGTATCCACTGGACATTGGTGAGAGAGTGGGTGTGGAAGGGTTAACCTGATAAGCATTGCAAATAAAACAGTGTAACTTTATTCTCTTATTTGTACAGTGAAGGACTGTGGACTCCCAGTACATATCCAGTGTAATATGGCGCCAAACATGACGTCAGTAATGATATATGGAGTTGGGATATGGTTGGGACCACAAGGGCATATCAGTGATCTGGTCGTTTTTACCTAGTTTCTCGTCGCTGTTTCTACATTTCTCGTCGATGTTTCTGCATGCATCTTTCATTTCCGTTGGTTGCCTTTACTAAGCATTACTTACTATAGGGCAAATAAAAAATATTTGTATCTTCTGTCTGTGCACTGAGAGTGTCCCATTTTTTATGCCAGCAAATTTATAAGATATATGTTATGTTATATTTCGGGTTTTACGCCTGCATCAGCACCATTTTGGGCTATATCGCAGGCGGGCAGTTTACTTAACAACACCTTTCCTGGGCAGGCTCCAGCGGTTAACCAGTACTTGGGTGCACCAACCTCCGTAAGAAACTGCCAACTTTTTCATATAAATGAGACACGACCTGAACGGGGCTCGAACCCGTGACCATCAGTGATGATAGGTTACAGTGGTATACAAGTCAGCAACCTTAACCACTCGACCACGGAGGCGGACTGGGTCTTGACGTGGTGTGAGGGAACAGCAGGTGGAATCATGGGATACATGTACCAATCTAAGCAACTTTCTATTTATAGATTTGTCATTGATATGGAAAGGAATTTACATAAGCTCTCAGCTTGTTTTCCAATCCATTTCAAATATCCTGTTGTATTTATATACTGTATATATCTCAGGGTTCATTCTAGATCAGACTTTTTGGGACAAGTGAGAAAGCGTGTGATCGCTTCCTTAAATGGTGTTCTTTAATATACTTCTGCAAAATAGGGTTAAAATGCATAGTACAACCATTAAATACAACATTTGAATAGAAGGAGTGCTTTATAATGGGCCAGTGTATCTTATTATACAAAATTTTGTTTGAAAATCATAAAAACCAAAATTTAATGTTTTTTTTTAGGGAGATGTGGGGCCCCAGAGGGCGAAGTCAGGGTCCCTAGGGCGACAATTTCGCCCACATCGCCCTCTAGAATGATCCCTGTATAATGAATGAACTGAATAAAATATGTTTTATAAGGAAGTATACTATAAGTTATTTACTCACATTATGATGATTTGTTACTGAGAAAATTTAAAATTTAAAACTTTATTTATTTTACAACGATTGCGAAACAAGTTTTAACAACTTATATTAATCACCCTCGGCGCGGATGAGAGCGTAAATGTGGTCATTCGTGTGGGAGGAAACCGGAGTACCCAGGAGAAAAAACACACCTGTCCGATCTGGCGACCACCGTACCATCTCACATACTTCCCGGTCCGAGGATCGAACCCGGGTTGCATTGGTGAGAAAAGGAGAGGTGGAGAAAGCAAAATGAGAAAAATTACTATACTAATCATAATTAACAGAACTATAACTTTTATTAAATCAATAAATATTAAACAGTCTCGATGAATTTTATGCATATTAAAATATAACAAATAGAAATTAAAATTAAAATAATAAAGAAATTAGTTTTAATAGTAAAAATAAGGTGAAGAGGGTAGGGAAATTGGTCTGTTTGGTAGGTGGCGGTGGAGGCGGGGGGATGGAAGGGGTGCTGGTGCTGCAATACATAAGTAACATAGTGAAATCCTCTATAACACACACACACACACCACACACACACTAATTAGTCATTCATCACAATCAGTGACAATAAAATCCAGTTTCAGTGAATTATTTTTGGTGTGATAAACTCTGATTGGTGAATTATCCATTCACATGAAGTTAGATCCTGTCTCAGTTCAGCATACCGTATTTACCAATGTATAACGCACTACACATAGCAAATGACGGTACGTACATCTGCAAACCAGTCAGACATTTCTTCTTCTCAGTGCTTTTTCCGCAAAGCCTTCCACCAGCAAAGTTCAATTCTGAGGTTTCTGTTAATATTTTAACTTTTGCTCATTCATGACATTTTGGTTCATTTCAGAGCTTTTGGATCATTTATAAAATATTGGCTCATTTCTCAACTTTTGGTTCAGTTCATCTCCATTGTAATATTCCATTGGTATATTTGTTTTGCTGAAGTTTTAGTTAGTTTATACAAATTTATTTTAGCTCGATTGCGAAACAAGTTCTTACAACTTATATTAATCACTCTCGAGACCTCATTCCTGATGGAATCCATTGCCACGAGGTAGAGAGAAGAGGCAATGTGGAATTTAAATGCCTTGCCTAAGGGCACAATTGTAATGGCTACAGCTGGGTGCGAACTCAGTGCCTTTCGCACCTGAAGCGAACAAGCTACCACTGCGCTACCGCTACCTCCACATCTAAGCTTAAGTTCTTGCATTAAAGTAAAGAGTTTGTAATTTTCAAATATCCATGAATAAACGTCTGGTGAATAATTATGCAGTCCTGGCCTCGAGGTTATAAAACTTTTCTCCTATCTCAAACTCAGTCTCAAGCTTCTGATTGGTTCAGCTGGCAGTAAAACTCAGAATCAACCAATGAAATCATTTGAGCTCGAGTTTGAGATCTGAGAAAAGTGTTATAATGCTGCTGCAATTCATGTGTTCTACGTGAAATTATTATTTCATCTTTTCATCGGCTTCTGTTTGGTGACCAATTCTTTATGCATTTACTGAGTTATTGTTATTCATTTTAATGCTCAAATTCCATAGAATTTGATGATAAATTATTAACTCTTTGCACACTAGCGGTGGAAATAACAGATAAACATAACAAATATAGAATTCTAATGAAATCCCATGACATATTTCCAGAGTTTTCAGTTACAAATACGAAAAAACACATTTGATGAATATTCGGCTGCTGTGTGTGTTTTACGTTTATTTATCGTCGCTACCGGTTACCCATATGAGCGCCGCCTCCTGAAGAGATTAGTCATTTTAGATTTTTGGAGGATAATGCAATGATACAGACATACAGTCCCATTCCAGAGTCTCCTCTGGTTCTTTTATGTGCATGGTGTAAAGCACCAACACAAGACCTCGGACCCCAGAAATATATATAAAACTATTCTTACTGTGTCTTATTTTTATTTTGGGTACATTATTCTTACTTTGTGTCGATTATTGCCACTTTAGGTAAATTATTCTTACTTTGTGTTCAATATTGCCACTTTAGGTAAATTACTCTTGCTTTGTGTTCAATATTCTCACTTTAGATAAATTATTCTTACTTTGTGTTCAATATTGCCACTTTAGGTAAATTACTCTTGCTTTGTGTTCATTATTGCCACTTTAGGTAAATTATTCTTACTTTGTGTTCAATATTGCCACTTTAGGTAAATTATTCTTACTTTGTGTTCAATATTGCCACTTTAGGTAAATTATTCTTACTTTGTGTTCAATATTGCCACTTTAGGTAAATTATTCTTACTTTGTGCTCAATATTGCCACTTTAGGTAAATTACTCTTGCTTTGTGTTCATTATTGCCACTTTAGGTAAATTATTCTTACTTTGTGTTCAATATTGCCACTTTAGGTAAATTACTCTTACTTTGTGGTCAATATTGCCACTTTAGGTAAATTATTCTTACTTTGTGTTCAATATTGCCACTTTAGGTAAATTATTCTTACTTTGTGCTCAATATTGCCACTTTATGTAAATTACTCTTGCTTTGTGTTCATTATTGCCACTTTAGGTAAATTACTCTTGCTTTGTGTTCAATATTGCCACTTTAGGTAAATTACTCTTACTTTGTGCTCAATATTGCCACTTTAGGTAAATTACTCTTGCTTTGTGTTCAATATTGCCACTTTAGGTAAATTACTCTTGCTTTGTGTTCAATATTGCCACTTTAGGTAAATTATTCCGGCTTTGAGTTGATTACTCCATAGTTACATTCTGGTGATGTTCACGCACGCAACATTATTAAAAGGGGGAGAACACAGCATAAATACTCAGCCATAAGTTAATCAATCAACCAGCCTCTAAGTGTAACCATCCAGCCCCTAAGGCTAAATGCCATGATGTTGTCACCCCTAAAATTCCTCGATACTAATTAACTAAGAATCGAAATTTTACGTCGTTATCTTTGATGATAATTATAAAATTCCAAAAATTCTAATGAATACTGCAATTTTCTTTTTTAAGTCTTATTACCATCTCTGGCGATAATGAAAGTTTTATTTATTTTACAACGATTGCGAAGCAAGTTCTAACAACTTATAATAATCACTCTTGTTGGCGCGGATGAAAGCGTAAATGTGGTCATTCGTGTGGGAGGAAACCGGAGTACCCGGAGAAAAGCCACCTGTCCGATCTGGCGACCACGTACCATCTCACATACTTCCCTGTCCGAGGATCGAACCCGGGTTGCATTGGTGAGAAGCGAGCGCTAACCACTGCGCTAATTGGACAGCAATTATTATTTATTTGGTGATAATTCTAAAATTTCCAACATACTTTTGGATATCTATACTTATGGTATGGTACAGACTTTTGGTAAGTATATCTAGACTTATGGTATGGTACAGACTTATGATGCATATATCTAGATTCATGGTATGGTACAGACTTATGATGCATATATCTAGACTCATGGTATGGTACAGACTTCTCATACATATATCTAGACTTACAGTATGGTACAGACTTAAGGTATGGTATAGACATATGATATGTATATCTAACTTATGGTATGGTACAGATGTTTTGGTATTGTTAGACAGGATGGTCACCTACTACCTATTATGCTATGAACAAATAGATACGATGTAATACAAACTTTAATAAGTATTCACTTATGGCTGAGTAAATGGTAAGTTCAGAGTGATGTAAACCTTTGCTGGTGTGGTTTGACGATAGTCGCCACAAGTTTTGTGCATGCTGTTCACAGACACAACACTTATCTCCCCATCTGTTGTCAATTGCAAAGGAAATTATTTCATTTAGAATATAATAACTATTTTAAACATTTTTTCTACTTTTTTTAAACTTTATTTATTTTACAACGATTTTTAACAACTTATATTAATCACTCGCGGATGAAAGCGTAAATGTGGTCATTCATGTGTGAGGAAACCGAAGTACCCAGGGGAAACCCCACCTGTTCGATCTGGCGACCACCATACCATCTCACATACTTCCCGGTCCGAGTATCGAACCTGGGTTGCTTTGGTGAGAAGTGCGCTAACCACTGCGCTAATCGGACACCCTGAATTTTAATACTAATATTGATAGACTTATTCAAGAAAATTGAAAACTAAATTTTAATGATAAAAGTTAAGCATTTCAAAGTATTCCATAATTTATGGAATAACATCCTCCTCAAAGTATTCCATAATTTGTGGAATAACATCTCCCTCAAAGTATTCCATAATTTGTGGAATAACATCTCCCTCAAAGTATTCCATAATTTGTGGAATAACATCCTCCTTAAAGTTTTCTATACTTTGAGGGTCTACTATGAGAATGTTTATGTTTCAATCGGCAAGTATTCCATTCATAAAAACATCAACTTTATTTACTTTACAATATATCTTAAAATAAATGAACAAACTCCAATGTTACACTAAATTTTATGCAAGCTTCGTCCATGCTAGACAAATTTAGAAACAAGCTTTATCAACTTATATAAATCACTGTTGTTGGTGTGAATGAAAGCGTTATGTGTCGCCATTTATGTGGGAGGAAGCAAGAGTGACCACTGTACCACCTCACATACTTCCTGGTGCGAGGATTGAGGGTTGCATTGTCGAGAAGTGAGCTTGCTAACCACTGCGCTAATCGGACAGCCATTCATAAGTATTCTATAAAAAGTTTTATTTTCCAGATTCAGAGAGTATTCTGTGACCATTCTTTGAGCATTTTTACCTTGTGATTTGAAAGAGTATTTACCTTATAATCAAGAGAGCATTCTATGCACATTTTTATCTTCAACTTTATAGAGTATTCTGTGAGTTTTCACTGCTTAAATTACCTTGTGATTTAGAGAGTATCCTACGATTTACCTTTTGGCTTAGCTACTCCTGAGCGATGAACTTGCTTTTTGCCAGTCAGTTTATGTTTTTGTGGAATCAACATTAAATCTCTGGTATTCTGACATTCAACTTCATGGTCTTGCCCTATGCTAACATGACCATGGTCGTCCGTCTGATGAACTTGAGTTTCATAACCATCACCATTTAAATCATGGCTTCGACATCCAAATTCAAGGCTATCATTGTCATCATCTGCATCCATGCCCATTGCCAAGGATACGGATTGCAAAGACTGGTGAGTCATTCGGCTATTCTCTAGTGTATCCCTACTCTGTACTGCCGTTCTACTTTTCATTTTCGGAATAACATCTTCCTCCTCAAATCCTTTCTTAGATTGATGCTTGGTGCATTCACCTTTACTTACATAACCGTCACCTTCAATTTCTTTACCAAGGTCGGAAGAAAGTGGTTCTGTTTGCACTGTCTTCATTTCTTTCGGTAAATCCTTACTTTTCTTGATCGATTCAGCAGCCATTGTGTGTTTGTAAGCTTCATAGATGTTCCGTTTGTTCATCTCTAAGTCACGCATAAATTTAGCTTTCTCATTGTTACCCAAGTGTGCATCTGTTTGTAAACTGCCAACTTCAGACTGTTTACCTTTATGTAGACCTTTGGGTTTTGGAAGTGAAGCTTGACTTTCTGTATATGTTTCTGTCACTATAGCTATTTCCTCATCTCTTCTGTGTGGTGATATTTGATTATTAGACCAAGGTGTCACATTCCCTTCAACATGTGCTTCTTTTTCCTCATCCCTCTCACTTAAGTGTGACGACGACCTTATTTTAGGCTTTCTTGATGCCTTTGACGATGTCCTCGATTGTAACCGCTCCCTTTCGCCTCTGAGCCCATCTATTGGAAGAAGACCTCCAATCTTTGGACAATCTTCAACTAGAACAATACGTTGAAGTTCGTCATCTGACAAAGATGTGAGTCGATCATTGGCATCATCTACAAGGTTTGGTGTCCTACTTATAATCTTTCCATTCAGCCACGGAGACTCCTCGCCTACACACTCACCCAAAGAAGAACCTGCTCTAGACTAGGAAAACAAAATGAAAATATAAAATAAAGATAGGAAAATGAGAAAGGCCAACAAAGCGATAGGGCTGGTGTTAGACGACAATTTGGGAGATATATTCACCCCGAGTTGCTTTATTTCTCCCTAGAAAGCTCAGTGAAAGGTTGTTTCATATAGAATATATAGCAAACACTTGGCAGAGTGTACATATTTATGGTTTATTCTAGAGTGGAAAAAATGGCAGGGTGGGTCAGAAAAGTGGGACAGGTTGGGTCAGAAAAATGGCAGGGTGCATTTTGAGCCGCGATGAGGTGCGGGATGGGGTATTTTGGGATTAGCCCCTAGAAATGTTTGCTCACTTATGGTGATTGATCAAATTAGCTGTATGGTAATACATACTGGTGAAAAGGGTGGACGAGTTCAAAGTTATATAGGTCTGCCAGCCCGAAGGCACTCACCTGTAGAGACTTATATTAAAAAACAATATTTAAAACAAAAACAAAAATTTCTTTTTTTTAAAAACAGCAAGGGCTAAAGGGTGGACTAAGAAGGGCACATTTCTAGGGGCTAATCCCAAAATACCCCATCCCGCACCTCATCGCGGCTAAAAATGCACCCTGCCATTTTTCTGACCCAACCTGCCCACTTTTCTGACCCACCCTGCCATTCCGCTCTAGAAAAACCCATTTTATTGCATTCGGCATGATAATTATAACATACAAATCAAAACTACAAGAACATAGCATGATAATACAAATGGTGCGGTGTGGGCCACAACTTTTATTATTAGAACAGATTTCTCCCCCTATACCTTTTATTAGTTTATACCAATTTATTTTAGCTCGATTGCGAAACAAGTTCTACTAACTTATATTAATCACTCTTGAGACCTCATTTTTGATGGAATCCATCGCCACGAGGGAGAGAGAGGTATACGCTACATCATAAACGTATGCTTCTGAATGCCATTTATACGGCGAAATTATAAACGACAAAGATAAAATTGACATTTCCACATAATGCTGTTACCGTTATGCGAAAAAATATAGTACCTGATGAAGAAATAAAGTCGAAATGCAGAATATTTACATCACTATTGCATTTCCTTCGATGAAGGTATATGCCCTGTTTGTATCCACTTTCGTATGAATTTCCTCACTAATGATATGCAGCTGACATGCACACTCAAAGGTATGGGCATGTGCATTCGCAGTTATAGGCAGCGTTCGTTGCGAGAAAATGTGTGAACTACATTGGGTGTGGCTAAAATGTGTGATGGCAGAACCTATTCCTTTAGTAAACAAAATTAATTCTTTGAGTTAGTAATCTTTTCGAACTTGTATATAAATATTTTGAAACTTGAAACTTTTTTATTTGATAAAACGCCTATTTTTACATAAAAACATATTCAATGGCGTTGTACAAATAAATAAAATAAATATCAAAGCGAATTAATAAAACACATTTACATCATACTACTTAACAGTTATTAATTAAACTCTGAGATAATTAGAATGAAATACAATATCCTAAAATCAATATTGCACTTTGTAATTAATTTATGTATAGTTTACCAGTACTGAAGGGATCAAGTTGCAAATTTAGAAGACAGAGACTGGCCCCACATACACCCTTCATATATTTGTCTATTTATAGCCACAGATGGATCTGTAGTCCAGTGGTTAACACATAGGACTGGTAATCCAGGGATCGTAGGTTAAAATTTGTTAATGGGACTGAATTCCCCGTAGTATGAATCCAAGGGACAGAACTCTATCTAGAAAGAATCAAAGGGACAGAACCCTATCTAGAAAGAATCAAAGGGACATAACTAACCTTAGCATCGTCCGTCTGCTGCATCAGGTTCTTTAACTCTTGTTCAGAATTTTCCGTCTGCAGTTGTTCCCCTTGTTCCTGTTCTTCTGCTTTCGCTGGAAAATAAAGGTAGGAAAATATTCAACGTCAACCTAAGATACTGTATAAACTTTATCGATATTACGACTGTGAATCAAGCTTTAACCCTTACTGTGCTGGGAACAAGCATAGTCGTTTTTTGCAAACAGCATAGATCCAGATCAGATCAAAAAGAATGTGATGTCTGATCAGGCTCTATACTGTTTGCTATTCTGATAGAGGAACTAACACACTTAGCTGAATAGCAAATAATATAGATCCTGATCAGATGAGGCGCTATGCTGTGGCTGATCTGGATCTATGTTGTTTGCACATTCAGCATTTTAAGGGTTAACAATTTATATTAATCACTCTTGCTTAGCCTGGATGAAAGCGTATATGCAATCAACCAAGTGGGTGGAAACCGATGTACCCGGAGAAAACCCACCTGTCCAATCTGCCGACAACTGTCCAAGGATCGAACCAGAGTTGCATTTGTGAGAAGCGAGCGTGCTAACCACTGCGCTTATTGGACAGCCAAGATACTGTTTGAGAGA
Organism: Archivesica marissinica; assembly: GCA_014843695.1. Classification (NCBI taxonomy): domain Eukaryota; kingdom Metazoa; phylum Mollusca; class Bivalvia; order Venerida; family Vesicomyidae; genus Archivesica; species Archivesica marissinica. The sequence goes on from CM026388.1 coordinate 27,699,715, forward strand.
GAAGCGTCTTCCAGTCATGCTTACACAAATTTATTTTAGCTTGTGATTGCGTAATGAAAGGTATTTTTAACATTAGTTTTTTGTTTTTTTTAAACTTATTTATTTTACAACGATTGCGAAGCAAGTTTTAACAACTTATATTAATCACTCTCGTTGGCGCGGATGAAAGCATATATGTGGCCATTTGTGTCGGAGGAAACCGGAGTACCCGGAGAAAATTCACCTGTCCGATCTGGTGACCACCGTACCATCTCACATTCTTCTCGGTTCGAGGATCATTAGTTTTATAGCTCTCGAGACGATATTCCTGATGGATTCCATCGCCACGAGGGAGAGAAAAGAGGCAATGTGATATTCCTGATGGATTCCATCGCCATGAGGGAGAGAATAGAGGAAATGTGATATTCCTGATGGATTCCATCGTCATGAGGGAGAGAGGGAGAGAAAAGAGGCAATGTGATATTCCTGATGGATTCCATCGCCATGAGGGAGAGAATAGAGGCAATGTGATATTCCTGATGGATTCCATCGTCATGAGGGAGAGAGGGAGAGAAAAGAGGCAATGTGATATTCCTGATGGATTCCATCGTCATGAGGGAGAGAATAGAGGCAATGTGATATTCCTGATGGATTCCATCGTCATGAGGGAGAGAGGGAGAGAAAAGAGGCAATGTGATATTCCTGATGGATTCCATCGTCATGAGGGAGAGAATAGAGGCAATGTGATATTCCTGATGGATTCCATCGTCATGAGGGAGAGAGGGAGAGAAAAGAGGCAATGTGATATTCCTGATGGATTCCATCGTCATGAGGGAGAGAATAGAGGCAATGTGATATTCCTGATGGATTCCATCGTCATGAGGGAGAGAGGGAGAGAAAAGAGGCAATGTGATATTCCTGATGGATTCCATCGTCATGAGGGAGAGAATAGAGGCAATGTGATATTCCTGATGGATTCCATCGTCATGAGGGAGAGAAAAGAGGCAATGTGGTCTTAACTGTTAGCTGCTGCGGGAGAAATGAGCAGATAACAAATGTGTAATATTTTTCTTATTTTTCCATGAAAGTAGGGCTTGTGACACCTAAAGCGTGCTAATGTTTAAGAGTCTTGCCTACGGACATTACAACTGGGGTTTAAGAGTCTATGATTATATCTACGGACATTACAACTGGGGTTTAAGAGTCTTGCCTACGGACATTACAACTGGGGTTTAAGAGTCTATGATTATACCTACGGACATTACAACTGGGGTTTAAGAGTCTATGATTATATCTACGGACATTACAACTGGGGTTTAAGAGTCTTGCCTACGGACATTACAACTGGGGTTTAAGAGTCTTGCCTACAGACATTACAACTGGGGTTTAAGAGTCTATGATTATGCCTACGGACATTACAACTGGGGTTTAAGAGTCTATGATTATGCCTATGGACATTACAACTGGGGTTTAAGAGTCTTGCCTACGGACATTACAACTGGGGTTTAAGAGTCTATGATTATGCCTACGGACATTACAACTGGGGTTTAAGAGTCTTGATTATGCCTACGGACATTACAACTGGGGTTTAAGAGTCTTGCCTACGGACATTACAACTGGGGTTTAAGAGTCTATGATTATGCCTACGGACATTACAACTGGGGTTTAAGAGTCTTGCCTACGGACATTACAACTGGGGTTTAAGAGTCTATGATTATGCCTATGGACATTACAACTGGGGTTTAAGAGTCTATGATTATGCCTACAGACTTTACAACTGGGGTTTAAGAGTCTTGCCTACGGACATTACAACTGGGGTTTAAGAGTCTATGATTATGCCTACGGACATTACAACTGGGGTTTAAGAGTCTTGCCTACGGACATTACAACTGGGGTTTAAGAGTCTACGATTATGCCTATGGACATTACAACTGGGGTTTAAGAGTCTATGATTATGCCTATGGACATTACAACTGGGGTTTAAGAGTCTTGCCTACGGACATTACAACTGGGGTTTAAGAGTCTACAATTATGCCTATGGACATTACAACTGGGGTTTAAGAGTCTATGATTATGCCTACGGACATTACAACTGGGGTTTAAGAGTCTATGATTATGCCTATGGACATTACAACTGGGGTTTAAGAGTCTTGCCTACGGACATTACAACTGGGGTTTAAGAGTCTATGATTATGCCTACGGACATTACAACTGGGGTTTAAGAGTCTTGCCTACGGACATTACAACTGGGGTTTAAGAGTCTACGATTATGCCTATGGACATTACAACTGGGGTTTAAGAGTCTATGATTATGCCTACGGACATTACAACTGGGGTTTAAGAGTCTACGATTATGCCTATGGACATTACAACTGGGGTTTAAGAGTCTATGATTATGCCTATGGACATTACAACTGGGGTTTAAGAGTCTATGATTATGCCTACGGACATTACAACTGGGGTTTAAGAGTCTACGATTATGCCTATGGACATTACAACTGGGGTTTAAGAGTCTATGATTATGCCTACGGACATTACAACTGGGGTTTAAGAGTCTATGATTATGCCTACGGACATTACAACTGGGGTTTAAGAGTCTTGCCTACGGACATTACAACTGGGGTTTAAGAGTCTACGATTATGCCTATGGACATTACAACTGGGGTTTAAGAGTCTATGATTATGCCTATGGACATTACAACTGGGGTTTAAGAGTCTTGCCTACGGACATTACAACTGGGGTTTAAGAGTCTACAATTATGCCTATGGACATTACAACTGGGGTTTAAGAGTCTATGATTATGCCTACGGACATTACAACTGGGGTTTAAGAGTCTACGATTATGCCTATGGACATTACAACTGGGGTTTAAGAGTCTATGATTATGCCTATGGACATTACAACTGGGGTTTAAGAGTCTACGATTATGCCTACGGACATTACAACTGGGGTTTAAGAGTCTTGCCTACGGACATTACAACTGGGGTTTAAGAGTCTACGATTATGCCTATGGACATTACAACTGGGGTTTAAGAGTCTATGATTATGCCTACGGACATTACAACTGGGGTTTAAGAGTCTACGATTATGCCTATGGACATTACAACTGGGGTTTAAGAGTCTATGATTATGCCTATGGACATTACAACTGGGGTTTAAGAGTCTATGATTATGCCTACGGACATTACAACTGGGGTTTAAGAGTCTACGATTATGCCTATGGACATTACAACTGGGGTTTAAGAGTCTATGATTATGCCTACGGACATTACAACTGGGGTTTAAGAGTCTATGATAATACCTACGGACATTACAACTGGGGTTTAAGAGTCTACGATTATGCCTACGGACATTACAACTAGGGTTTAAGAGTCTTGCCTACGGACATTACAACTGGGGTTTAAGAGTCTACGATTATGCCTATGGACATTACAACTGGGGTTTAAGAGTCTATGATTATGCCTACGGACATTACAACTGGGGTTTAAGAGTCTATGATTATGCCTATGGACATTACAACTGGGGTTTAAGAGTCTTGCCTACGGACATTACAACTGGGGTTTAAGAGTCTATGATTATGCCTACGGACATTACAACTGGGGTTTAAGAGTCTTGCCTACGGACATTACAACTGGGGTTTAAGAGTCTTGCCTACGGACTTTACAACTGGGGTTTAAGAGTCTTGCCTACAGACTTTACAACTGGGGTTTATGAGTCTTGCCTACAGACATTACAACTGGGGTTTAAGAGTCTTGCATACGGACATTACAACTGGGGTTTAAGAGTCTTGCCTATGGACTTTACAACTGGGGTTTAAGAGTCTTGCCTACAGACTTTACAACTGGGGTTTATGAGTCTATGATTATGCCTACGGACATTACAACTGGGGTTTAAGAGTCTACGATTATGCCTACGGACATTACAACTGGGGTTTAAGAGTCTTGCCTACGGACATTACAACTGGGGTTTAAGAGTCTATGATTATGCCTACGGACTTTACAACTGGGGTTTAAGAGTCTATGATTATGCCTACGGACTTTACAACTGGGGTTTAAGAGTCTTGCCTACGGACATTACAACTGGGGTTTAAGAGTCTATGATTATGCCTACGGACATTACAACTGGGGTTTAAGAGTCTTGCCTACGGACATTACAACTGGGGTTTAAGAGTCTATGATTATGCCTATGGACATTACAACTGGGGTTTAAGAGTCTATGATTATGCCTACAGACTTTACAACTGGGGTTTAAGAGTCTTGCCTACGGACATTACAACTGGGGTTTAAGAGTCTATGATTATGCCTACGGACATTACAACTGGGGTTTAAGAGTCTTGCCTACGGACATTACAACTGGGGTTTAAGAGTCTACGATTATGCCTATGGACATTACAACTGGGGTTTAAGAGTCTATGATTATGCCTATGGACATTACAACTGGGGTTTAAGAGTCTTGCCTACGGACATTACAACTGGGGTTTAAGAGTCTACAATTATGCCTATGGACATTACAACTGGGGTTTAAGAGTCTATGATTATGCCTACGGACATTACAACTGGGGTTTAAGAGTCTACGATTATGCCTATGGACATTACAACTGGGGTTTAAGAGTCTATGATTAGCCTATGGACATTACAACTGGGGTTTAAGAGTCTACGATTATGCCTACGGACATTACAACTGGGGTTTAAGAGTCTTGCCTACGGACATTACAACTGGGGTTTAAGAGTCTACGATTATGCCTATGGACATTACAACTGGGGTTTAAGAGTCTATGATTATGCCTACGGACATTACAACTGGGGTTTAAGAGTCTACGATTATGCCTATGGACATTACAACTGGGGTTTAAGAGTCTATGATTATGCCTATGGACATTACAACTGGGGTTTAAGAGTCTATGATTATGCCTACGGACATTACAACTGGGGTTTAAGAGTCTACGATTATGCCTATGGACATTACAACTGGGGTTTAAGAGTCTTGCCTACGGACATTACAACTGGGGTTTAAGAGTCTATGATTATGCCTACGGACATTACAACTGGGGTTTAAGAGTCTTGCCTACGGACATTACAACTGGGGTTTAAGAGTCTACGATTATGCCTATGGACATTACAACTGGGGTTTAAGAGTCTATGATTATGCCTATGGACATTACAACTGGGGTTTAAGAGTCTTGCCTACGGACATTACAACTGGGGTTTAAGAGTCTACAATTATGCCTATGGACATTACAACTGGGGTTTAAGAGTCTATGATTATGCCTACGGACATTACAACTGGGGTTTAAGAGTCTACGATTATGCCTATGGACATTACAACTGGGGTTTAAGAGTCTATGATTATGCCTATGGACATTACAACTGGGGTTTAAGAGTCTATGATTATGCCTACGGACATTACAACTGGGGTTTAAGAGTCTTGCCTACGGACATTACAACTGGGGTTTAAGAGTCTATGATTATGCCTACGGACATTACAACTGGGGTTTAAGAGTCTATGATTATGCCTACGGACATTACAACTGGGGTTTAAGAGTCTACGATTATGCCTATGGACATTACAACTGGGGTTTAAGAGTCTATGATTATGCCTACGGACATTACAACTGGGGTTTAAGAGTCTATGATTATGCCTACGGACATTACAACTGGGGTTTAAGAGTCTACGATTATGCCTACGGACATTACAACTGGGGTTTAAGAGTCTTGCCTACGGACATTACAACTGGGGTTTAAGAGTCTTGCCTACAGACTTTACAACTGGGGTTTATGAGTCTTGCCTACAGACATTACAACTGGGGTTTAAGAGTCTTGCATACGGACATTACAACTGGGGTTTAAGAGTCTTGCCTATGGACTTTACAACTGGGGTTTAAGAGTCTTGCCTACAGACTTTACAACTGGGGTTTAAGAGTCTATGATTATGCCTACGGACATTACAACTGGGGTTTAAGAGTCTACGATTATGCCTACGGACATTACAACTGGGGTTTAAGAGTCTTGCCTACGGACATTACAACTGGGGTTTAAGAGTCTATGATTATGCCTACGGACATTACAACTGGGGTTTAAGAGTCTATGATTATGCCTACGGACTTTACAACTGGGGTTTAAGAGTCTTGCCTACGGACATTACAACTGGGGTTTAAGAGTCTATGATTATGCCTACGGACATTACAACTGGGGTTTAAGAGTCTTGCCTACGGACATTACAACTGGGGTTTAAGAGTCTATGATTATGCCTATGGACATTACAACTGGGGTTTAAGAGTCTATGATTATGCCTACAGACTTTACAACTGGGGTTTAAGAGTCTTGCCTACGGACATTACAACTGGGGTTTAAGAGTCTATGATTATGCCTACGGACATTACAACTGGGGTTTAAGAGTCTTGCCTACGGACATTACAACTGGGGTTTAAGAGTCTACGATTATGCCTATGGACATTACAACTGGGGTTTAAGAGTCTATGATTATGCCTATGGACATTACAACTGGGGTTTAAGAGTCTTGCCTACGGACATTACAACTGGGGTTTAAGAGTCTACAATTATGCCTATGGACATTACAACTGGGGTTTAAGAGTCTATGATTATGCCTACGGACATTACAACTGGGGTTTAAGAGTCTACGATTATGCCTATGGACATTACAACTGGGGTTTAAGAGTCTTGCCTATGGACATTACAACTGGGGTTTAAGAGTCTACGATTATGCCTACGGACATTACAACTGGGGTTTAAGAGTCTTGCCTACGGACATTACAACTGGGGTTTAAGAGTCTACGATTATGCCTATGGACATTACAACTGGGGTTTAAGAGTCTATGATTATGCCTATGGACATTACAACTGGGGTTTAAGAGTCTATGATTATGCCTATGGACATTACAACTGGGGTTAAGAGTCTATGATTATGCCTACGGACATTACAACTGGGGTTTAAGAGTCTACGATTATGCCTATGGACATTACAACTGGGGTTTAAGAGTCTATGATTATGCCTACGGACATTACAACTGGGGTTTAAGAGTCTATGATAATACCTACGGACATTACAACTGGGGTTTAAGAGTCTACGATTATGCCTACGGACATTACAACTAGGGTTTAAGAGTCTTGCCTACGGACATTACAACTGGGGTTTAAGAGTCTACGATTATGCCTATGGACATTACAACTGGGGTTTAAGAGTCTATGATTATGCCTACGGACATTACAACTGGGGTTTAAGAGTCTATGATTATGCCTATGGACATTACAACTGGGGTTTAAGAGTCTTGCCTACGGACATTACAACTGGGGTTTAAGAGTCTATGATTATGCCTACGGACATTACAACTGGGGTTTAAGAGTCTTGCCTACGGACATTACAACTGGGGTTTAAGAGTCTTGCCTACGGACTTTACAACTGGGGTTTAAGAGTCTATGATTATGCCTACGGACATTACAACTGGGGTTTAAGAGTCTATGATTATACCTACGGACATTACAACTGGGGTTTAAGAGTCTACGATTATGCCTACGGACATTACAACTGGGGTTTAAGAGTCTTGCCTACAGACATTACAACTGGGGTTTAAGAGTCTACGATTATGCCTATGGACATTACAACTGGGGTTTAAGAGTCTATGATTATGCCTACGGACATTACAACTGGGGTTTAAGAGTCTACGATTATGCCTACAGACATTACAACTGGGGTTTAAGAGTCTATTATTATGCCTACGGACATTACAACTGGGGTTGGGCTCACGCTTACAACCTGGCCATTACGAGACTGACATCAATCCATTTCCCCACGGAGGATCCATGTAGTTTGGTTTGTGAAATATATAACTATCTTGAATACGGTTGCACATTCGAAAAACTCCTGTGCAGATATGCGGAAACTTGCATTGCAGGATGTAGGGGTGAAAGTGCTAATTAAGGCAATGGCACCCTGCAGAATGGAATCTTCTGAGTGGTTGGCAGCTCAAATGACCACAAAGGGAGCAGATTTGGGCTCTTTGCGGGCTGGAGTTGTACGTTTGGACTAGTATGATAACCTACCATCCGGGGTAGCAGATTTGCGCTCTACGGGAGCCGGCGTAGTCTGCTTGACAGTTCCAGGACGAGACATTGTCTTGATAATTTCTTGCCGTTTCTGTTCTTCTTCGTCTTCCTATAATAGATTATTAATAAATACTATGAAACAATCTATAAATAACCACAAACAATCTATAAATAACCACAATCTATAAATAACCACAAACAATCTATAAATAACAACAAACAATCTATATATAACCACAATCTATAAATAACCACAATCTATAAATAACCACAAACAATCTATAGATAACCACAATCTATTAATAACCACAAACAATCTATTAGGAGCCACAAACAATCTATAAATAACCACAAACAATCTATATATAACCACAATCTATAAATAACCACAATCGCTAAATAACCACAAACAATATATAGATAACCACAATCTATTAATAATGACAAACTATAAATAACAACAAACAATCTATAAATAACAACAAACAATCTATATATAACCACAATCTATAAATAACCACAATCTATAAATAACCACAAACAATCTATAGATAGCCACAATCTATTAATAACCACAAACAATCTATTAGGAGCCACAAACAATCTATAAATAACCACAAACAAGTGGAATTCATGGTCCAGTGGTAGTGCTAGATTTGGAATGTCACAGCATGTATGTAATTTCCTTAAGCAAACACCTCACACACATTACTTAGTACTGGTTAACAACTTAGGTCGGCTAAGCTTCGGGAAATATTATTAGATTCCACTTGAAGCATCCCTTCTCGGGGAAGTCCCCTGCAGGGTCACTTGTAGCATCCCTTCTCAGGGAAGTCCCCTGCAGGGCCACTTGTAGCATCCCTTCTCGGGGAAGTCCCCTGCAGGGCCACTTGTAGCATCCCTTCTCGGGGAAGTCCCATGCAGGGTCACTTGTAGCATCCCTTCTCGGGGAAGTCCCATGCAGGGTCACTTGTAGCATCCCTTCTCGGGGAAGTCCACTGCAGGGCCACTTGTAGCATCCCTTCTCGGGGAAGTCCCATGCAGGGTCACTTGTAGCATCCCTTCTCGGGGAAGTCCCCTGCAGGGTCACTTGTAGCATCCCTTCTCAGGGAAGTCCCCTGCAGGGTCACTTGTAGCATCCCTTCTCATGGGAAGTCCCCTGCAGGGCCACTTGAAGCATCCCTTCTCGGGGAAGTCCCATACAGGGCCACTTGTAACATCCCTCTCAGGGAAGTCCCCTGCAGGGCCACTGGAAGCATCCCTTCTTGGGGAAGTCCCATGCAGGGCCACTTGTAACATCCCTCTCAGGGAAGTCCGCTGCAGGGCCACTTGAAGCATCCCTCTCAGGGAAGTCCGCTGCAGGGCCACTTGAAGCATCCCTTCTCGGGAAAGTCCCCTGCAGGGCCACTTGAAGCATCCCTTCTCGGGAAAGTCGAATGAATGTGCTTAAATCACTAGCCGGCTTTACAGTGAATCCTGTGTTAGTGGTCACCCTATTATACAGTGAAACCTGTGTTAGTGGTCACCTCTATTATACAGTGAAACCTGTGTTAGTGGTCACCCTATTATACAGTGAAACCTGTGTTAGTGGTCACCCTATTATACAGTGAAACCTGTGTTAGTGGTCACCTCTATTATACAGTGAAACCTGTGTTAGTGGTCACCTCTATTATACAGTGAAACCTGTGTTAGTGGTCACCTCTATTATACAGTGAAACCTGTGTTAGTGGTCACCTCTATTATACAGTGAAACCTGTGTTAGTGGTCACCTCTATTATACAGTGAAACCTGTGTTAGTGGTCACCTCTATTATACAGTGAAACCTGTGTTAGTGGTCACCTCTATTATACAGTGAAACCTGTGTTAGTGGTCACCTCTATTATACAGTGAAACCTGTGTTAGTGGTCACCTCTATTAAACAGCCATCCTGTATTAAGCAACCAGATTCCCAATATGTTGTTTTATTATACATTTGACCTCTATTAAGCAGCCACCTGTGCTAAGCAGCCACCTGTGCTAAGCAGCCACTTTCTGTGATTCCCTTGGCTGGCTGCTTAACACAGGTTACACTGTATTTACATTGCTTGAATCAAATCTGTCTTTTTTTAACTTCTCAGCAAATTTCCTGATCAACTTTTTAGTTCTTGAAACGATCTAGCAACTTGAAATTTGGTAAAGATCTGGCAGATGTTCAAGCTTAGATGCCCTGTTATGCGGTATCTTACCAGTTTTTCTTGTTCGTTGATGAATTCCTCGAGCTGCGTCATGGCGGCATCGGCTTCCTTTTCTGCGTCAGTCTGCAACTGCTGGGCCTGCTCCACTTGTTCTATCAGGATCTTCCTCTCCTAAAGTGTGTCACATAATATAGTTCACAGAGTCAATATAGTCTTCAGCCGGATACCGGTAACCACTCGAATACCGTATATTCCCGGACATAAGTTGACCTTTTTCTCATCCACAAATGTGATGGAAGTACTAGGTCAACTTATGAAAAAACAAAACTAAGGCCATAATAAAATAAATCCTAGATTTTCATCCAAATTTTTTTGAAAATGGCGGGGGGTGAAATTTTATTTTTTATTTTATATTTTCAGGATATCGATATTTATGCTGATAAAATGGTGTTTTGACAAGATTTTTTTTTTTTTTTCAAATAGTAATAAAAAAAATCGGGGCGGGCCCTAAAAACGGGGGCGGGCGGGGATGAAAATCTAGGAAATATTTTATTATGGCCTAACGTCTGTTTTATTTGATTTAATATAACAATTATTTACATTATAAACCAATGAAAAACTGATAGTTTAAACATATTTTATTTCCCATTATAATACATATTGAACAATGCATACATCACACATAATCAAAATACAGAAAAAGGATTAGAATGAAAGACAGAGTCTTATATAATTCTTCTCCTCATTTTGTATACAGTCAAACATTTAGTTTAACTCTTTCAGCGCCGAATAAATTCAGAGCATGTGCAAACAACATAGATCCAGATCAGCCGCGGCGTAACGCCGCGTCTGATCAGGATCTATGTTGTTTGCTATTCGGACAGGTGCTTCAGCTCCACTGTCTGAAGAGCAATCAGCATATAGCCTGATCAGATGGCATGTTCTGTTCTGTCCGATCGGGTTCTCTACTTTTTTGCAAAGTCGCTTTTATGCGACATTGGCGGTGAAAGAGTTAAACACATTTTATTTCCCAATATAATACATATTGAACAATGCATACATCACACATAATCAAAATACAGAAAAAGGTTTTTTTTTTTGATTTTTATGTTTATTTATCGTCGCTACCGGTTGCCCATATGAGCGACGCCTCCAGAAGATATTAGTCATTTTAGATTTTGGAGGATAGTGCATGATACAGACAGAGACCCATTCCAGAGTCTCCTCTGGTTCTTTTACGTGCACGGTGTAAAGCACCGACACGAGACCTCGGTTTAACGTCCCATCTGAAAGACTGTTAATTTTATTAGGGTCAGACGGGGGATCGAACCTGCGATCCCTGGATTACCAAGAATTAGAATGAAAGACAGGGTCTTATAGGAGTCTTCTCCTCTAACTGATACACACTTCATAAATTATTGTTGTGCATCAGTGTAGTATTTTATGATTTGTGATGGAATAAAGTCAACCAGATATATATCTTATGGCAAAATGTGTTTTACTACCCTTTGAAAGATGTCCCGGTCAATCTCATTGCCAAGAGAAGAGAATCTTGCGTGTGAATATCGGGTAGAATCATGAAGCGATGTAGTTTTTAAAATTTGCAAAAGGATCAGATGGACAGACAGAGGAAATACCGGTATGTTAATATAGGGCAGTGGTAAATAAGAATCGTGCATGTGAACATCGGGTAACACCATCAAGTGATGTAGTTTTTGAACATTTGTAAAAGTTCTAAGGTGGACAGACAGAGGAAATACCGGTATGTTAATATAGTGCAGTGGTAAATAAGAATCTTGCGTGTGAAGATCTGGTAGAATCATCAAGTGATGTAGTTTTTGGACATTTGTAAAAGTTCTAAGGTGGACACACAGAGGAAATACCGGTATGTTAATATAGTGCAGTGGTAAATAAGAATCTTGCGTGTGAAGATCTGGTAGAATCATCAAGTGATGTAGTTTTTGGACATTTGTAAAAGTTTTAAGGTGGACAGACAGGAAATACTGGTATGTTAATATAGTGCAGTGGTAAATAAGAATCTTGCGTGTGAATATCTGGTAGAATCATCAAGTGATGTAGTTTTTAAAATTTGCAAAAGGATCAGATGGACAGACAGGAAATACTGGTATGTTAATATAGTGCAGTGGTAAGTAAGAATCTTGTGTGTGAAGATCTGGTAGAATCATCAAGTGATGTAGTTTTTGGACATTTGTAAAAGTTTTAAGGTGGACAGACAAAGGAAATACCGGTATGTTAATCAGGGTTCATTCTAGGTCAGAATTTTTGGGAGAAGTGAGAAAGCGCGTGATCGCTTCCTTAAATGGTGTTCTTTAATATACTTCTGCAAAATAGGGTTAAAATGCACAGTACAACCATTAAATACAACATTTGAATAGAAGGAGTGCTTTATAATGGGCCAGTGTATCTTACTAGACAAAGTTTTGTTTGAAAATCGTAAATAACATTTTTTTTTTTTAGGGCGAAGTCAGGGTTCCTAGGGTGATTATTTCGCCCACATCGCCCTCTAGAATGATCCCTGGTTAATAGAGTGCAGTGGTAAGTAAGAATCTTGCGTGTGAACATCGGGTAAAACCATCAAGTGTTGTAGTTATTGGAAATGCAAAAGGATTCAGATGGACAGACAGAGGAAATGCCAGAGGAAATATGTCATTACGAAGAGGAATCGTGCGTGTGATATCAGCTATATCCATTGAGTGATGAAATTATTGCCAAGTTCTCACAGACGGAAACAGACAGAGGAAAGATAGCGATCAAGCAATGGCAAACACAGACAATCAAATAATCATAGATAACACAATAAATCCCAATCAAATAATTAAACAAATGGCCCCCGAGATTCAATTTTTCTTCATTTATCGCTGAAATAAACTTCTCTATTATCAATTTTCTAGTTTCTAAATTCACCATCTCCGACGTCCGTACACATTATCAGTTTCATTTAACAGTTCATCCATACACATTATCAGTTTCATTTAACTAACGCAGTTCATCCATTCACAAGACGGATTCTATTTTCTAGGCACATTGTCTCAAGCGACAGTAAAATAGAGACATAAAAACAAAGGTTGTGCTCATTAAAAACATTGATCGTAGGACAACCTGTAGAATGCTAAATGCCATCTGAAATACATCATGCAGCAGACAGGTTTTAGCTACTGCTAGAATGTTAAGCACTTCAAGTACTTTGATCCGTATTTAAACGAAGTGAATTTCGATGTAAACCATATTGCAGGATCATTTTAATGTCATCAACAGTAGGATCTACTTTATTTACCGATGGATTAGTACCGAAGACAATGTGAACTCAGTACATTGTATAGAAGTGTTGAGTTAACTCAATGGGGAATCCAAACATTGCATAGAAGTGTTGAGTTAACTCAATGGGGAAACAGTACATTGCATAGAAGTGTTGAGTTAACTCAATGGGGAAATAGTACATTGCATAGAAGTGTTGAGTTAACTCAATGGGGAAATAGTACATTGCATAGAAGTGTTGAGTTAACTCAATGGGGAAACAGTACATTGTATAGAAGTGTTGAGTTAACTCAATGGGGAATCCAAACATTGCATAGAAGTGTTGAGTTAACTCAATGGGGAAATAGTACATTGCATAGAAGTGTTGAGTTAACTCAATGGGGAATCCAAACATTGTATAGAAGTGTTGAGTTAACTCAATGGGGAATCAAAACATTGTATAGAAGTGTTGAGTTAACTCAATGGGGAAACAGTACATTGTATAGAAGTGTTGAGTTAACTCAATGGGGAATCCAAACATTGCATAGAAGTGTTGAGTTAACTCAATGGGGAAACAGTACATTGCATAGAAGTGTTGAGTTAACTCAATGGGGAAACAGTACATTGTATAGAAGTGTTGAGTTAACTCAATGGGGAATCCAAACATTGCATAGAAGTGTTGAGTTAACTCAATGGGGAATCAGCGCATTGCATAGAAGTGTTGAGTTAACTCAATGGGGAATCAGCGCATTGCATAGAAGTGTTGAGTTAACTCAATGGGGAAACAGTACATTGCATAGAAGTGTTGAGTTAACTCAATGGGGAAACAGTACATTGCATAGAAGTGTTGAGTTAACTCAATGAGGAAACAGTACATTGTATAGAAGTGTTGAGTTAACTCAATGGGGAAACAGTACATTGCATAGAAGTGTTGAGTTAACTCAATGGGGAATCCAAACATTGCATAGAAGTGTTGAGTTAACTCAATGGGGAATCAGCGCATTGCATAGAAGTGTTGAGTTAACTCAATGGGGAAACAGTACATTGCATAGAAGTGTTGAGTTAACTCAATGGGAAATCCAAACATTGTATAGAAGTGTTGAGTTAACTCAATGGGGAAACAGTACATTGCATAGAAGTGTTGAGTTAACTCAATGGGGAAACAGTACATTGTATAGAAGTGTTGAGTTAACTCAATGGGGAAACAGTACATTGTATAGAAGTGTTGAGTTAACTCAATGGGGAAACAGTACATTGTATAGAAGTGTTGAGTTAACTCAATGGGGAAACAGTACATTGTATAGAAGTGTTGAGTTAACTCAATGGGGAAACAGTACATTGCATAGAAGTGTTGAGTTAACTCAATGGGGAAACAGTACATTGTATAGAAGTGTTGAGTTAAACTCAATGGGAAATCCAAACATTGTATAGAAGTGTTGAGTTAACTCAATGGGGAAACAGTACATTGTATAGAAGTGTTGAGTTAACTCAATGGGGAATCCAAACATTGCATAGAAGTGTTGAGTTAACTCAATGGGGAAACAGTACATTGTATAGAAGTGTTGAGTTAACTCAATGGGGAATCCAGACATTGCATAGAAGTGTTGAGTTAACTCAATGAGGAATCCAAACATTGCATAGAAGTGTTGAGTTAAACTCAATGGGAAATCCAAACATTGTATAGAAGTGTTGAGTTAACTCAATGGGGAATCAGTACATTGTATAGAAGTGTTGAGTTAACTCAATGGGGAAACAGTACATTGTATAGAAGTGTTGAGTTAACTCAATGGGGAAACAGTACATTGCATAGAAGTGTTGAGTTAACTCAATGGGGAAACAGTACATTGTATAGAAGTGTTGAGTTAACTCAATGGGGAATCCAAACATTGTATAGAAGTGTTGAGTTAACTCAATGGGGAAACAGTACATTGTATAGAAGTGTTGAGTTAACCCAATGGGGAAACAGTACATTGTATAGAAGTGTTGAGTTAACTCAATGGGGAATCCAAACATTGCATAAAAGTGTTGAGTTAACTCAATGGGAAATCCAAAGATTGTATAGAAGTGTTGAGTTAACTCAATGGGGAAACAGTACATTGTATAGAAGTGTTGAGTTAACTCAATGGGGAATCCAAAGATTGTATAGAAGTGTTGAGTTAACTCAATGGGGAATCCAAACATTGTATAGAAGTGTTGAGTTAACTCAATGGGGAAACAGTACATTGTATAGAAGTGTTGAGTTAACTCAATGGGGAATCCAAACATTGTATAGAAGTGTTGAGTTAACTCAATGGGGAAACAGTACATTGTATAGAAGTGTTGAGTTAACCCAATGGGGAAACAGTACATTGTATAGAAGTGTTGAGTTAACTCAATGGGGAATCCAAACATTGCATAAAAGTGTTGAGTTAACTCAATGGGAAATCCAAAGATTGTATAGAAGTGTTGAGTTAACTCAATGGGGAAACAGTACATTGTATAGAAGTGTTGAGTTAACTCAATGGGGAATCCAAAGATTGTATAGAAGTGTTGAGTTAACTCAATGGGGAAACAGTACATTGTATAGAAGTGTTGAGTTAACTCAATGGGGAATCCAAACATTGCATAGAAGTGTTGAGTTAACTCAATGGGGAATCCAAACATTGCATAGAAGTGTTGAGTTAACTCAATGGGGAAACAGTACATTGTATAGAAGTGTTGAGTTAACTCAATGGGGAATCCAAACATTGCATAGAAGTGTTGAGTTAACTCAATGGGGAATCCAAACATTGCATAGAAGTGTTGAGTTAACTCAATGGGGAAACAGTACATTGTATAGAAGTGTTGAGTTAACTCAATGGGGAATCCAAACATTGCATAGAAGTGTTGAGTTAACTCAATGGGGAATCCAAACATTGCATAGAAGTGTTGAGTTAACTCAATGGGGAAACAGTACATTGTATAGAAGTGTTGAGTTAACTCAATGGGGAATCCAAACATTGCATAGAAGTGTTGAGTTAACTCAATGGGGAATCCAAACATTGCATAGAAGTGTTGAGTTAACTCAATGGGGAAACAGTACATTGTATAGAAGTGTTGAGTTAACTCAATGGGGAAACAGTACATTGTATAGAAGTGTTGAGTTAACTCAATGGGGAATCCAAAGATTGTATAGAAGTGTTGAGTTAACTCAATGGGGAATCAGCGCATTGCATAGACGAGTTGAATTTTAGGCAAGGCACTATTGCCTATTGCTTATCAGCATTATTGAGATGAATGAGCAATTGGCCTCTTCTGTTGTGTAGGGTTGCAACGATTCATCCACGGCTTGATCATTCGGAGTGAATCGTTCCATCTCTACTGTTGCGAGGGAAAAGAGAAAGGAATAATGTGTGACCTTGAACTACTTACCGCCTCCCATTTACCCTTGTGCTCGGTAAACTGACTCTTCAAAGAGTTGACCTTTCTGTGTGTTTTGGTCAAGGTCACTTGCAGCTGATCTTCCAATTCTCTGACCTTAGTACGACCCTGTAAAACAGAACAAAAAGTTCATGGTATTTAATAAAGGAAATATTTCAATAGAGTTAACACCCTTTGACGGAATGAAGTTAATAGAGTTAACCCCCTTTGATGGAATGGAGTTAATAGAGTTAACCCCCTTTGACGGAATGAAGTTAATAGAGTTAACCCCCTTTGATGGAATGGAGTTAATAGAGTTAACCCCCTTTGATGTAATGCAGTTAATAGAGTTAACACCCTTTGATGGAATGAAGTTAATAGAGTTAACCCCCTTTGATGGAATGGAGTTAATAGAGTTAACTCCCTTTGACGTAATGCAGTTAATAGAGTTAACCCCCTTTGACGGAATGCAGTTAATAGAGTTAACCCCCTTTGACGGAATGCAGTTAATAGAATTAACCCCCTTTGACGTAATGCAGTTAATAGAGTTAACTCCCTTTGACGTAATGCAGTTAATAGAGTTAACCCCCTTTGACGGAATGCAGTTAATAGAGTTAACCCCCTTTGACGGAATGCAGTTAATAGAGTTAACCCCCTTTGACGGAATGCAGTTAATAGAGTTAACCCCCTTTGACGGAATGCAGTTAATAGAGTTAACACCCTTTGACGGAATGCAGTTAATAGAGTTAACCCCCTTTGACGGAATGGAGTTAATAGGGTTAACCCCCTTTGACGGAATGGAGTTAAGTCCATCAAACTATTCAATAGAGGAAAATCAATAAATAGTTTTCTCCCTTTACCTGTTCAATTGAAATTTGGGATCCTCACACAATGGGGGGGGACAGTGCCACTCGGAACGGGGATACTTTAATATGTTTGGACCCATACACAAGAGAGGGAGGGGACAGTGCCACTCAGAACGGGGATACTTTAATATGTTTGGACCCATACACAAGAGAGGGAGGGGACAGTGCCACTCGGAACGGGGGTACTTCAATATGTTTGGACCCATACATAAGAGAGGGAGGGGGCAGTGTCCCTCAGAACGGGGATACTTCAATATGTTTGGACCCATACATAAGAGAGGGAGGGGGCAGTGCCCCTCAGAATGGGGATACTTCAATATGTTTGGACCCATACATAAGAGAGGGAGGGGGCAGTGCCCCTCAGAACGGGGATACTTCAATATGTTTGGACCCATACACAAGAGAGGGAGGGGACAGTGCCACTCGGAACGGGGATACTTCAATATGTTTGGACCCATACACAAGAGAGGGAGGGGACAGTGCCACTCGGAATGGGGAAACTTCAATATGTTTGGACCCATACACAATGGGGGGGGGGGGGCAGTACCCCTCAGAATGGGGATACTTCAATATGCTTGACCAACACACAAGAGAGGGGGGCAGTCCCCTCGAAATGGGGATATTCCAATATTTGTTTGACCAACACACAAGGGGGAGGGGCAGTCCCCTCAGAATGTGGATATTCCAATATTTGTTTGACCAACACACAAGAGAGGGGGGCAGTCTCCTCGGAATGTGGATATTCCAATATTTGTCTATACCCACACACAAGGGGGAGGGGCAGTCCCCTCGAAATGTGGATATTCCAATATTTGTTTGACCAACACACAAGAGAGGGGGGCAGTCCACAACCATACAAGGCATTTAAATTCCACATTGCCTTTCTCTCCTTCATGGCGATGGATTCCATCAGGAATGAGGTTTCGAGAGTGATTAATATAAGTTGAAAGAACTTGTTTCGCAATCGAGCTAAAATAACTTTGTATGTATAAACCCTTAGAGGATATATTTGACATGTTTGAGAGAATCTTACCAGCTGTCTGAATTGGAAGAACCGTCCAGCCATGTGTTGAGGTGGCACCCCTGACTGAAAAATAAATGCACCTCTTAAAGTCACAACCAGTTCAAAATCATGTAAATATTAAGAAACATGCTACAAGCGATATGCATACATTAATTTCACTGCTATTACGATTTGCTACGGAGAAATGGAGGTACAAAGTTATGTTATGTTATATTATATTTCGGGTTTTGAGTGGTGGAACCTATGCTCGGCGTAAATCATACATATCATGGCCTATAAAAAAAGTTAAATGCACTTGCCGTATATTATTATTTTCTTAAGTCGTGAACACAACTTTCATAAAATTGTTGTTGAAAATGTTAGCTTCATTACGTAACCTATGCACGGCGTACATGAAATTTTTTATTTATGCATGGGTAAATGTTGAATATATTATTTTGACTTAGTAACATCAATAACTAACAATATTACAACTCATAAGAAACTTTTTTCTGGTTATTTGTACATTTATTTCCCAATCCGGATAGGCACCTAAAATGCTCATAAACCGCACATTTCGGTGGAAAAAAATTTCCCAACAAGTTGTCTGTTTATATTCGGCTACTGAACCAGTCAGGTGACAGTTGCATTAGGCTACCGGTATGCACAACGGAATGCTAATGAACCATGCTTCACCTCTGTCAACGAAAATAGGTTAAAACTATAAACTATTTAAATATTTTAAATACAGATGTAAATGGAAAAAATACGCCGAGCATAGGAATACGCCGAGCATAGGAATACGCCGAGCATATGTTCCACCACTCTACATTAATTTCACTGCTATTACGCTTTGTTACGGAAAAATAAGGTACAAAGATTATGTTATGTTATATTTCGGGTTTTACGCCTGCATCAGCACCATTTCGGGCTATATCGCCGGCGGGCAGTTTACCTAACAACACCTTTCCTGGGCAGGCTCCAGCGGTTAACCAGTACTTGGGTGCACCAACCTCCGTCAGAAATTGCCAACTTTTTCATATAAATGAGAGCGGGGCTCGAACCCGTGACCATCATTGATGATAGGTTACAGTGGTATACAAGTCAGCGACCTTAACCACTCGACCACTGAGGCGGACGGAGGTACAAAGAGAGAAGATTTTTTTTTAAAAGACTAATCTACGGTAATCAAACTAGGCTGTCCGATTAGCGCAGTGGTTAGCGCACTCGCTTCTCACCAATGCAACCCGGGTTCGATCCTCAGACCGGGAAGTATGTGAGATGGTACGGTGGTCGCCAGATCGGACAGGTGGGTTTTCTCCGGGTACTCTGGTTTCCTACCACACGAATGACCACATTTACGCTTTCATCCGCGCCAACGAGAGTGATTAATATAAGTTGCTAAAACTTGCTTCGCAATCGTTGTGAAATAAATAAAGTTTGAACTAATATAGGATGATATTATTTTGTAAGTACATTATCCCTTTCCCTCATTGAAGCACCTCTTGACACCATTACCAATACGACATACACTGACAATGTAGTAATCAAACCAATGTTCATAATAAATCTTCATTAAAATCGCATGACTTTCACTACACCGCCATCTTGTGGGTCAATAAGCAAGATGTTCATGACATCACCTAAAATCTATGAACTCCTCAACTAACTTACCCACGATTCCTCATCTAACATACCCACGATTCCTCATCTAACTTACCCACGTTTCCTCATCTAACTTACCCACGATTCCTCATCTAACATACCATGATTCCTCATCTTCCTCATCAAACTTACCCACGATTCCTCATCTAACTTACCCACGATTCCTCATCTAACACATCTAACTTACCCACGATTCCTCATCTAACTCAACCACGATTCCTCATCTAACACATCTAACTTACCCACAATTCCTCATCTAATTTACCCACAATTCCTCATCTAACACATTTAACTTACCCACGATTCCTCATCTAACTTAACCACGATTCCTCATCTAACACATCTAACTTACCCACGATTCCTCATCTAACTTACCCACAATTCCTCATCTAACACATCTAACTTACCCACGATTCCTCATCTAACTTACCCACAATTCCTCATCTAACACAACTAACTTACCCACGATTCCTCATCTAACTTACCCACGATTCCTCATCTAACACATCTAACTTACCCACAATTCCTCATCTAACTTACCCACGATTCCACATCTAACACATCTAACTTACCCACGATTCCTCATCTAACTTACCCACGATTCCTCATCTAACACATCTAACTTACCCACAATTCCTCATCTAACTTAACCACGATTCCTCATCTAACACAACTAACTTACCCACGATTCCTCATCTAACTTACCCACGATTCCTCATCTAACACATCTAACTTACCCACGATTCCTCATCTAACTTACCCACGATTCCTCATCTAACACATCTAACTTACCCACGATTCCTCATCTAACTTACCCACAATTCCTCATCTAACACAACTAACTTACCCACAATTCCTCATCTAACTTACCCACGATTCCTCATCTAACTTACCCACAATTCCTCATCTAACACAACTAACTTACCCACAATTCCTCATCTAACTTACCCACAATTCCTCATCTAACACAACTAACTTACCCACAATTCCTCAACTAACTTACCCACAATTCCTCATCTAACTTACCCACAATTCCTCATCTAACACAAAACTTACCCACAATTCCTCAACTAACTTACCCACAATTCCTCATCTAACTTACCCACAATTCCTCATCTAACACAACTAACTTACCCACAATTCCTCATCTAACTTACCCACAATTCCTCATCTAACTTACCCACAATTCCTCAACTAACTTACCCACGATTCCTCATCTAACTTACCCACGATTCCTCATCTAACACATCTAACTTACCCACAATTCCTCATCTAACTTACCCACGATTCCACATCTAACACATCTAACTTACCCACGATTCCTCATCTAACTTAACCACGATTCCTCATCTAACACAACTAACTTACCCACGATTCCTCATCTAACTTACCCACGATTCCTCATCTAACTTACCCACGATTCCTCATCTAACTTACCCACGATTCCTCATCTAACTTACCCACAATTCCTCATCTAACTTACCCACAATTCCTCATCTAACTTACCCACGATTCCTCATCTAACTTACCCACGATTCCTCATCTAACTTACCCACGATTCCTCATCTAACTTACCCACGATTCCTCATCTAATTTACCCACGATTCCTCATCTAACTTACCCACGATTCCTCATCTAACTTACCCACAATTCCTCATCTAACATACCCATGATTCCTCATCTAACTTACCCACAATTCCTCATCTAACACAACTAACTTACCCACAATTCCTCATCTAACTTACCCACAATTCCTCATCTAACTTACCCACGATTCCTCATCTAACACATCTAACTTACCCACGATTCCTCATCTAACTTACCCACAATTCCTCATCTAACACAACTAACTTACCCACGATTCCTCATCTAACTTACCCACGATTCCTCATCTAACTTGCCCACAATTCCTCATTTAACACAACTAACTTACCCACGATTCCTCATCTAACTTACCCACGATTCCTCATCTAACACATCTAACTTACCCACGATTCCTCATCTAACTTACCCACGATTCCTCATCTAACACATCTAACTTACCCACGATTCCTCATCTAACTTACCCACGATTCCTCATCTAACACATCTAACTTACCCACGATTCCTCATCTAACTTACCCACGATTCCTCATCTAACTTACCCACGATTCCTCATCTAACTTACCCACGATTCCTCATTTAAACACAACTAACTTACCCACGATTCCTCATCTAAACTTACCCACGATTCCTCATCTAACACATCTAACTTACCCACGATTCCTCATCTAACTTACCCACGATTCCTCATCTAACACATCTAACTTACCCACGATTCCTCATCTAACTTACCCACGATTCCCCATCTAACACATCTAACTTACCCACGATTCCTCATCTAACTTACCCACGATTCCTCATCTAACTTACCCATGATTCCTCATCTAACTTACCCACAATTCCTCATTTAACACAACTAACTTACCCACGATTCCTCATCTAACTTACCCACGATTCCTCATCTAACTTACCCACGATTCCTCATCTAACACAACTAACTTACCCACGATTCCTCATCTAACACATCTAACTTACCCACGATTCCTCATCTAACACATCTAACTTACCCACGATTCCTCATCTAACACATCTAACTTACCCACGATTCCTCATCTAACACAACTAACTTACCCACGATTCCTCATCTAACACATCTAACTTACCCACGATTCCTCATCTAACACAACTAACTTACCCACGATTCCTCATCTAACTTACCCACAATTCCTCATCTAACACATCTAACTTACCCACGATTCCTCATCTAACTTACCCACGATTCCTCATCTAACTTACCCATGAGTCCTCATCTAA
>CM026388.1:27723951-27759779 GCA_014843695.1 Archivesica marissinica
GATCACAAGTTCGATCCCTCGTCTGACCCGAATAAAATTAACAGTCTCAGATGGGAATTTAAACCAAGGTCTCATGTCGATGCTTTACACCGTAAAAGAACCAGAGGAGTCTCTGTCGGTATCATTGCACTATCCTCCAAAAATCTAAAATGACTAATATCTTCAGGAGGCGTCGCTCATATGAGCAACCGGTAGCGACGATAAATAAACGTAAAACACACAATATACCATCAATTTAATAATAAAGACAATCAGCTATGGTAGTAATGTGTACTTGTACAACTCCTTTAGTTTAATCATATTTTATTGCAGTTTATATAATCAAATTTGTATAGTTTTGTATGACATACAATTCATGGCATTGTGCACAATATATGAATATAGCAAATTGGTTGGGCCACACGTTTTAGCATTAGTACGGCCCTACTCCCCAAAAAGCATTTACCCATTGTAGCATAGTATAAGTTTAACAAATGTATATATAACTGAAATGAAGAAAGTATTTGAGATGTCTAGCATTTTAAACTGAAATGATTAATAAATAACTTGTAAATTAGATTATAACTTTGCGCAAGGCAAGCATGCTCCAGTTTACAAGGGGTAGCAAATATAACTATAAATCAGAGCATAAAAACATAAACAGCTAGGATGCACAAATAGAGTTTACAGCATATAACTTGTAGTTGAGGTATAGCATGAATCATATATTGTCAGAGCAACATGTTTATAAGGCAATTTTAAAGCATAATATTAATAATATTAAGCATTACAATAAGCATAAATATACAGGCAACACAACAGATTTATAAGCATACACAATGCCAATTATAGGGTAAGCATAACATATATACATACACACACATACACATACACACACATATACATACATATATATACACATATATATATATATATACATACATATATATACCCACACACGCACGCACGCACACACACACACACATGCACACACACGCAAAGCAACTAATAGCATAAATATAACACCAATGTGCACCATACTTTTCACTTGGACAATGCTAATCTGTCCATTGAATTATAAATAATCCAGAGTAATCCCAGAGAACACATCTATGCCATACATATGCAAACCAGGAATTAAAATTGTAATACATGCAGCATATTATACAAGACATTATGACATGAAGCTATACAAGCAACTTAAAACAACAAAGAGAAAACTAACCATTATCAATACAGAAGGGGCAGTGGCAGCTATCTCCCCTCCAGGCGCCGACCAGGCTCCGAAACTGATTGAAGTTTGTTTCTTCCAGAAAGTGTTGGGGTAAAGTGTTCCAGAGCTTGGCAGCGCTGTAGCGGAAAGAGCTTAAACCATAGCTACTCGTTCTCACCTGTGGCACTGCTGCAGTGTTGGTATATCTAAAAGAATATGAGCTGTTTTTAATATTTAAAAGATCATGTAGATACGATGGAGTTTGTTTAAAAATAATTTTATAACTTTCAAGTGCCATGTATCGCATACGACAAACTTTTAGTGTTGGTAATTGAGATTTTTCTAAAAAGATTATTATCTAAATTAAAAGAAATATTACATTTTCTGGTCTTGGAGCCTATGGCAATGGCTTGAAACTTATCAGGGTTAGCCTGCATCTTATTGTTGGAGAACCATTTAATAAGTGATAGGCTATCAGTTTCTAAATTTGATTTAACTGTATCTATGTTATGGTGCGCGCATGATAATGTGTTATCATCAGCATAATTGTAAAGATCACAGTTGTTGACATAGCTAAAAATATCATTAATAAATATGTTGAATAAAACAGGGCCTAAGATGGATCCCTGAGGCACTCCTTTGTATATGCATTTAAAATCACTTTTTACTTTTCCTATCTTTACGCATTGTTCTCTATTACTTAAATAACTGTTAATGAGGCTGAGGGCATTTTCGGATACACCCTAACATTTTAGTTTCAGAAGAAGAAGATCGTGAGGTAAACAATCGAATGCTTTCGATAAATCCATCAAAATCGCTGCCACATATTTGTTATCATCTAGAGCCTGCTTCCAATCCTCGATAACTTTTAAAAGTGTAGTTTGACACCCGTAACCTGGCCTAAAAGATGATAAAAATACGTTAAAATGATTGTTAAAAAAGTTTACTAGTTGCACATTCAAAATTGTTGGATATAACTGGCAATATGCTAACAGGTCTATAGTTACCTTTTGAGAGTGTACTATTCTTTTTATGGAGTGGAGTAAATTGTGCAACCTTTAAACTGTTGGGAAATACTGAAGATGAGAAAGATTTATTAATCAACATTGTAAGTGGGCCTTGAATTGAACATTTACCAACTTTTATAAGTTTGGATGAAATATTATCATGTCCAGTAGCTATGCATAGCTAATGTTCATTGTTAAATCATGCCGACTCAAAATAAATTTTGTATCTTGTATCTAGCAAACATTTAAAATAGTGCACCTCAGGAATTGGCAATCAGCAAAACATGTAAAAATTACAGAATCAGACGGGTTGCCGTTACAACAGGGACAGGGTTGTTGGACAATACAGAAACATTTAGAAAGCCGGAGTATGCTGGCTCTAATCCCACTTATAAATCTTAATATGGTTCTTACTTACTCATGGATGGAAAGTCAAATCGTAAAATAAAATTGACTTGCAGTGGAAGTTTTACCTTGTGAATACCGTACACCTCATCTGTCTGGCTACATTTCCCCTTGTAAGACAATTTGTAATCGTAAAATGGAAGTTTTACCTTGTGAATACCATACACCACATCTGTCTTGTAAGACAATTTGTAATCGTAAAATGGAAGTTTTACCTTGTGAATACTGTACACCACATCTGTCTTGTAAGACAATTTGTAATCGTAAAATGGAAGTTTTACCTTGTGAATACCGTACACCACATCTGCCTGGCTACATTTCCATTGTAAGACAATTTGTAATCGTAAAATGGAAGTTTTATCTTGTGAATACCGTACACCACATCTGTCTTTTAAGACAATTTGTAATCGTAAAATGGAAGTTTTACCTTGTGAATACCGTACACTACATCTGCCTGGCTACATTTCCCCTTGTAAGACAATTTGTAATCGTAAAATGGAAGTTTTATCTTGTGAATACCGTACACCACATCTGTCTTTAAGACAATTTGTAATCGTAAAATGGAAGTTTTACCTTGTGAATACCGTACACTACATCTGCCTGGCTACATTTCCCCTTGTAAGACAATTTGTAATCGTAAAATGGAAGTTTTACCTTGTGAATACCGTACACCACATCTGCCTGGCTACATTTCCCCTTGTAAGACAATTTGTAATCGTAAAATGGAAGTTTTATCTTGTGAATACCGTACACCACATCTGTCTTGTAAGACAATTTGTAATCGTAAAATGGAAGTTTTACCTTGTGAATACCGTACACCACATCTGTCTGGCTACATTTCCATTGTAAGACAATTTGTAATCGTAAAATGGAAGTTTTACCTTGTGAATACTGTACACCACATCTGTCTTGTAAGACAATTTGTAATTGTAATATGGAAGTTTTACCTTGTGAATACCGTACACAACATCTGTCTGGCTACATTTAAACATAAATGTGCATGTACAACATTGACATGTCACCCGTCCATTGCTTTTGCATTGCGAGGTATATAACAAATGTTTTAAAGGACAGACGGCTCTGGCCTTTTTTGAAGCAACCTGTGAGCTTTAGTTTCGAGATTTTCTGGTGTGCTTTGCTTTAGTTTCGAGATTTTCTGGTGCACTATTTACTTGCAGTGTGCAGTGGCCTATATTAAAAAGAAAATCAAGAAATAAAATCCATTATATATACCAAGGGTAATTAAAAGCTGTCTGATTAACGCAAGCCAGAAAGTATGTGAGATGGTACGGTGGTCGCTAGATCGGACAGGTGGGTTTTCTCCGGGTACTCCGGTTTCCGTCTCAATCGGCAAACAATATCTACGGTCTGCCTATGTGTTTAGTTAACATCGTTTTATTGATGTTTAATGAGAGACAATTTGTTTGTTTACATTGTTCCGTTGTTTCGTAAATTTACATATTGTGTGTTTACATTGTTCCGTTGTTATGATTGTTTAATTTAATGTTAAATGTTTGACAATATCTTATTGGTTGTGAGCATTGCATAGCATCGTTGGTCCTGTCACATTGTGACATTGGATGAGCATAGCATAGCTGGGCCGTTGGTCCTGTCACACTGCGACATGGGATGAGCATAGCATAGCTGGGTCGTTGGTCCTGTCACACTGTGACATGGGATGAGCATAGCATAGCTGGGTCGTTGGTCCTGTCACACTGTGACATAGGGGCTCATGTTATCGTAGTTCATGGTGTCGGTGTTAAATACATTGAATAAAACATGTACCATAATTACTCGACTATAAGACGATCTTTTTGGTCTTAACCTGCTGAATAAATTAAACGGAATGTACAAACAACATAGATCCAGATCAGCCACGGCGTAGCACCGCATCTGATCAGGATCTATGTTATTCGCTAGTCAGATAAGTGTTTTACCTCCACAATCCGAATAGCAAACAGCATAGAGCCTGATCAGACGGCACTTTCTGTGCCATCTGATCTGGCTCTATGCTGTTTGCAAAAGCAACTTTAGTCGTGATTTAGCAGTGGGTTGAGAAAATGGAAACCACTCAGAAGTAAAGATCATACAAATTGCACTGTAAATTATGTCAAATCATAAAAAATAAATATGATTTGCTAAAAATTTTAATACTATTGACAAGTTCAGTTTACAGATAGAACTGTGACGTCTATACATTTGTTACACCCTTTAGTTATTTCAAAGGTCATCAAATTATTATTGAGTTGGAACAAACTGATTTTTAAAAACAAATTTTTTTTTTAAATTTTGATCACTCGCTTATAAGATGGGAAACCACTTTGAGAGAATAATCTGGTGATAAAAATAATCTGCCTTATAGGCGAGTAAGTACGGTATACTACATATAAACATAAAATCACCATCATCTGTAGCTATAGAAACTATTGTAATTTTATCAATTCTTATGAAAACCCTCACCATTATCTGTAATAAGTTTGCGTAACTATACTTTAGTATCCAAAAGTGTCTAGTTTGTGCATCACACATTAATCTTGCAATGATGTTGAATAAATCCAATGTGTATCTTGCAATGCTGTTGAATAAATCCAATGTGTATCTTGCAATGTTGTTGAATAAACCCAATGTGTATCTTGCAATGTTGTTGAATAAATCCAATGTGTATCTTGCAATGTTGTTGAATAAATCCAATGTGTATCTTGCAATGTTGTTGAATAAATCCAATGTGTATCTTGCAATGTTGTTGAATAAACCCAATGTGTATCTTGCAATGTTGTTGAATAAACCCAATGTGTATCTTGCAATGTTGTTGAATAAACCCAATGTGTATCTTGCAATGTTGTTGAATAAACCCAATGTGTATCTTGCAATGTTGTTGAATAAATCCAATGTGTATCTTGCAATGTTGTTGAATAAACCCAATGTGTATCTTGCAATGTTGTTGAATAAACCAATGTGTATCTTGCAATGTTGTTGAATAAACCCAATGTGTATCTTGCAATGTTGTTGAATAAATCCAATGTGTATCTTGCAATGTTGTTGAATAAACCCAATGTGTATCTTGCAATGATGTTGAATAAATCCAATGTGTATCTTGCAATGATGTTGAATAAACCCAATGTGTATCTTGCAATGTTGTTGAATAAACCCAATGTGTATCTTGCAATGTTGTGGAATAAACCCAATGTGTATCTTGCAATGTTGTGGAATAAATCCAATGTTGTTGAATAAACCCAATGTGTATCTTGCAATGATGTTGAATAAATCCAATGTGTATCTTGCAATGTTGAATAAACCCAATGTGTATCTTGCAATGATGTTGAATAAACCCAATGTGTATCTTGCAATGATGTGGAATAAATCCAATGTGGCAATCTTAACAAATTGTGTTGATTGTTTTTGTTGTGTAGTATTCCGATTGGAAATGATTCTGGAGGATATGGGTTTCATCTGGTATTCGTAAACATATTGACAAGTGGTTAATCCATACGGTTAGTTCCTAGGGGGGTCGTCTTATAGGCGAGTCGTCTTATAGGCGAGTAAGTACGTAGTTCCTAGTCTCCATACAAAATACTGGAAATGTCCCGATGATTTACAACACATTGTACAATATATAATGCTACAATGATAGTACATTTCTATGCTATATACAGGAGTTCTCTGTCTGCACCCTCCCGTACGAATGTCATCTGTTATCACATAAAGCATAATCCACAGCAGCTGGCTACAATCCGTGCAAAAGGATCATTCACACAGGGTTATCTGTAATACGAAGGGATTATTCACTCGTGGTTATCTGTAATATGAAGGGATTATTCACCCATGGTTATCTGTAATACGACGAGATCATTCAATCATTATTATCTCTGTAATACAACGGGAACATTGTAATCTGCAGTGATGTGAGTGAATTTTTAAAGCAGGTTTGATTGGCCTGAGGGGAAATTTGAGCATAATTTTCAGTTTCAATTAGAAGGTGTTGTTTGCTATCACTGGTCCTGGCTGTGAATGGAAAATTGTGAAAAATAGACAATGCTTAAACAATAACATTTCGGTACAGCTGACCAAGTCTGGACAATTAATATTTTTTAAAATGTTGACCCCAAAAAAAAAATGAAATTCTCTAAATATAGGAAGATTCCCAGCCACGCTGACAGATTTGAACGAACGTTATTTTTAATGGTATTAGCTGGGAATGAATAGACTCAAGAGAGGCTGTCCGATTAGCGTAGTGGATAGCACACTCGCTTCTCACCAATGCAACCCGGGTTCAATCCTCGGACCGGAAAGTATGTGAGATGGTACGGTGGTCGCCAGATCGGACAGGTGGGTTTTCTCCGGTTTCCTCCCACACGAATGACCACATTTACGCTTTCATCCGCGCCAACGAGAGTTATTAATATAAGTTGTTAAAACTTGCTTCGCAATCGTTGTAAAATAAATAAAGTTTAAGCTTAAAATCAATAGAGAATAATAACAGCTTTCTATGTTCCTGAGTAAAACTCGAGCATTCACTTAAACAGACAAATTTTCATTTAAAAGTGTTATCATGATCTATAACGATGCAACCGTGTGCTAAATGGCACAAGAACGTCGTGTTTAAACGACCATAGATGAAAGTATAATCTTAATTAAATGAATTAATCACTCTCGTTGGCGCAGATGACAGCGTATTTGTGGGAGGAAACCGGAGAAACCCACCTGTCCGATCTGGCGACCACCGTACCATCTCACATACTTCCCGGTTCAAGGATCCAATGATTGCAAATCAAGTTCTTTAAGATTAATAGCTCTCGAGACCTCATTCATAATGGAATCCATCGCCACGAGGGAGAGAGAAGAGGCAATGTGCAATTTAATTGCCTTGCCTAAGGGCACAAGCTGGGTGCAAAATCCAGGTTTTTCACACCTGAAGCGATTGCGCTATCACGACTACAACAGTGATGACCTGGATAATTATTTCAATCCAGACTGTTTCAATACTGCTATAGTCACAACTGGGTCATAGGTTCAATTAAGCTCAATTAAATAATAAGAGACATTGGTCAGTTACTGCCCCTGAATTCTGTCTAAAAGTATGTAGGTCCTCTTAAGTTGTTTCCTCTATTTGTATCGTTGTTTCCTTTGCACAACATGCTATCTATTGAAAGGACCGCTATATATTTAGGGATAAATCGGACTTTATCTACCAAGGGAGGTAATAGAAAAACGAGCGAGGTCCCTCATTGGACAATGATTCAATCCTGAATGGTTCAAACCTGGACTGATGATTTAATCCCTCTCGGTTCAATATGGGTCTGATCATTTCATCCCGCCCAGTTCCAGGCTGGATCGATGATTCAATCCAACTGGTTCAATCATCTTCATTATCGTACAAGATATTCAGTTGTGTTAATCTCTTCAGGAAGCGTCGCTCATACGGGCAACCGGTAGCCACAATAAATAAACGTAAAACACACACTGATGTGCATAAGAGGGGTCTCATAAGTCAGAAATTGCTGGCCCTTTCAATATGGGTGACAATATAACAAGCAAACACTTTACTTTTATTATTTATATTGGTACTCCAATAATGATGGGGTGTCCTGTTTAAAGCGACATTACATCGCAAAAGGCCAAAGCATGCATTTTTTCACGTATTAATGCATTGCTATTACAAATTCTTCCAAATACATTTGAACACTAATATTGATTCAATAAACAATGTTTTTGTGGTCTACAAACTTTCAAAAGTGAAAGTAGGATTCATATAATGGTCATTCACGCTCCTGGATTGATGTTTAACTGTCATTGGAGTCAATACTAAACCAATGATACTGTCGTTTAGAGATAATTTAACTACAGATAAATATGTGAGATATAACGGTAAATATGTACTATAAATGGTGTTATTCAGCATACACGCGTTGTATTACACATGGATGTCCACCCTATTTACATTATTTTGTTGTCAACAAACCGCGTATGCAACGTTTTTTCATTAGAAGAAATACTCATTTTTTGAGGCAAATAATTATTTGTACAAAATTTATACCATATAATAGGAAATTACATTCTGTAGAAATTTGCGTTTTTAAAGATGTAGTGTCGCTTTAAACATGCTTAGTTTATACACATTTATTTTAGCTTGATTGCGAAACAAGTTCTTGCATCTTTATATTAAGGGGCTATCTTGTCTTCAATGTGCTAGATATTGACTCAAAACAAATACACCAGGCTTCTTTTTATTAAATTAAATATTGGCATCTGCGCTATCACGACTTTCTTAAATATGTTTGGATCACATACACTTGGGGTTTGAGCAAATGTTTGCGTGTTCAAAACCACAAAACAAAAAAACATTTCTTTGTGTGTGGTGGTGTGTGTGGGGGTAATAACGCTGTTACACTATAGGCTTGACACTATACATAAATATATACATAACACTATAACCCGGCATTACTGGTTTCCGGCGATGTAGTACATAACATACTCATACAGATTTTGAATGTTCATACACTGCAAATAATTTCAAATAACTGAATAAACAACATTTTACCTTCCATTCATAAAAATCTGGAATATAATCCATCGTATAATATTTGAACAAAGTTGATACAACGGAGGCACTCCCAGTAATTTGGAATGACGTCACTAGTTTTTACCTAACTGTGGAAATTGCCTATAGCCCGAGCAAAAGTATGTAAACAACATTTCTTTTTAACAAAACAATATAAATAAGGAACACTAACTTAATAACAGGTTTACAGACGGATATGTATTACAGTGGTAATCCAGGGATCGCAGGTTCGATCCCCCGTCTGACCCTAATAAAATTAACAGTCTTTCAGATGGGACGTTAAACCGAGGTCTCGTGTCGGTGCTTTACACCGTGCACGTAAAAGAACCAGAGGAGATTCTGGAATGGGTCTCTGTCTGTATCATGCACTATCCTCCAAAATCTAAAATAACTAATCTCTTCAGGAGGCGTCGCTCATATGGGCAACCGGTAGCGACGATAAATAAACGTAAACACACAAAAGAGAAGAAATAGCATTGTTGAATGGGTCCGGGCCGATTTCTTTTATTTGGTTTCGGGAAATGAAACACACACAATAACAGGCTTAGTCTATCATTTTTACTACTCAAAATTCATTTGTTGGACAATATGCTGTCTATATACTAGTAATGTATTTACAACACTAACATTTAGTTTGACTTAGACAAACACACAGGGCATAAGAAGTCGTCCTAATTACTCTGGCCCCTCCATCCATCGCACATATCATACAGTGCCCAACAGAGATTATGGTTCACCGGAGGCGAGGGTAAATATATGCTCAATCATCAGAGAATAACTAGGTTTACACAACCATGGATATCAGTTGGAGAGCCTCTGTGACAACACATGGACATGCAGGCGAAAAACGGTGAAAGTTGATATTTTCAATAAGGACCCCTTGTGTGTAATAATGGATGAGTCATTTATGTAAACATGTAACAGTGAGACTATGATGACATTATTTATTCGTAAATATATTGGTGTTGCAGACGACGTATGTGTGATTTTGGCAAAACATTTGCTGATTTAGTTTAAACTGTATTTATTAAAGTATACATTTTACAAGTACGAATATATAATATAGGATGCATTATGGGTATATCGCGGTATTAGCTATTAAAAACCAAACTACAGATATACTATTATGTACCTGAATTTAAAACCCATTTTGCTTCATTCTATGACATCTCCACTTCAACATTACAAATACACAAAGAAGAAATACTATTGGGTATCACTTGTGTTTATCATGTTTTTGGCGCCATCGTGTCAGCAGTTACGTAGTCAGTAGTTCCGAGTATACCGCGGCAAATGGCCGAGGCCCTGATTTGGGTGTTTACACAAAGGTAGTCATAATAAAAGAATGCAAGTATTTGATATGATATAGACCTTAATCTGTATTATATGTAACTCTAGCAGTAAATTTATCATTTCAACATAAAACATGAATATCTTTTTAATCTCCCATCAGCAAACAACAAATAGCTTTAGGCCCACGATGGGCCTACTTTTTATGAATAATAAAATGTGGGAATCTGGCTATATCACCACATGTCAAGTGGAGAAAGTTCCATAATAATGTAAGTATTGGATTATTGCTTTAGAAAATATCATTTTATCCATGGAAATAGTGAAATCACAGGGATTCGGCACGTTTGGGGGTACTAGTATATATATTTAAGTACAGGGATTCTACTCTGCGGGATGTCAGATTTCACATCGATCAGTAAAATGGCCCTATCTGAAACAATTTTGTACACATCTGTCCGAATATAGATGATGATGATGATTCCATTTATTTACCCTCGCCGCCGGTAAACCATATGGGCGAGCAAACGTGCTTTCGCACCGTCGATTATTCGATGAAGTGTTGTGTCGTCGGTGTCTTGTAGAGTGGTGTAGATTGAAGTTGTAGATTCCCGTGAAGATTTCGGTCCAAGATGATTATGTTACTCGATAGTTATTCCTTGTTGGTTGTGTCTAAGTTGATTAATTCCAAGAAGATTATGCTCTAGAAGATTATGGTGCTGATGATTATGGTACAGGTGTCTCTCTCCGCCATCATGTCCAAGGTGGTTATTTATTCCCGGTTATTTTTAGGGCCACATCCTCCACGATTAGTCGGCTCACAGCAGCAAAATGGTTCGGTTGTTCCGTCGTTGTCCACCGTTGACGCATCCGGGGTCGATGTCGCATCCCTCCGTCTCCAACCGCTCGCCCGTCATTGGAGACAGATAAAAGAGTTCGAGGCGACGAATGCGCCATCCACGCGAAACGACTGCCGTCTTCTCCTACCCAGTCACTCGTCGCCTCTTCAGCGCCCCAGTATTAGCTGTCGCTGATCTAGGTAAGTGTAAGACACTCAAAAGAGTCGATGCGGGTCCTCGTCTGTATGCGTCAGCGGCGTGGATTGGTCACTTCGGAACAGGTGATCCAATTTCCTGCTGTGAGCTGTGCCTTGTTCCCGACGTGCACGGTGTGGAGGCACGAACAATGCCGAATTTCTAAGGCGGCGCAATTCGCGTTGAAACGACGTTGAAACGAGCGTTCTGGTTGGATTATTAGAATGTAACTAGGTGCTTGTTTTTTTATATGAAGAATAATCATAATCATAATCCAATCAGAACGCTCGTTTCAACGCACACTGCGCCGCTTGAGAAATGTTCAAAACAAATTGAAAAATTCTCCGAAATCTCTTTTTGACGTACATTTTTGCCGAATGTACCTACACGTTAGTGGAAACACATTTTATTGATAATGTTATTCACTGTTAAAACTCTCCCGTCGAAGATTTTATTTGTTGCTGACAGAACCCGTGTCCTAGTATGGAAATGTGACCTGCTATGGCCAATGTCTTTATGTTAATAATATTTTATTGCATTTTTTTTTCCATACAATACATTACATATATACATACAATTCTAAGAACAAATCAGAGATTAATATGTAATTATATGATTGCAGTATACGTTACATTTGTTTTGTCAAGGGTGGTCGAGTGGTTACGGTCGCTGACTTGTATACCACTGTAACCTATCATCACTGATGGTCACGGGTTCGAGCCCCGCTCAGGCTGTGTCTCATTTATATGAAAAAGTTGGCAGTTTCTTACGGAGGTTGGTGCACCCAAGTACTGGTTAACCGCTGGAGCCTGCCCAGGAAAGGTGTTGTTAGGTAAACTGTCCGCCGGCGATATAGCCCAAAATGGTGCTGATGCAGGCGTAAAACCCGAAATATAACATAACATATATATATAACAAGGGAAAAAAAGCAAATGGGTTGGGCTACAAGTTATAACAACATTATTTACAATGTATGTGGCAATTGTTTGCAAAGTATACATGCACGCAGCTTAAAGTTGTGTTTTATTTGAAGAACAATATAAAGACTCGGGATAGGCGTTATATTTGGACAGATGTGTACAAAATTGTTTCAGATAGGGCCATTTTACTGATCGATGCGAAATCTGACATCCCACAACGTAGAATCCCTGTACTTAAATATATATACTAGTACCCCCAAACGTGCCGAATCCCTGTGATGGGGACATGAATGGGAATAGTGAAATTAGTGAAAACAGGGTTAGTTTGAAGTTTATTTACCTGTCTGACCCCCATTATCAGCGAAAAAGCGACTTTAAAAGTAAAATGTATTGTTAATTTACATTGTCGGTAACTGGAGCATGAAATATCTCTTGAGCTCTCGTGACCGTGACTTGCTAATCCCGCAGTTAGGTGAAAACACGTTCTCGCCGAAAACTCTTCACCCCGGGATACATAAATATATATAGCATTTTAAAACTTGCTTGGAATGGCGTTAACTTTTTTAAGTATAGTGTCAAGTCTATAAAGTGTTCTTAACCCCGCCCCCTCCAAAACAACAATTTTTTTATTTGCGGTTTTGAACCCGCAAGCATTGTGCTGGACTCCAGACCCCAGGCGTATGTGGCTTGAATATGGCCTAAGCAATGTGTATGTATAGTGTCACGCCTATGTTTTATGAAATTGTTCTTAAAAATAAAAACATGTTTTGTTTTGAACCCGCAACCATTAGTCCAGACCTCTATATAGATAATGAACTCTATAGATAATGCTATGTGCAAGTCATAAAGACAAACTGATCTACATAGCTATATTTAAAAGCAGACATTTTAGAGGGAGTACGAGTCGAGACTGCTAGTAAAAGTCGGCGTGGAATTAAGGTATAGTGTGGGTGAACTATGTTATGGTGATCTACAGCAACTTGTTCATTTCTTATTTTGTAGCATGATGCATTATTTCGTCTATGTTCTACGGGTTTCCAGTTGTTTTCCAACCACTAGTGTAGTTGTAATCATTAAATATATAACGGGCTGCAGATCTTTGGACCAGTTCTAGTTTGTAGGTAAGGTGTTTCTGCCAGGCAGGGAGTCCAGACTGGAGCAGTATTCAAACCTGTGGGCGGACATAAGTGGTATATGCAGTTTCTATGACCCGTCGGGCTTTTCAGATTTAATGAGAGACAGGTACGACTTGGAGCTTGAGGGGCCCCGACGAGCACTGAATGTCAAATCCGAACTCCTTAAATCCTTGGCTATCAGAGTCCAGTGAGACTACAGCTTGAATACGGCTCAAACATATGGTCGCCCATTCCCAAACACTGATTTATCGTACCTCTACTGTTACAGACATGCCCCATCCCTAAATATACACCGTCTATACTTCCGTCGTATTGACAATAGGTTGTCCCTTATGAATAAATTGCATAATGATCTGGTTGCTATCGTCACTACAATACCCATTTCCCACATAGCACGTCACTGTCAGTCCTTAAGCTACAGGAAAATTACAACAACAGCATACTTCAACAGGTTTTTCCTTTTCCCAAGGAACCATCTTCCTCTTGACATTGTCTATCTCCATACCATGGCATAGAGCAGCAGTTCAATGCGCTGTTCGATCACGTATGTACATGTATACATGTATGTATGTTCCTTTAATGTCAAACCCCTCGCGGGGACTTATACATGTTTTCCTGGGCAGGCTTAGCCGACCTAAGCGATTAACCAGTACTAAGCAATATGTGTGAGGTGCCTTGCTCAATGACACTACATACGTGGCCTGGCCGAGTATCGAACCCGGGACCGTTCGATTCCAAATCCGAAGCTCTACCACTGGATCACGGACGCCACGTCTGTCCCTAGTTGTTGTGTTTAGCTGCTTTTAACTTTTAACCAAACTTATGTTTCTTTTCTCTTTTATATAATTTTGCTTTTGACCGTTTATCCTTCTAATATCTCTGCGGATTGACATGAAAGGAAGAAAGAAAGATAGATATAATATCTATACAGTAAAGAAATATTTAGTCGTATCTAACCGCAATTTATGCATGCGTCTCGTGATTCCGATTTTTAATCGTCTGTAGATTTTGGCACTGGAAAAACTGTAAAGGATGGGCCTTTGTTAATTTGCACTACTCTGTGTTTGCAACGTTTCAACACACATTGGTATAAACACGTAAACGATGTATTTATCGAGAACTATAATGATGAACTATAATGATATAATATTTGTATTACCCCACCCACCCCGTTTGGCTTATGGTTTAGCTTGTATGTTTATAATGCACATTTCTACATTTATCATGTACATATATAACTAGATCTATATTTGCTTATGTTCATGCTTATATATTACATTGTAGTTGTTTGTTCGGGTTTTACACCTTCATCAGCACCATTTTGGGCTATATGATATATCACAGACTTTCAGTGTGTGAGTTTCAGACACCGGTCACTTGCCTACAGGTCATCCCTAATAATTAGTGAGATTGGTAACATGTCCAACCAAGGTGTAATGCATATCGAGCGATGGTAAATTCTGGTAATACAATGATGGTGATAAGTTCCGAGTGTGTTTTTGAAGTGTTAAATGTTGTGTCTCCATCTCCAGTGTTATCACTTGTGTTATAGTTCATCTAAGTGGTGAAATTAATTGTGAAGTCTAGAGGAATTCACGGCAGCTGTTAGAACAGCGTCTGTCGCGTCGACTTACTAGACAACCTTCAATCTGTATATCGTTTTAACTGTACATTTCGGACGTAGTAACCGGGGACACATATTGAACCCCACGTTTGAAGTAAAAAAATGGAGAAACCTATAATGAGGCATTTTGTCGGACACAGCCAGAACGACGTCCGTGTACACATATTGTAACAAATCAGTGAAGAAGGCCGTACATACAGACAATTAATAGAAGTGGATTAAAAAGTTGGCTACAGGATTACCACATGGCTGCAATATTAAAATTGTTTGATTGAGCTGTATCCGGCAGTTACTGTCACATCCAGAATAGTATTGGTTATGTGAGTGCACAGCTAATGCGTAATGTCATTTGTCTCGTCACTTTTGACATACATGAAGTCATTCAATATTATAAACATTGTAATTTTAGAGGAAAACACACAAACAACTTTGCATCCCGACGAAGGCCACGGGGCAGAAAATTCAAAAACGAGTAAATTTATATTCTGTCTATAATGAACTGTGGTCTCCGTTTGGATACAGAACAATTTGTATTTACACATTATTGAGTGTCAATTACAGCCATATTGAAGATTCAAGAAGCAGGTACATTTGGCTTATCTTCGATTCCATCTCTAAAACCCCTTGCCGGATTTTGATGAAACTTCATAGCAGTGATCACAATCAAGCCTAGTTGTTCATGCAGAGCCTATAATCTGTACTGTACAGCTTAAAGATTTTATAAGAACGCAATTTGTCCGAGATTCATCTCTAAAACCCCTTTCCGGATTTTGATGAAACCTTACAGGACTGATGAGTTGGTAGAGCTATCCGACGGTCATGGATTTCAGCCCCATGGCGGTCACTAACTTTAGCTCATTTTTTGCTCAATCACTTCAATGGCGACGAGGATATATCTGGTGGTAGCGCGGCTCTAAATGATCGGAGTAAAAGTAGGAAGAGTGACAGCATATTATATTTTGGCGTGGGTAGAACATCACCCGGCTAGATCAGTCTTGTCCCTAACATCCACTCTTTCTTTGCTTGTCACATTAGTAGCGACATGGATTTCTGGTATGAGCGCAGCTCCAGGGATCGGAGTGCAGCTCCTAGGGAATAAAAGAAAGAAGAGTGGTGTATTTCGTTGTGGGTAGAACATCGGCCCAGCTAGCTCAGTTTGTAGAGATGTCCGACTTGGTTTGGGAGGTCGTTGATTCGAGTCCCACGTCTTGTCACTACCTTCCACTCTTTCTTTGCTTGGTCACATTAGTAGCAACATGGATTTATAAATATTTAATAATACAAATACAACATTGCATCTATTCCAGTAATGGTCCTGCTACGTAATTCAACAGATACAGAATACTAGTAAATATTACAAATTTAAATAAGTTTTGTAATTTCTCTTATTTTGCAGATCAAACAAGATCAGCCTCAAGTATTTTGCAGATCAAACAGCATCAGACTTAAGACATTGGTACAGATTTAAATAAACAGAATAATTCTGATTCTTTATCATGGCAAGAGGTGGTCCAACTTTGGTAAGTAATTATTCTGTGTCAACCATTAACAGGATTTGTGTGTGCTTTGAGTTTAAGCTTTTCATTGATGGCAAGTGGGCATTAGTAGATACATCTTATGATTCTGTACACTATAATTTAACCTACCGTTATATTTGATGCATAGAACGCACACCTACCGTTATATTCGATGCATAGAGCGCACACCTACCGTTATATTTGATGCATAGAGCGCACACCTACCGTTATATTCGATGCATAGAGCGCACACCTACCGTTATATTCGATGCATAGAGCGCACACCTACCGTTATATTTGATGCATAGAGCGCACACCTACCGTTATATTCGATGCATAGAGCGCACAACTACCATTATATTCGATGCATAGAGCGCACACCTACCGTTATATTCGATGCATAGAGCGCACACCTACCGTTATATTTGATGCATAGAGCGCAACATCTACCATTATATTTGATGCATAGAGCGCACAACTACCATTATATTCAATGCATAGAGCGCACACCTACCGTTATATTTGATGCATAGAGCGCACAACTACCATTATATTCAATGCATAGAGCGCACACCTACCGTTATATTTGATGCATAAAGCGCACAATTACCATTATATTCGATGCATAGAGCGCACACCTACCGTTAAATTTGATGCATAGAACGCACATATACCGTTATATTCGATGCATAGAGCGCAACATCTACCATTATATTCGATGCATAGAGCGCACACCTACCATTATATTTGATGCATATAGCGCACACCTACCGTTATATTCGATGCATAAAGCGCACAATTACCATTATATTCGATGCATAGAGCGCACACCTACCGTTAAATTTGATGCATAGAACGCACACATACCGTTATATTCGATGCATAGAGCGCACACCTACCATTATATTCGATGCAGAGTGCACACCTACCATTATATTTGATGCATAGAACGCACATATACCGTTATATTCGATGCATAGAGCGCAACATCTACCATTATATTCGATGCATAGAGCGCACACCTACCATTATATTCGATGCATAGAGCACACATTTTTTATTAAAATTCTTGCCAAATTTTTCTACTGCGCTATTATACACATATCTTTGACATCAGGTTGTACTTCAAGGTCAATGTCAAATAGGATCAAATTCCTTTTAGTAATAACCTGCTATGTACTGCTTGGAATTTCTTCAAATACTACATTACTGTATTGAACATGTGCTACGGGAGGAAAACTAAAGTCTGTCCCACCTATCTGGAACCTCTGTCTGTCTCACCTATCTGTAGAACCTCTGTGTGTCTCACCTATCTGCGGAACCTCTGTCTGTCTGTCTCACCTATCTGTGGAACCTCTGTCTGTCCCACCTATCTGTGGAACCTCTGTCTGTCCCACCTATCTGTGGAACCTCTGTCTGTTCCACCTATCTGTGGAACCTCTGTCTGTCCCACCTATCTGTGGAACTTCATTAAATTGACATAAATAGATGCTCAAAGGTGAGACAGACTTTAGTTACCGAGGAAACAAGTTAGTAGTTACTAAAGAAAAAGTTTAATTAACACTAAAATGGCATTTCCCCTTATTGGTTGTTTAATGGAGGTTTTACTGTAGTAGTTACAGAATACTAATTTTAATTAACACAAGCATCAGGTGCTTTGTTTAAAGTTTATTTATTTTACAACGATTGCGAAGCAAGTTCTAACAACTTATATTAATCACTCTCGTTGGCCCAAATGAAGGCGTATATGTGGTCATTCCGGAGTACCCAGAGAAAACCTACCTGTCAGATCTGGCGACCACCGTACCATCTCGCATACTTCCCGTCGAGGATCGAACCCAG
Organism: Archivesica marissinica; assembly: GCA_014843695.1. Taxonomy (NCBI): domain Eukaryota; kingdom Metazoa; phylum Mollusca; class Bivalvia; order Venerida; family Vesicomyidae; genus Archivesica; species Archivesica marissinica. The sequence continues at coordinate 27,742,478 of CM026388.1, forward strand.
GTTGCAGTGGTGAGAAGCGCGCGCGCTAACCACTGCGCTAATCCGACAGCCAATCGTGCTTTGTTTTCTGGTAAAACTTATCTTATGCATGCCCACACAATGTTTTAAATAATAAAAAATACCACCTATAATGTTATGCCAAGCCAAACAATGTTAAAGGATGGTCTATTGTACAATTCATGAAATACTGTTTTCTATTGCCACTGTAGGAAGAATTGGAGAAGATGAACCTTGAACATTTCCTTGACAAGGATGTTGACCTCACTCAGTTCTTCAACAATAATGAGCTGCAGGCCATGAGCTTTCTACAGCAGAGGAGGCTAAAAAACATTGCTCAGAATTACGAAGTCATGTTATATATGGGTATGCTGACTACTTAAAAGTATCTATGAATGAGGGAGATATACAGTGGGAGATACTAAAATTATTGCAGCTATGGTATACTAAAATGTGTAGTTTATGAATGAGGGAGATACTAAGTTAGGGAGATATACAAAGTGTGGGAGATACTAGAATTATTGCAGCTATGGTATACTAAAATGTGTAGTTTATGAATGAGGGAGATACTAAGTTAGGGAGATATACAATGTGTGGGAGATACTAGAATTATTGCAGCTATGGTATACTAAAATGTGTAGTTTATGAATGAGGGAGATACTAAGTTAGGGAGATATACAAAGTGTGGGAGATACTAGAATTATTGCAGCTATGGTATACTAAAATGTGTAGTTTATGAATGAGGGAGATACTAAGTTAGGGAGATATACAATGTGTGGGAGATACTAGAATTATTGCAGCTATGGTATACTAAAATGTGTAGTTTATGAATGAGGGAGATACTAGGTTAGGGAGATATACAATGTGTTGGAGATACTAGAAATATTGCATCTATGATATACTAAAATGTGTAGTTTATGAATGAGGGAGATACTAAGTTAGGGAGATATACAATGTGTGGGAGATACTAGAATTATTGCAGCTATGGTATACTAAAATGTGTAGTTTATGAATGAGGGACATACTAGGTTAGGGAGATATACAATGTGTTGGAGATACAATGTACTAGAAATATTGCATCTATGATATACTAAAATGTGTAGTTTATGAATGAGGGAGATACTAAGTTAGGGAGATATACAATGTGTGGGAGATACTAGAATTATTGCAGCTATGGTATACTAAAATGTGTAGTTTATGAATGAGGGACATACTAGGTTAGGGAGATATACAATGTGTTGGAGATACAATGTACTAGAAATATTGCATCTATGATATACTAAAATGTGTAGTTTATGAATGAGGGAGATACTAAGTTAGGGAGATATACAATGTGTGGGAGATACTAGAATTATTGCAGCTATGGTATACTAAAATGGACATAAATAGTTTTCTTAACAGTTTTAGAACAGAAAGTAGTTTTTATGAAGTTGGTTTAGTTTGTAAGTATTCAAATTTAAAAAGGTTTTAAATAATTTCTATCAAAAGTCAGCAATTTAGCAGTCTGCAGTCTTTGATAACTTAGATTTTGAGACAATATTCCAGAAAAGCTGACAGAACCGCGTTGCAGCCAGAGTCTGTAAGTTTGAACCCCGTCAGAACCACTGTGGTTGGGCCCTTAGGCAAGGGATTTAAATCTACATTGTCTCTTCTCTCTCCCTCGAGAGTGATTAATATAATGTTGTAAGAAATTGTTTCGCAATTAAGCTAAAGTAAACTTATATGAAAGGTCAAGGTTGCATTCATAGGATATAGGTCCATTATTGATATACATCTATTGTAGGTATTGATGTATTGATGTTCTCAACAGCATGGCTTGACCATCTATTGTAGGATATTGATGTATTGATGTTCTCAACAGCATGGCTTGACCATCTATTGTAGGCTATTGATGTATTGATGTTCTCAACAGCATGGCTTGACCATCTATTGTAGGATATTGATGTATTGATGTTCTCAACAGCATGGCTTGACCATCTATTGTAGGATATTGATGTATTGATGTTCTCAACAGCATGGCTTGACCATCTATTGTAGGCTATTGATGTTTTGTTCTCAACAGCATGGCTTGACCATCTATTGTAGGATATTGATGTATTGATGTTCTCAACAGCATGGCTTGACCATCTATTGTAGGATATTGATGTATTGATGTTCTCAACAGCATGGCTTGACCATCTATTGTAGTATATTGATGTATTGATGTTCTCAACAGCATGGCTTGACCATCTATTGTAGGATATTGATATATTAATGTTCTCAACAGCATGGCTTGACCATATATTGTAGGATATTGATGTATTGATGTTCTCAACAGCATGGCTTGACCATCTATTGTAGGATATTGATATATTGATGTTCTCAACAGCATGTCTTGACCATCTATTGTAGGATATTGATGTATTGATGGTCTCAACAGCATGGCTTGACCATCTATTGTAGGATATTGATATATTAATGTTCTCAACAGCATGGCTTGACCATCTATTGTAGGATATTGATGTATTGATGTTCTCAGCAGCATGGGACCATCTATTGTAGGATATTGATGTATTGATGTTCTCAGCAGCATGGGACCATCTATTGTAGGATATTGATGTATTGATGTTCTCAACAGCATTGCTTGACCATATTGTAGGATTTTCATATATTTTACTAGCTGGCGGCTCACCAACCATATCATAATGAACTACAGACAAGGTTCGAACCTTTGTTCTCTCGTTCTGTAGGCGGATGCCTTAACCACTAGGGCACGGAGATGGTATTGTATTGCGCTGGTGTCCCATAAAGTACAGTTCCATGATCAATCTAATAAGAGTGCATTATCAATATGTTTTTCTAGGGTTGCCAGCTATCAAGCCAGAGTTTATGAAAGGTCCAGCATACAGAGCAAAACAGGCTAAGCTCAGAGAACAGGCAGGTGACCCGACTGTGGTAGAACGGCGCAAGTCTCACAATGACAGTGACAGCGATGAAACCTGGACTCCTGGCATGGAAAGGAAGAAAATAGCTAAAGGTTTGCTTGTATACCACTGTAATCTATCATCACTGATGGTCACGGGTTCGAGACCTGCTCAGACCGTGTCTCATTTATATGAAAAAGTTGGCAGTTTCTTCTTACGGAGGTTGGTGCACCCAAGTACTGGTTAACCGCTGGAGCCTGCCCAGGAAAGGTGTTGTTAAGTAAACTGCCCGCCGGCGATATAGCCCGAAATGGTGCTGATGCAGGCGTATAACCCGAAATATATAAAAATATATATAGAATATACTGCAATGTTCAATTGTTCTATTCCTTTGTCCGATTAGCCGCCCGTTCTTGTCACTTTCTCTCACAGAGCTTGTTCCTTGGCATTTCACCAGCAGACCTCAGACATGAGGATGATTTGGAGAATTGGATTCCTGTGGTGCCTAAATTCTTCCTATCTCCCTATTTGTGCTCAGGGTGAAGTTTCACATAAACAGAGCCCCTATTTTGAAAGGGTATTTCAACTTCAACTTATTACTGACGAACAATCAGTCACGATTATGATTGGCAGGCGCATTCTAGAACAGTCAGTTAATCTAAGATGTATGATTTTTGCCATAAACCAACCAAGATGTGTTGCAATCAGTGTTTGTAATCGTGCCTGTATCAAGATATCTGTAGCTAATATTGTTGGGCTTTAATAGCATTCTTTAAAAGCAGCTTGCAGCACATGAGGTCGGGTTTGCACTCACAAAATACCTCAAAACAAAATGAATTACTTTTTGCAGACTACTTTATGCTATTGAAAATGCATTTTAATGTTGTATTTCCATATGAATGTTGTATTTCCACATGAATGTTGTATTTCCACATGAATGCTGTTGTATTTCCATATGAATGTTGTATTTCCACATGAATGTTGTATTTCCACATGAATGTTGTATTTCCACATGAATGTTGTATTTCCACATGTATGTTGTATTTCCACATGAATGCTGTTGTATTTCCACATGAACGTTGTATTTTCACATGAACGTTGTATTTCCACTTGGATGTTGTATTTCCACATGAATGTTGTATTTCCACATGAATGTTGTATTTCCACATGAACGTTGTATTTCCACATGAATGCTGTATTTCCACATGAACATTGTATTTCCACATGAATGTTGTATTTCCACATGAATGTTGTATTTCCACATGAATGTTGTATTTCCACATGAATGTTGTATTTCCACATGAATGTTGTATTTCCACATGGATGTTGTATTTCCACATGGATGTTGTATTTCCACATAAATGTTGTATTTCCACATGAATGTTGTATTTCCACATGGATGTTGTATTTCCACATGGATGTTGTATTTCCACATGGATGTTGTATTTCCACATGAATGTTGTATTTCCACATGAATGCTGTATTTCCACATGAATGTTGTATTTCCACATGGATGTTGTATTTCCACATGAATGTTGTATTTCCACATGAATGTTGTATTTCCACATGAATGTTGTATTTCCACATGAATGCTGTATTTCCACATGAATGTTGTATTTCCACATGGATGTTGTATTTCCACACAAATGTTGTATTTCCACATGAATGTTGTATTTCCCACATGAATGTTGTATTTCCACATGAATGTTGTATTTCCCACTTGAATGTTGAATTTCCTCCACATGAATGTTGTATTTCCACATGAATGTTGTATTTCCACATGGATGTTGTATTTCCACACGAATGTTGTATTTCCTCCACATGAATGTTGTATTTCCTCCACATGAATGTTGTATTTCCAGCAAAGAGAAGCTATCCGTCGTTTCTCACGCCAAAGAAACGTAAACTGAGTAAAGAGGACACCAATGGACATCCAAAGGTTTGTTTTGTCCTGACAGTGATTGTTAACGCCTGATATATGTCTTACATAAATTCACTAAAAAATGTCAGGAACCCATGATAAGAAATTGTCAGTACTGTCATTTATATTTCAAATATGTTATCTGTAGCAGGAGGGAGATATCATATAGAAATGGTCTCTGTCTGTATATCTGTACCAACAAATGAATAGCAGGAGGGAGATATCATATAGAAATGGTCTCTGTCTGTATATCCATACCTAACAGATGCACAGCAGGAGGGAGATATCATATAGAAATGGTCTCTGTCTGTATATCCATACCTAACAAATGTATAGCAGGAGGGAGATATCATATAGAAATGGTCTGTCTGTATATCCGTACAAACAAATGTATAGCAGGAGGGAGATATCATATAGAAATGGTCTCTGTCTGTATATCCGTACCAACAGATGTATAGCAGGAGGGAGATATCATATAGAAATGGTCTCTGTCTGTATATCCATACCAACAAATGTATAGAAGGAGGGAGATATCATATAGAAATGGTCTCTGTCTGTATATCCATGCCTAACAGATGTATAGCAGGAGGGAGATATCATATAGAAATGGTCTCTGTCTGTATATCCATACCTAACAGATGTATAGAAGGAGGGTGATATCATATAGAAATGGTCTCTGTCTGTATATCCATACCTAACAAATGTATAGCAGGAGGGAGATATCATATAGAAATGGTCTCTGTCTGTATATCTGTACCAACAGATGTATAGCAGGAGGGAGATATCATATAAAAATGGTCTCTGTCTGTAGGCTATATCCGTACCAACAAATGTATAGCAGGAGGGAGATATCATATAGAAATGGTCTCTGTCTGTATATCCATACCAACAGATGTATACTTAGTGGCTAGAAGAACAATAGATATATATTGCAGTCAGAGCTTCCAAAATCGCCTGTCTCCCGGTCCAGGGCCAAATTTTAACTTGCTGACCGACTGTAACAACCAAAAAGTCATAAAAAATCAGTCCAGAAATTGTTGAAAAGCCAAGAAATCGGTTAAGTACGTTTTTGCAACAAACATAAATTGGTAAATATAATCTCTCGATAAGGAGTATGCATTGATTCACACTTGTTTCCGGTCTAAGATCGATATACAACCTGCTTGCCTGATCCATGATGATTGGCCCTATTGTTCGATGATCCCAAAGCTATACTTCCCCAGGGCACTAACTTCTCAATCCATGATACATAGGGGAAGTAACTGTTACAGTTATTTTCACAGACGGATATGTAGTCCAGTGGTAACACGCTGGACTGGTAATCCAGGGATCGCAGGTTCGATCCCCCGTCTGACCCTAATAAAATTAACAGTCTTTCAGATGGGACGTTAAACCGAGGTCTCGAGTCGGTGCTTTACACCGTGCACGTAAAAGAACCAGAGGAGATTCTGGAATGGGTCTCTGTCTGTATCATGCACTATCCTCCAAAATCTAAAATAACTAATCTCTTCAGGAGGCGTCGCTCATATGGGCAACCGGTAGCGACGATAAATAAACGTAAAACACAGTTATTTTAAAATTACAACAGCAGATTAGAGCTGAAGACACTCAAAACAATACAATGGTAAGTGTAAAATATGGCCTTGAAAATGTGTGAAATTTCCTTGAATTGAAGTGTCTATATATACATGTGGTATATTCGCTATATTGCACTGGAAAGCTTGACGTCTTCCTGCCTTGCTGTTTGTCCATCTATATAACCCATGTGGTATATTCGCTATATTGTACTGTAAAGCTTGACGTCCTCCTCCCTTGCTGTTTGTCCATCTGTATAACCCATGTGGTATATTCGCTATATTGCACTGTAAAGCTTGACGTCTTCCTCCCTTGCTGTTTGTCCATCTGTATAATCCATGTGGTATATTCGCTATATGGCACTGTAAAGCTTTACGTATTCCTCCCTTGCTGTTTGTCCAACTGTATAACCCATGTGGTATATTCGCTATATTGCACTGTAAAGCTTGATGTCTTCCTGCCTTGCTGTTTGTGCATCTGTATAATCCATGTGGTATATTCGCTATATGGCACTGTAAAGCTTGACATCTTCCTGCCTTGCTGTTTGTGCATCTGTATAACCCATGTGGTATATTCGCTATAATGCACTGTAGAGCTTGACATCTTCCTGCCTTGCTGTGTGTGCATCTGTATAACGCATGTGGTATATTCGCTATATTGCACAGTAAAGCTTGACATCTTCCTGCCTTGCTGTTTGTGCATCTGTATAACGCATGTGGTATATTCGCTATATTGCACTGGAAAGCTTGACGTCTTCCTCCCTTGCTGTTTGTGCATCTGTATAACGCATACACGTGTGGTATATTCGCTATATTGCACTGGAAAGCTTGACGTCTTCCTCCCTTGCTGTTTGTCCATCTGTATAACCCATGTTGTATATTCGCTATATTGCACTGTAAAGCTTGACATCTTCCTGCCTTGCTGTTTGTGCATCTGTATAACCCATGTGGTATATTCGCTATATTGCACTGTAAAGCTTGACATCTTCCTGCCATGCTGTTTGTGCATCTGTATAACCCATGTGGTATATTCGCTATATTGCACTGTAAAGCTTGACGTCTTCCTCCCTTGCTGTTTGTGCATCTGTATAGCCCAATGCACAGTAAACAGAAATCAGATTTATTGCAGTTTGAAAAGAAATCAGTGCAACGAGTGACTGAGAAGCGAGTGTACAACTTGAGAGAAAGAACATCGGGCAATTTAATGAATACAGAAATACCGGACGATGACCATTTTCTCTGTGAGCACATTATAATTTTGATTCTCAAATAGTTCTTAGCATAAGCATCTCGTATATCTATACTATATATTCTATCTGTATCTATCTATCTATGCTATATATTCTATCTGTATATATCTATACTATATATTCTATCTGTATCTACCTATACTATATATTCTGCAGCACCCACTCATGAGTATTATGTGCGCATGAGTATTATGTGCAGATGCGCTGTCAGTGCAGAGAAATGATAGGAGGAAATATATAATATATGAACACCAGCGTATACCATAGATAGTCTTATCTTCCATGCAATGACAGGTTGCTATTGACAACACAAGCGTATACCATAGATATTCTTATCTTCCATGCAATGACAGGTTGCTATTGACAACACAACCATATACCATAGATATTCTTATCTTCCATGCAATGACAGGTTGCTATTGACAACACAACCATATACCATAGATATTCTTATCTTCCATGCAACAACAGGTTGCTATTGACAACACGACCATATACCATAGACTTATCTTCCATGCAATGACAGGTTGCTATTGACAACACAAGCATATACCATAGACATTCTTATCTTCCATGCAACAACAAATTGCTATTGACAACACGACCATATACCATAGACATTCTTATCTTCCATGCAATGACAGGTTGCTATTGACAACAAGAGCATATACCATAGACATTCTTATCTTCCATGCAATGACAGGTTGCTATTGACAACACGACCATATACCATAGACATTCTTATCTTCCATGCAATGACATGTTGCTATTGACAACACAAGCATATACCATAGACATTCTTATCTTCCATGCAATGACAGGTTGCTATTGACAACATGACCATATACCATAGACATTCTTATCTTCCATGCAATGACAGGTTGCTATTGACAACACGAGCATATACCATAGATATTCTTATCTTCCATGCAATGACAGGTTGCTATTGACAACACAACCATATACCATAGATATTCTTATCTTCCATGCAATGACAGGTTGCTATTGATAACACGACCATATACCATAGATATTCTTATCTTCCATGCAATGACAGGTTGCTATTGACAACACGACCATATACCATAGACATTCTTATCTTCCATGCAATGACAGGTTGCTATTGACAACACAAACATATACCATAGACATTCTTAGCTTCCATGCAATGACAGGTTGCTATTGACAACACAAGCATATACCATAGACATTCTTATCTTCCATGCAATGACAGGTTGCTATTGACAACACGACCATATACCATAGACATTCTTATCTTCCATGCAATGACAGGTTGCTATTGACAACAAGAGCATATACCATAGATATTCTTATCTTCCATGTAATGACAGGTTGCTATTGACAACACAAACATATACCATAGATATTCTTATCTTCCATGCAATGACAGGTTGCTATTGACAACACAACAATATACCATAGATATTCTTACCTTCCATGCAATGACAGGTTGCTATTGACAACACAAACATATACCATAGACATTCTTATCTTCCGTGCAATGACAGGTTGCTATTGACAACACAAACATATACCATAGACATTCTTATCTTCCATGCAATGACAGGTTGCTATTGACAACACAAACATATACCATCGACATTCTTATCTTCCATGCAATGACAGGTTGCTATTGACAACACAAACATATACCATAGACATTCTTATCTTCCATGCAATGACAGGTTGCTATTGACAACACAAACATATACCATAGACATTCTTATCTTCCATGCAATGACAGGTTGCTATTGACAACACAAACATATACCATAGACATTCTTAGCTTCCATGCAATGACAGGTTGCTATTGACAACACAAACATATACCATAGACATTCTTATCTTCCATGCAATGACAGGTTGCTATTGACACACAAACATATACCATAGACATTCTTAGCTTCCATGCAAAGACAGGGTCCAAGGTTATAAAACATTTCTCAGATCTCAAACTCAATCTCAAATGATCTGATTGGTTGATTCTGAGTGTTACTGTCAGCTGAACCAATCATATACTTGAGATAGAGTTTTGAGATTGGAGAACAGCTTTATAACCTCCAGGCCTGGTTGCTATTGACAACACGGAATCACACCAATTAGCCTCAATTATAAAGTTTGTTTGTAGTAAAGTGACAACATGAGAAATGTTACATTATTTGTCCTGTGACAATTGCAGACTGTCAGGATTGCAACAAGGAGTATGACATGGACTGCCCCATTCATGGACCATTGGAATATATAAGGGACACAGAGGTTGGTATATTTGCACTTAATCCATTTGAAACTATATTGCATTTCGTTGCCAAAATGTTGCATGCTGCGCTGTGAGTATAAGCAACGTTGATATATTTGTGATACTGTTCGAATCCCCACTGCTGATGTCAAATTATTTCATGTGTGGAAACTATCCAGCTAGCTTGTAGAAGGTCGATGGTTCTACCCGTGTGGCTCACCCTGCAAAGGTACATACCACCATACCAATAACAATTTGACCTCACAGCTGTCAGTGCTACTCCAAGCAAATAAACTGTCAGTGGTTCCCGGCATATAGATAGTTTGTTAAAACAAATAAACACTTTTATGGTTCCTGGCCTGCATGTAGTTCTTTTAGTAAATAAACTCTTGGTGGTTCCCGGCATACAGGTAGGTTGGAATTGGGAACACTGGAACCATGTGAAACTTGGCATTGCTGTATATCTTTGATTCGAGCGCGTGTGAAAGTTTTGGTTCCATATTTTGATGTACATGTCTGAGATATACGGATGCAAGTGCTAGGTGTTCTATGTACAGGCCATACACTCATATTTTCAGATGTAGGCACCAGACTCTACAGACTGATGTAACAATCTGTTAACAATGCATGTATTTTCTTCCCACAGGTACCCATACTATATGACCAAGATAGAGCCTTGCACAGCCTGCCACCTGGACTGATTGTTAAGTCATCCTGTATCCAGGGAGCTGGTTTAGGTGCGTTTACAGAGAATGAGATACCAGCCCGTGTCATGTTCGGACCATATGGTGGAGTGAGAACCTGTGACCAGAAGAAAGCTCACGACTCCGGATACTGTTGGCAAGTAAGAAACAGGAGGGGAATTTTACATACACGAGCGTTCTGATTTGATTATGATTATTCTTCATATAAAAACAAACATTTTGTTACATTCTAATAATCCAATCAGAACGCTCGTTTCAACGCGAATTGCGCCGCTTTAGAAATTTTCAAAAAAAAATTGACAAATTCTACGAAATCTCTTTTTGACGTACATTTTTGCCGAATCACACGTTAGTGGAAACACATTTTATTGATAATGTTATTCACAGTTTAAACTCTCCCGTCGAAGATCTTTTTTGGTTGCTGACAGAACCCGTGTCCTAGTATGGAAATGTGACCTGCTATGGCCAATGTCTGTGGCAATTGTTTGCAAAGTATACATGCATGCAGCTTAAAGTTGTGTTTTATTTGAAGAACAATATAAAGACTCGGGATAGGCGTTATATTTGGACAGATTTGTACAAAATTGTTTCAGATAGGGCCATTTTACTGATCGATGCGAAATCTGACATCCCAGAGTAGAATCCCTGTACTTAAATATATATACTAGTACCCCCAAACGTGCCGAATCCCTGTGTAAGAAACAGGAGATTCAAATTATGGTTTTCTGGGGAATTTTACAGTTAATAGAAAAATATGATTGTTTATACCAGAGTGTTACGGAATAGAACTTATACAGTCAACATCGTACATGCGACCACTTCTATTAACCCATTCAACACCAAGTAACTGACATTGACTGGCGATGCATGATATTTTTAGACCAATAAATTAATAAGAATATTAAATTTGGACCAGTTCATTTATCAAAATGGGTAAATTTTGTCTAAAAAATAGTAATATTACTGGCAAAAAGTGCAGATCTTGATGAGCCGGCTCATCTGGATCTACTCTTTTTGTAAGCCTATTTAGAAGCCTGTGGTGTTGAAAGGGTTAAGCTATTGTTTTCTTAGACTCATAACCGAACCTCCTAAGTATATTCGAACATAAAAACATATATTCCTATTAGGAAAGAATGAAATTGTAGTGGTACGCGATTGTCTCGTGAATATCCTGTTTCTTATGCCAGCAATGTTAATAGAACATGCTAAAGTGATGCACGTACATTAATTTCATCGCTGTTATGGTGTGTTACGAAGAATACTAACTGAGTTAAAATAAGATTATATATTTTTCTGTGGAATTTTACAGTTAATAGAAACACAATTGGGTATGCAACTCGACAAAACTACACTTGAACCATCGGGCATTTTACACATGTCTAAATCAGCGAGTGTATACAATTGGCCAGTTTCCACCTGTCAGTCAAACTTATCAATAATCCAATCAACATTTCACACCCCCTCAAGCATTGTTTATATTCCAAATCCGGCGTGTTAAACATTCCGATAAAATCGAAAAAGTAATATATGGATTTGAACATGTATTTGATTTGAATACACGTGTAGTTTGCATTTCTGGAAAGGGCAGAATTCTTAAAATATTCCAATAATATCGAGAAATCGTCGCCAACATGAACCAAATTATGTTTTTTAATTCTCCAACGTCTCCCTTTTAAAATATTCCAAGAAATAAAGAAGTTATGGCGGGCCGCCATGCTTTCCGTTCTTTCCGAATGACATATACAGAGACCACCTGCTTTACTCATCTTCACACAGTGCTTGAAACTTATTTTACAACTTCTTTTAACCTAATACAATGACGCATCAATTCGACTTTCTATAGCGGTAACATTTGTCAAACCCAATGTACATTATTACATTGTATGTAGTTTCAACAATGCGATTTTTGTTTGTATTTAGCTGTGCGTTTTTAATACGAAATATGCGCGCTAAGCGCGGAATCGTGGCCCAAAATGATCCCTGTAATACAATTGTATGATAGCAAGTTCTTAGAAATTGTGGCAATCATATTGAACAGGAATATAAATGTTTGTATTAACCCATAACCTACCAATCACAACAATCGCTTTTTACAAACATCATAGAGCCAGATCAGATGGCACAGAACCTGCCATCTTATCAGGCTCAATGCTGTTTGCTATTTGGATAGTGGAGCTAAAGCACTTGTCTGAATAGCATTATGCCGTGGCTGATCAGGCTCAATGCTGTTTGCTATTTGGATAGTGGAGCTAAAGCACTTGATCTGGATCTATGTTGTTTGCACATTCTGTCCAATTTATTCGGCAAGTTAAGGGTTAATGTCACAATTATAATGCCTTGTAGTCCACCATGACATCATACAGTACTCACATGGTTGATATTAAGGTGTGTGTTCCTCTCATACAGTTTTTACTACTAAACTAAATGTTTTGGGTGTAATGTATATACATAATTATGTAGTAGTAATTTTATTTATCCGATAGATATATGCTGATGGCAAGCCGAGTCACTTTGTGGATGCCGAGGACAAAGCTACTTCTAATTGGATGAGATATGTCAACTGTGCCCCAAGTGAATCCGAGCAAAATCTTGTAGCCTTCCAGTTCAATGGAGGCATTTATTATCGGTCGTACAATACTATCGCACCTGGAACAGAACTTCTGTGTTGGTATGGTAACGAGTATGGTAGAGAACTTGGGCTGATTAGAGACAAAAATCTACTGATCAGATGTGAGCAAGTCAACGGAGAAGGTTAGTTTAATGTAGAATTTTAGTTTATCTGAATCATTAGACCGGAGCATGTCAATGGAGAAGGTTAGTTTAATGTAGCACTTTAGTTTATCTGAATCATTAGACCGGAGCATGTCAATGGAGAAGGTTAGTTTAATGTAGAACTTTAGTTTATCTGAACCGTCTACTACTGTCACCTGTTTTATTCTCCCCAAAGGGAGAGCATATAATTGTCACTTTGTCCGTCCAATAGGCCGTTCGTCCGTGCACTTTTTGTCTTGAGCAAAACTCGCAATCTATTCAAGCAAATAAAATGAAACTTAAAACAGAACAGAACATATTGTATATTTGACTTAAGCATTACATAGCCCATCATCATAATAATACACATACCATTTACATAAAAATAAAAGTCATGATATATATATGAAGAGTGTTAGACTGATGGTAGATATACATGTTGATTAAAATGTTTCCAATGTGAGAGTGTTAGACTGATGGTAGATATACATGTTGATTAAAATGTTTCCAATGTGAGAGTGTTAGACTGATGGTAGATATACATGTTGATTAAAATGTTTCCAATGTGAGAGTGTTAGACTGATGGTAGATATACATGTTGATTAAAATGTTTCCAATGTGAGAGTGTTATGAGAGATACTAGATAGGAATTATCTCAGCATCTCTATTTTAATTCAATTTTATGTAGAGCAAATTAAATTGAAATTATCAAACAGTGATACATGGTAATGAGGCGGTATGCAAGAAGCATAACTCTCCATTGTACATACCAAATTATCTCCCCTTTTCACTTCATTAAATGCTTGTCCGGAGCAAAACATGAAAACTATTCAAAAAAATCAAATGAAACTTAAAACAGTGATAGATGGCAATGAGGCAGAGTGCATTATGCAAGAACCATAACTCTCTCTGTTGTACTTACCAGATTATCGCCCCTTTTCACTTCATTAAATGCTTGTCCAGAGCAAAACACGAACAGTATTCAAATCAAATGAAACTTTAAACTGTGATAGAGGGCAGAGCACAATATCACACTTCCTATATCAATGTGAGGGTGGGTTTTCCGTTTATTTATCATCGCTACCGGTTGCCCATATGAGCGACGCCTCTTGAAGAGATTAGTCATTCTAGATTTTGGAGGATAGTGCAATGATACAGACAGAGACCCATTCCAGTGTCTCCTCTTGTTCTTTTACGTGCACGGTGTACAGCAGTGACACAAGACCTCGGTTTAACGTCCCATCTGAAAGACTTAATTTTATTAGGGTCAGTATATCAATGTCACTTGCACGTACCTTCTTTTATGATCAACACCATGAGGTTTAGTGATTACTACAGATATTTCAGTGTAGTTCTATATAGAATCATTATATGGCAACATTCAAGTTTTGTCCAAATATTTCTAGAAGTTTACAATGTGTGTCCATTATATCCAGCAATTATGGTTTCATTTCGTCCGATTGAATTTCTCAGGCTTTTCATACATTGTTTTATTTAAGTTTATTTAATGTCACTACTGGTTGCCCATTTGAGCGATGGGCAGTTTACCTAACAAGACCTTTTCTGGACAGGCTCCAGCGGTTAACCAGTACTTAGTGCACCAACCTCCGTAAGAAACTGCCAACTTTGTTCATATAAAGAGACACGTTCTGAGTGGGGTTTGAACCCATGACAAATGTATTACCTTTGTGTGGTAGTGCATATGCCCATCGTCAGAATTGGCACAGTAACACCAGAGTTATTGCCCTGTAAATGACCCATAATCCACAATATTGTCAGATCAGAACAAGTTTGGCGTGGTGATATCAATTCAGTCCAGAATCATTTCTCTTACGCCTGTGATATCAGAACAATGTCATCAGGTGATCTAACAAACCAACAACTTACTAAATCTAGCAAACTAAAGTCTGTGTTATCCATGTTGTAACTTTATATACCGTTCTCATCATAATCGGAACAAACCATGTCGGAGTCAGAATTGGCAAGTTTGTGATTTTCCCCATCAGCAAAATGACGTGAAGTCAAATTCACACTTCTATGACTCTATAAATCACACATCTAGCAGTCTATAATGACCTAGAAAATGTTTTGTCAGTAAATATCGTGACAAACCTTGCATGAATAATGTTTTCCATTTCAGATTGTTATTCGTGTGTGTTTTGTAAGATTGCCTTCAGTAACGCTGCGTCTAATGTAAGACACCTGATGCGAAGACATGGTGGCGATAAGTTGACCCAAAGTGATATACAGGTTCTAGATGAATGGCTCAGGAAGAATGATGCAGAAGAGTACAAGAAGAGAAGAACAAAATATATGAAAGCATCAAGAAGTAAACACAGTGATGTATTAGGGCAATACATGTACAGGGATGAAGATGTGAAAATAATTAAATTATCTAGGGAAGTGGTTGAATCAGTTAAATGTGAAGTGTGTTGTAAGTCGGTCGTACCCGAAGGTAACATTACAAGATCTATAAGGACACATACAGAAGAGAAACCAGATCAATCTGATATATGTACATGCAATCAGAGCAGTGATCTGAAGACACATACAGGAGAGAAACCTTTTAAATGTAATGTTGGTGGGTTTGCATGTAATCAGAACGGCAGCCTGAAGACCCATATGAGAACACATACAGGGGAGAAACCTTTTAAATGTAATGTTTGTGGGTTTGCATGTAATCGTAACGACCACCTGAAGACCCATATGAGAACACATACAGAGGAGAAACCTTTTAAATGTAATGTTTGTGGGTTTGCATGTAATGAGAGTGGCAGCCTGAAGAAACATATGAGAACACATACAGGAGAGAAACCTTTTAAATGTAATGTTTGTGGGTTTGCATGTAATCAGAATGGTGATCTGAAGAAACATATGAGAACACATACAGGGGAGAAACCTTTTAAATGTAATGTTTGTGGGTTTGCATGTAATGTGAGTGGCAACCTGGAGACCCATATGAGAACACATTCAGGAGAGAAACCTTTTAAATGTAATGTTTGTGGGTTTGCATGTAATCAGAATGACCACCTGAAGACCCATATGAGAACACATACAGAGGAGAAACCTTTTAAATGTAATGTTTGTGGGTTTGCATGTAATCAGAATGACCACCTGAAGACCCATATGAGAACACATACAGGGGAGAAACCTTTTAAATGTAATGTTTGTGGGTTTGCATGTAATCAGAATGGCAACCTGGAGACCCATATGAGAACACATACAGGGGAGAAACCTTTTAAATGTAATGTTTGTGGGTTTGCATGTAATCAGAATGGCCACCTGAAGACCCATATGAGAACACATACAGGGGAGAAACCTTTTAAATGTAATGTTTGTGGGTTTGCATGTAATCAGAATGACCACCTGAAGACCCATATGAGAACACATACAGGGGAGAAACCTTTTAAATGTAATGTTTGTGGGTTTGCATGTAATCAGAACGGCAGCCTGAAGACCCATATGAGAACACATACAGGGGAGAAACCTTTTAAATGTAATGTTTGTGGGTTTGCATGTAATCAGAACGGCAGTCTGAAGAAACATATGAGAACACATACAGGGGAGAAACCTTTTAAATGTAATGTTTGTGGGTTTGCATGTAATGAGAGTGGCAACCTGGAGACCCATATGAGAACACATACAGGGGAGAAACCTTTTAAATGTAATGTTTGTGGGTTTGCATGTAATGAGAGTGGCAACCTGGAGACCCATATGAGAACACATTCAGGAGAGAAACCTTTTAAATGTAATGTTTGTGGGTTTGCATGTAATCAGAACGGCAGCCTGAAGACCCATATGAGAACACATTCAGGAGAGAAACCTT
The DNA here is from genome assembly GCA_014843695.1 of Archivesica marissinica. Taxonomy (NCBI): domain Eukaryota; kingdom Metazoa; phylum Mollusca; class Bivalvia; order Venerida; family Vesicomyidae; genus Archivesica; species Archivesica marissinica. The sequence continues at coordinate 27,759,661 of CM026388.1, forward strand.
TTGAATGTAATGTTTGTGGGTTTGCATGTAATCAGAACGGCAGCCTGGAGACCCATATGAGAACACATACAGGGGAGAAACCTTTTAAATGTAATGTTTGTGGGTTTGCATGTAATCAG
>CM026388.1:27760779-27909925 GCA_014843695.1 Archivesica marissinica
CTAGCTTACACAGATATTTACCTATTCTTTTTAAAACATTCAACTGTCTGGATGCCTTTTTACAAACATTGGACACATGGCTATTAAAATTTAACTTAAAATCAAGTGTAACGCCTAAAGGCTTCACTTCTTCATCACATAAAACTTCATTATTATCTAAATTAAAAGAAATATTACATTTTCTGGTCTTGGAGCCTATGGCAATGGCTTGAAACTTATCAGGGTTAGCCTGCATCTTATTGTCGGAGAACCATTTAATAAGTGATAGGCTATCAGTTTCTAAATTTGATTTAACTGTATCTATGTTATGGTGCGCGCATGATAATGTGTTATCATCAGCATAATTGTAAAGATCACAGTTGTTGACATAGCTAAAAATATCATTAATAAATATGTTGAATAAAACAGGGCCTAAGATGGATCCCTGAGGCACTCCTTTGTATATGCATTTAAAATCACTTTTTACTTTTCCTATCTTTACGCATTGTTCTCTATTACTTAAATAACTGTTAATGAGGCTGAGGGCATTTTCGGATACACCATAACATTTTAGTTTCAGAAGAAGAAGATCGTGAGGTAAACAATCGAATGCTTTCGATAAATCCATCAAAATCGCTGCCACATATTTGTTATCATCTAGAGCCTGCTTCCAATCCTCGATAACTTTTAAAAGTGTAGTTTGACACCCGTAACCTGGCCTAAAAGATGATAAAAATACGTTAAAATGATTGTTAAAAAAGTTTACTAGTTGCACATTCATGGCCCTTTCAAAATTGTTGGATATAACTGGCAATATGCTAACTGGTCTATAGTTACCTTTTGTGAGTGTACTATTCTTTTTATGGAGTGGAGCAAATTGTGCAACCTTTAAACTGTTGGGAAATACTGAAGATGAGAAAGATTTATTAATCAACATTGTAAGTGGGCCTTGAATTGAACATTTACCAACTTTTATAAGTTTGGATGAAATATTATCATTTCCAGTAGCTATGCATAGCTAATGTTCATTGTTAAATCATGCCGACTCAAAATAAATTTTGTATCTTGTATCTAGCAAACATTTAAAATAGTGCACCTCAGGAATTGGCAATCAGCAAAACATGTAAAAATTACAGAATCAGACGGGTTGCCGTTACAACAGGGACAGGGTTGTTGGACAATACAGAAACATTTAGAAAGCCGGAGTATGCTGGCTCTAATCCCACTTATAAATCTTAATATGGTTCTTACTTACTCATGGATGGAAAGTCAAATCGTAAAATAAAATTGACTTGCAGTGGAAGTTTTACCTTGTGAATACCGTACACCACATTTCCCCTTGTAAGACAATTTGTAATCGTAAAATGGAAGTTTTACCTTGTGAATACCGTACACCACATCTGTCTTGTAAGACAATTTGTAATCGTAAAATGGAAGTTTTACCTTGTGAATACCGTACACCACATCTGCCTGGCTACATTTCCATTGTAAGACAATTTGTAATCGTAAAATGGAAGTTTTATCTTGTGAATACCGTACACCACATCTGTCTTTTAAGACAATTTGTAATCGTAAAATGGAAGTTTTACCTTGTGAATACCGTACACTACATCTGCCTGGCTACATTTCCCCTTGTAAGACAATTTGTAATCGTAAAATGGAAGTTTTATCTTGTGAATACCGTACACCACATCGTCTTTTAAGACAATTGTAATCGTAAAATGGAAGTTTTACCTTGTGATACCGACACTACATCTGCCTGGCTACATTTCCCCTTGTAAGACAATTTGTAATCGTAAAATGGAAGTTTTATCTTGTGAATACCGTACACCTCATCTGTCTGGCTACATTTCCATTGTAAGACAATTTCTAATCGTAAAATGGAAGTTTTATCTTATAAATACCGTACACCACATCTGTCTTGTAAGACAATTTGTAATCGTAAAATGGAAGTTTTACCTTGTGAATACCGTACACCACATCTGTCTTGTAAGACAATTTGTAATCATAAAATGGAAGTTTTACCTTGTGAATACCGTACACCACATCTGTCTGGCTACATTTCCATTGTAAGACAATTTGTAATCGTAAAATGGAAGTTTTACCTTGTGAATACCGTACACCACATCTGTCTGGCTACATTTCCATTGTAAGACAATTTGTAATTGTAATATGGAAGTTTTACCTTGTGAATACCGTACACCACATCTGTCTGGCTACATTTAAACATAAATGTGCATGTACAACATTGACATGTCACCCGTCCATTGCTTTTGCATTGCGAGGTATATAACAAATGTTTTAATGGACAGACGGCTCTGGCTTTTTTTGAAGCAACCTGTGAGCTTTAGTTTCGAGATTTTCTGGTGTGCTTTGCTTTAGTTTCGAGATTTTCTGGTGCACTATTTACTTGCAGTGTGCAGTGGCCTATATTAAAAAGAAAATCAAGAAATAAAATCCATTATATATACCAAGGGTAATTAAAAGCTGTCTGATTAACGCAAGCCAGAAAGTATGTGAGATGGTACGGTGGTCGCTAGATCGGACAGGTGGGTTTTCTCCGGGTACTCCGGTTTCCGTCTCAATCGGCAAACAATATCTACGGTCTGCCTATGTGTTTAGTTAACATCGTTTTATTGATGTTTAATGAGAGACAATTTGTTTGTTTACATTGTTCCGTTGTTTCGTAAATTTACATATTGTGTGTTTACATTGTTCCGTTGTTATGATTGTTTAATTTAATGTTAAATGTTTGACAATATCTTATTGGTTGTGAGCATTGCATAGCATCGTTGGTCCTGTCACACTGTGACATTGGATGAGCATAGCATAGCTGGGTCGTTGGTCCTGTCACATGGGATGAGCATAGCATAGCTGGGCCGTTGGTCCTGTCACACTGACAGGATGAGCAAAGCATAGCTGGGTCGTTGGTCCTGTCACACTGTGACATGGGATGAGCATAGCATAGCTGGGTCGTTGGTCCTGTCACACTGTGACATGGGATGAGCATAGCATAGCTGGTCGTTGGTCCTGTCACACTGTGACATGGGATGAGCATAGCATAGCTGGGTCGTTGGTCCTGTCACACTGACATGGGATGAGCATAGCATAGCTGGGTCGTTGGTCCTGTCACACTGTGACATGGGATGAGCATAGCATAGCTGGGTCGTTGGTCCTGTCACACTGTGACATGGGATGAGCATAGCATAGCTGGGCCGTTGGTCCTGTCACACTGACATGGGATGAGCATAGCATAGCTGGGTCGTTGGTCCTGTGACATGGGATGAGCATAGCATAGCTGGGTCGTTGGTCCTGTCACACTGTGACATGGGATGAGCATAGCATAGCTGGGTCGTTGGTCCTGTCACACTGTGACATGGGATGAGCATAGCATAGCTGGGTCATTGGTCCTGTCACACTGTGACATGGGATGAGCATAGCATAGCTGGTCGTTGGTCCTGTCACACTGACATGGGATGAACATAGCATAGCTGGGTCGTTGGTCCTGTCAAACGACATGGATGAGCATAGCATAGCTGGGTCGTTGTCCTGTCACACGACATGGGATGAGCATAGCATAGCTGGGTCCCCACACACAAAAACAACAACCATTGGTCCTGTCACACTGTCACATGGGATGAGCAAAGCATAGCTGGGTCGTTGGTCCTGTCACACTGTGACATGGGATGAGCATAGCATAGCTGGGTCGTTGGTCCTGTCACACTGACATGGGATGAACATAGCATAGCTGGGTCGTTGGTCCTGTCACACTGTGACATAGGGGCTCATGTTATCGTAGTTCATGGTGTCGGTGTTAAATACATCGAATAAAATATACATGTACCATAATTACTCGACTATAAGACGATCTTTTTGGTCTTAACCTGCTGAATAAATTAAACGGAATGTACAAACAACATAGATCCAGATCAGCCACGGCGTAGCACCGCATCTGATCAGGATCTATGTTATTTGCTAGTCAGATAAGTGTTTTAGCTCCACAATCCGAATAGCAAACAGCATAGAGCCTGATCAGACGGCACGTTCTGTGCCATCTGATCTGGCTCTATGCTGTTTGCAAAAGCAACTTTAGTCGTGATTTAGCAGCGGGTTGAGAAAATGGAAACCACTCAGAAGTAAAGATCATACAAATTGCACTGTAAATTATGTCAAATCATAAACAATAAATATGATTTGCTAAAATACTATTGACAAGTTCAGTTTACAGATAGAGCTGTGACGTCTATACATTTGTTACACCCTTTCAGTTATTTCAAAGGTCATCAAATTATTATTGAGTTGGAACAAACTGATTTTATTTTTAAATTTTGATCACTCGCTTATAAGACGGGAAGCCACTTTGAGAGAATAATCTGGTGATAAAAATAATCTGCCTTATAGGCGAGTAAGTACGGTATACTACATATAAACATAAAATCACCATCACCTGTAGCTATGGAAACTATTGTAATTTTATCAATTCTTATGAAAACCCTCACCATTATCTATAATAAGTTTGCGTAACTATACTCTAGTATCCAAAAGTGTCTAGTTTGTGCATCACACATTAATCTTGCAATGCTGTTGAATAAATCCAATGTGTAACTTGCAATGCTGTTGAATAAATCCAATGTGTATCTTGCAATGCTGTTGAATAAATCGAATGTGTATCTTGCAATGCTGTTGAATAAATCCAATGTGTATCTTGCAATGATGTTGAATAAACCCAATGTGTATCTTGCAATGCTGTTGAATAAATTGAATGTGTATCTTGTAATGATGTTGAATAAATCCAATGTGTAACTTGCAATGATGTTGAATAAACCCAATGTGTATCTTGCAATGATGTTGAATAAATCTAATGTGTATCTTGCAATGATGTTGAATAAATCCAATGTGTATCTTGCAATGATGTTGAATAAATCCAATGTGTATCTTGCAATGCTGTTGAATAAATCCAATATGTATCTTGAAATGATGTTGAATAAACCCAATGTGTATCTTGCAATGCTGTTGAATAAACCCAATGTGTATCTTGCAATGCTGTTGAATAAATTGAATGTGTATCTTGTAATGATGTTGAATAAATCCAATGTGTAACTTGCAATGATGTTGAATAAACCCAATGTGTATCTTGCAATGATGTTGAATAAATCTAATGTGTATCATACAATGATGTTGAATAAATCTAATGTGTATCTTGCAATGATGTTGAATAAATCCAATGTGTATCTTGCAATGATGTTGAATAAATCCAATGTGTATCTTGCAATGCTGTTGAATAAATCCAATATGTATCTTGAAATGATGTTGAATAAACCCAATGTGTATCTTGCAATGCTGTTGAATAAATCCAATGTGTATCTTGAAATGATGTTGAATAACCCCAATGTGTAACTTGCAATGATGTTGAATAAATCCAATGTGTATCTTGCAATGATGTTGAATAAACCCAATGTGTATCTTGCAATGATGTTGAATAAATCTAATGTGTATCTTACAATGATGTTGAATAAATCTAATGTGTATCTTGCAATGATGTTGAATAAACCCAATGTGTATCTTGCAATGATGTTGAATAAATCCAATGTGTATCTTGCAATGCTGTTGAATACATTCAATGTGTATCTTGCAATGATGTTGAATAAATCCAATGTGTATCTTGCAATGCTGTTGAATAAATCCAATGTGTAACTTGCAATGCTGTTGAATAAATAGAATGTGTATCTTGCAATGATGTTGAATAAATCCAATGTGTAACTTGCAATGATGTTGAATAAATCTAATGTGTATCTTGCAATGATGTTGAATAAATCCAATGTGTATCTTGCAATGCTGTTGAATAAATCCAATGTGTATCTTGCAATGCTGTTGCATAAACCCAATGTGTATCTTGCAATGATGTGGAATAAATCCAATGTGTATCTTGCAATGATGTGGAATAAAGCCAATGTGGAAATCTTATCAAATTGTGTTCATTGTTTTTGTTGTGTAGTATTTCGATTGGAAATGATTCTGGAGGATATGGGTTTCATCTGGTATTCGTAAATGTATTGTAATGTGGTTAACCCATACAGTTAGTTCCTAGTATCCATACCATTTACTGGAAATGTCCCGATGATTTACAACACATTGTACAATATATAATGCTACAATGATAGTACATTTCTATGCTATATACAGGAGTTCTCTGTCTGCACCCTCCCGTACGAATGTCATCTTTTATCACATAAAGCATAATCCACAGCAGCTGGCTACAATCCGTGCAAAAGGATCATTCACACAGGGTTATCTGTAATACGTAGGGATTATTCACTCGTGGTTATCTGTAATATGAAGGGATTATTCACCCATGGTTATCTGTAATATGACGGGATTATTCACTCATGGTTATCTGTGATGGGATTATTCACCCATGGTTATCTGTAATATGACGGGATTATTCACCCATGGTTATCTGTAATATGACGGGATTATTCACCCATGGTTATCTATAATATGACGGGATTATTCACCCATGGTTATCTATAATGTGACGGGATTATTCACCCATGGTTATCTATAATATGACTAGATTATTCACCCATGGTTATCTATAATGTGATGGGATTATTCACCCATGGTTATCTGTAATACGACGAGATCATTCACTCATGGTTATCTGTAATACGACGAGATTATTCGCAGTTATCTATAATACGACAAGATCATTCACTCACGGTTATCTATAATATGACGGGATTATTCCCCCATGGTTATCTGTAATACGACGAGATCATTCACCCATGGTTATCTGTAATACGACGAGATCATTCACCCATGGTTATCTGTAATACGACGAGATCATTCACTCATGGTTATCTGTAATACGACGAGATTATTCGCTGTTATCTATAATACGACAAGATCATTCACTCACGGTTATCTATAATATGAAGGGATTATTCCCCCATGGTTATCTGTAATACGACGAGATCATTCACCCATGGTTATCTATAATATGAAGGGATTATTCCCCTACGGTTATCTGTAATACGACGAGAACATTGTAATCTGCAGTGATGTGAGTGAATTTTTAAAAAAGGTTTGATTGGCCTGAGCGTTTCAGTTTCAATTAGAAGGTGTAAATGCTATCACTGGTCCTGGCTGTGAATGGAAATTTGTGAAAAATAGACAAAACTTAAACAATAACATTTCTGAACAGCTGACCAAGTCTTGACAATTTATATTTTTAAAAATGTTGACCCCAAAAAAAAAATGAAATTCTCTAAATATAGGAAGATTCCCATCCAGGCTGACAGATTTAAACGAACGTTATTTTAAATTGTATTAGCTGGGAATGAATACAGGATAATAACAGCTTTCTATGTCCCTGAGTGAAACTCGAACATTCAACTTAAACACATTTTCTTTTAAAAATGTTATCATGATCTATAATGATGCAACCGTGTGCTAAATGGCACAAGAACGTCGTGTTTAAACGACCAGAGATGAAAGTATAAACTTAATTAAATGAATTAATCACTCTCGTTGGCGCAGATGACAGCGTATTTGTGGTCATTCGTGTGGGAGGAAACCGAAAACCTGGAGAAAACCCACCTGTCCGATCTGGCGATCACCGTACCATCTCACATACTTCCCGGATCAAGGATCCAATGATTGCAAACCAAATTATTTAAGATTAATAGTTCTCGAGACCTCATTCCTAATGGAATCCATCGCCACGAGGGAGAGAGAAGAGGCAATGTGCAATTTAATTGCCTTGCCTAAGGGCACAATCGTAACGGCTACAGCTGGGTGCAAAATCCAGGTTTTTCACACCTGAAGCGATTGCGCTATCACGACCTGGATAATTATTTCAATCCAGACTGTTTCAATACTGATTTAGTCACAACTGGGTCATAGGTTCAATTAAGCTCAATTAAATAATAAGAGACATCGGTCAGTTACTGCCCCTGAATTCTGTCTAAAAGTATGTAGGTCCTCTTAAGTTGTTTCCTCTGTTTGTATCGTTGTTTCCTTTGCACAACATGTTATCTAATGAAAGGACCGCTATATATTTAGGGATAAATCGGACTTTATCTACCAAGGCAGGTATTAGAAAAACGAGCGAGGTCCCTCATTGGACAATGATTCAATCCTGAATGGTTCAAACCTGGACTGATGATTTAATCCCTCTCGGTTCAATATGGGTCTGACAATTTCATCCCGCCCAGTTTCAGATTGTATCGATGATTCAATCCAACTGGTTCAATCCTCTTCATTATCGTACAAGATATTCAGTTGTGTTAATCTCTTCAGGAAGCGTCGCTCATACGGGCAACCGGTAGCCACAATAAATAAACGTAAAACACACACTGATGTGCATAAGAGGGGTCTCATAAGTCAGAAATTGCTGGCCCTTTCAATAGGGGTGACAATATAACAAGCAAACACTTTACTTTTATTATTTATATTGGTACTCCAATAATGATGGGGTGTCCTGTTTAAAGCGACATTACATCGCAAAAGGCCAAAGCATGCATTTTTTCACGTATTAATGCATTGCTATTACAAATTCTTCCAAATACATTTGAACACTAATATTGATTCAATAAACAATGTTTTTGTGGTCTACAAACTTTCAAAAGTGAAAGTAGGATTCATATAATGGTCATTCACGCTCCTGGATTGATGTTTAACTGTCATTGGAGTCAATACTAAACCAATGATACTGTCGTTTAGAGATAATTTAACTACAGATAAATATGTGAGATATAACGGTAAATATGTACTATAAATGGTGTTATTCAGCATACACGCGTTGTATTACACATGGATGTCCACCCTATTTACATTATTTTGTTGTCAACAAACCGCGTATGCGACGTTTTTTCATTAGAAGAAATACTCATTTTTTGAGGCAAATAATTATTTGTACAAAATTTATACCATATAATAGGAAATTACATTCTGTAGAAATTTGCGTTTTTACAGATGTAGTGTCGCTTTAAACATGCTTAGTTTATACACATTTATTTTAGCTTGATTGCGAAACAAGTTCTTACATCTTTATATTAAGGGGCTATCTTGTCTTCAATGTGCTAGATATTGACTCAAAACAAATACACCAGGCTTCTTTTTATTAAATTAAATATTGGCATCTGCGCTATCACGACTTTCTTAAATATGTTTGGATCACATACACTTGGGGTTTGAGCAAATGTTTGCGTGTTCAAAACCACAAAACAAAAAAACATTTCTTTGTGTGTGGTGGTGTGTGTGGGGGTAATAACGCTGTTACACTATAGGCTTGACACTATACATAAATATATACATAACACTATAACCCGGCATTACTGGTTTCCGGCGATGTAGTACATAACATACTCATACAGATTTTGAATGTTCATACACTGCAAATAATTTCAAATAACTGAATAAACAACATTTTACCTTCCATTCATAAAAATCTGGAATATAATCCATCGTATAATATTTGAACAAAGTTGATACAACGGAGGCACTCCCAGTAATGTGGAATGACGTCACTAGTTTTTACCTAACTGTGGAAATTGCCTATAGCCCGAGCAAAAGTATGTAAACAACATTTCTTTTTAACAAAACAATATAAATAAGGAACACTAACTTAATAACAGGCTTACAGACGGATATGTATTACAGTGGTAATCCAGGGATCGCAGGTTCGATCCCCCGTCTGACCCTAATAAAATTAACAGTCTTTCAGATGGGACGTTAAACCGAGGTCTCGTGTCGGTGCTTTACACCGTGCACGTAAAAGAACCAGAGGAGATTCTGGAATGGGTCTCTGTCTGTATCATGCACTATCCTCCAAAATCTAAAATAACTAATCTCTTCAGGAGGCGTCGCTCATATGGGCAACCGGTAGCGACGATAAATAAACGTAAACACACAAAAGAGAAGAAATAGCATTGTTGAATGGGTCCGGGCCGATTTCTTTTATTTGGTTTCGGGAAATGAAACACACACAATAACAGGCTTAGTCTATCATTTTTACTCAAAATTCATTTGTTGGACAATATGCTGTCTATATACTAGTAATGTATTTACAACACTAACATTTAGTTTGACTTAGACAAACACACAGGGCATAAGAAGTCGTCCTAATTACTCTGGCCCCTCCATCCATCGCACATATCATACAGTGCCCAACAGAGATTATGGTTCACCGGAGGCGAGGGTAAATATATGCTCAATCATCAGAGAATAACTAGGTTTACACAACCATGGATATCAGTTGGAGAGCCTCTGTGACAACACATGGACATGCAGGCGAAAAACGGTGAAAGTTGATATTTTCAATAAGGACCCCTTGTGTGTAATAATGGATGAGTCATTTATGTAAACATGTAACAGTGAAACTATGATGACATTATTTATTCGTAAATATATTGGTGTTGCAGACGACGTATGTGTGATTTTGGCAAGACATTTGCTGATTTAGTTTAAACTGTATTTATTAAAGTATACATTTATATATATCTATATTCGGACAGATGTGTACAAAATTGTTTCAGATAGGGCCATTTTACTGATCGATGCGAAATCTGACATCCCACAACGTAGAATCCCTGTACTTAAATATATATACTAGTACCCCCAAACGTGCCGAATCCCTGTGATGGGGACATGAATGGGAATAGTGAAATTAGTGAAAACAGGGTTAGTTTGAAGTTTATTTACCTGTCTGACCCCCATTATCAGCGAAAAAGCGACTTTAAAAGTAAAATGTATTGTTAATTTACATTGTCGGTAACTGGAGCATGAAATATCTCTTGAGCTCTCGTGACCGTGACTTGCTAATCCCGCAGTTAGGTGAAAACACGTTCTCGCCGAAAACTCTTCACCCCGGGATACATAAATATATATAGCATTTTAAAACTTGCTTGGAATGGCGTTAACTTTTTTAAGTATAGTGTCAAGTCTATAAAGTGTTCTTAACCCCGCCCCCTCCAAAACAACAATTTTTTGATTTGCGGTTTTGAACCCGCAAGCATTGTGCTGGACTCCAGACCCCAGGCGTATGTGGCTTGAATATGGCCTAAGCAATGTGTATGTATAGTGTCACGCCTATGTTTTATGAAATTGTTCTTAAAAATAAAAACATGTTTTGTTTTGAACCCGCAACCATTAGTCCAGACCTCTATATAGATAATGAACTCTATAGATAATGCTATGTGCAAGTCATAAAGACAAAATAATCTACATAGCTATATTTAAAAGCAGACATTTTAGAGGGAGTACGAGTCGAGACTGCTAGTAAAAGTCGGCGTGGAATTAAGGTATAGTGTGGGTGAACTATGTTATGGTGATCTACAGCAACTAGTTCATTTCTTATTTTGTAGCATGATGCATTATTTCGTCTATGTTCTACGGGTTTCCAGTTGTTTTCCAACCACTAGTGTAGTTGTAATCATTAAATATATAACGGGCTGCAGATCTTTGGACCATTTCTAGTTTGTAGGTAAGGTGTTTCTGCCAGGCAGGGAGTCCATACTGGAGCAGTATTCAAACCTGTGGGCGGACATAAGTGGTATATGCAGTTTCTATGACCCGTCGGGCTTTTCAGATTTAATGAGAGACAGGTACGACTTGGAGCTTGAGGGGCCCCGACGAGCACTGAATGTCAAATCCGAACTCCTTAAATCCTTGGCTATCAGAGTCCAGTGAGACTACAGCTTGAATACGGCTAAAACATATGGTCGCCCATACCCAAACACTGATTTATCGTACCTCTACTGTTACAGACATGCCCCATCCCTAAATATACACCGTCTATACTTCCGTCGTATTGACAATAGGTTGTTCCTTATGAATAAATTGCATAATGATCTGGTTGCTATCGTCACTACAATACCCATTTCCCACATAGCACGTCACTGTCAGTCCTTAAGCTACAGGAAAATTACAACAACAGCATACTTCAACAGGTTTTTCCTTTTCCCAAGGAACCATCTTCCTCTTGACATTGTCTATCTCCATACCATGGCATAGAGCAGCAGTTCAATGCGCTGTTCGATCACGTATGTACATGTATACATGTATGTATGTTCCTTTAATGTCAAACCCCTCGCGGGGACTTATACATGTTTTCCTGGGCAGGCTTAGCCGACCTAAGCGATTAACCAGTACTAAGCAATATGTGTGAGGTGCCTTGCTCAATGACACTACATACGTGGCCTGGCCGAGTATCGAACCCGGGACCGTTCGATTCCAAATCCGAAGCTCTACCACTGGATCACGGACGCCACGTCTGTCCCTAGTTGTTGTGTTTAGCTGCTTTTAACTTTTGACCAAACTTATGTTTCTTTTCTCTTTTATATAATTTTGCTTTTGACCGTTTATCCTTCTAATGTCTCTGCGGATTGACATGAAAGGAAGAAAGAAAGATAGATATATCTATACAGTAAATAAATATTTAGTCGTATCTAACCGCAATTTATGCATGCGTCTCGTGATTCCGATTTTTAATCGTCTGTAGATTTTGGCACTGGAAAAACTGTAAAGGATGGGCCTTTGTTAATTTGCACTACTCTGTGTTTGCAACGTTTCAACACACATTGGTATAAACACGTAAACGATGTATTTATCGAGAACTATAATGATGAACTATAATGATATAATATTTGTATTACCCCACCCACCCCGTTTGGCTTATGGTTTAGCTTGTATGTTTATAATGCACATTTCTACATTTATCATGTACATATATAACTATATCTATATTTGCTTATGTTCATGCTTATATATTACATTGTATTTGTTTGTTCGGGTTTTACACCTTCATCAGCACCATTTTGGGCTATATGATATATCACAGACTTTCAGTGTGTGAGTTTCAGACACCGGTCACTTGCCTACAGGTCATCCCTAATAATTAGTGATAGCAAGATTGGTAACATGTCCAACCAAGGTGTAATGCATACCGAGCGATGGTAAATTCTGGTAATACAATGATGGTGATAAGTTCCGAGTGTGTTTTTGAAGTGTTAAATGTTGTGTCTCCATCTCCAGTGTTATCACTTGTGTTATAGTTCATCTAAGTGGTGAAATTAATTGTGAAGTCTAGAGGAATTCACGGCAGCTGTTAGAACAGCGTCTGTCGCGTCGACTTACTAGACAACCTTCAATCTGTATATCGTTTTAACTGTACATTTCGGACGTAGTAACCGGGGACACATATTGAACCCCACGTTTGAAGTAAAAAAATGGAGAAACCTATAATGAGGCATTTTGTCGGACACAGCCAGAACGACGTCCGTGTACACATATTGTAACAAATCAGTGAAGAAGGCCGTACATACAGACAATTAATAGAAGTGGATTAAAAAGTTGGCTACAGGATTACCACATGGCTGCAATATTAAAATTGTTTGATTGAGCTGTATCCGGCAGTTACTGTCACATCCAGAATAGTATTGGTTATGTGAGTGCACAGCTAATGCGTAATGTCATTTGTCTCGTCACTTTTGACATACATGAAGTCATTCAATATTATAAACATTGTAATTTTAGAGGAAAACACACAAAAAACTTTGCATCCCGACGAAGGCCATGGGACAGAAAATTCAAAAACGAGTAAATTTATATTCTGTCTATAATGAACTGTGGTCTCCGTTTGGATACAGAACAATTTGTATTTACACATTATTGAGTGTCAATTACAGCCATGTTGAAGATTCAAGAAGCAGGTACATTTGGCTTATCTTCGATTCCATCTCTAAAACCCCTTGCCGGATTTTGATGAAACTTCATAGCAGTGATCACAATCAAGCCTAGTTGTTCATGCAGAGGCCTATAATCTGTACTGTACAGCTTAAAGATTTTATAAGAACGCATTTTGTCCGAGATTCATCTCTAAAACCCCTTGCCGGATTTTGATGAAACTTCATAGCAGTGATCACAATCAAGCCTAGTTGTTCATGCAGAGCCTATAATCTGTACTGTACAGCTTAAAGATTTTATAAGAACGCAATTTGTCCGAGATTCATCTCTAAAACCCCTTTCCGGATTTTGATGAAACCTTACAGGACTGATGAGTTGGTAGAGCTATCCGACGGTCATGGATTCCAGCCCCATGGCGGGTCACTAACTTTAGCTCATTTTTTGCTCAATCACTTCAATGGCGACGAGGATATAGCTGGTGGTAGCGCGGCTCTAAGTTAAAGTGATCGGAGTAAAAGTAGGAAGAGTGACAGCATATTATATTTTGGCGTGGGTAGACCATCACCCGGCTAGATCAGTCTTGTCCCTAACATCCACTCTTTCTTTGTTTGTCACATTAGTAGCGACATGGATTTCTGGTATGAGCGCGGCTCCAGGGATCGGAGTGCAGCTCCTAGGGAATAAAAGAAAGAAGAGTAGTGTATTTCGTTGTGGGTAGAACATCGGCCCAGCTAGCTCAGTTTGTAGAGATGTCCGACTTGGTTTGGGAGGTCGTTGATTCGAGTCCCACATCTTGTCACTACCTTCCACTCTTTCTTTGCTTGGTCACATTAGTAGCAACATGGATTTATAAATATTTAATAATACAAATACAACATTGCATCTATTCCAGTAATGGTCCTGCTACGTAATTCAACAGATACAGAATACTAGTAAATATTACAAATTTATATAAGTTTTGATAATTTCTCTTATTTTGCAGATCAAACAAGATCAGCCTCAAGTATTTTGCAGATCAAACAGCATCAGACTTAAGACATTGGTACAGATTTAAATAAACAGAATAATTCTGATTCTTTATCATGGCAAGAGGTGGTCCAACTTTGGTAAGTAATTATTCTGTGTCAACCATTAACAGGATTTGTGTGTGCTTTGAGTTTAAGCTTTTCATTGATGGCAAGTGGGCATTAGTAGATACATCTTATGATTCTGTAGACACTATAATTTAATACACCTACCGTTATATTTGATGCATAGAACGCACACCTACCGTTATATTCGATGCATAGAGCGCAACATCTACCATTATATTTGATGCATAGAGCGCACAACTACCATTATATTCAATGCATAGAGCGCACACCTACCGTTATATTTGATGCATAAAGCGCACAATTACCATTATATTCGATGCATAGAGCGCACACTTACCGTTAAATTTGATGCATAGAACGCACATATACCGTTATATTCGATGCATAGAGCGCAACATCTACCATTATATTCGATACATAGAGCGCACACCTACCATTATATTTGATGCATAGAGCGCACACCTACCGTTATATTCGATGCATAAAGCGCACAATTACCATTATATTCAATGCATAGAGTGCACACCTACCGTTAAATTTGATGCATAGAACGCACACATACCGTTATATTCGATGCATAGAGCGCAACACCTACCATTATATTTGATGCATAGAGCGCACACCTACCGTTATATTCGATGCATAAAGCGCACACCTACCGTTATATTCGATGCATAGAGCGCAACATCTACCATTATATTCGATGCATAGAGCGCACAACTACCATTATATTCGATGCATAGAGCACACACCTACCGTTATATTTGATGCATAGAGCGCACACCTACCGTTATATTCGATGCATAGAGCGCAACATCTACCATTATATTTGATGCATAGAGCGCACAACTACCATTATATTCAATGCATAGAGCGCACACCTACCGTTATATTTGATGCATAAAGCGCACAATTACCATTATATTCGATGCATAGAGCGCACACCTACCGTTAAATTTGATGCATAGAACGCACATATACCATTATATTCGATGCATAGAGCGCACACCTACCGTTAAATTTGATGCATAGAACGCACACATACCGTTATATTCGATGCATAGAGCGCAACATCTACCATTATATTCGATGCATAGAGCGCACACCTACCATTATATTTGATGCATAGAGCGCAACATCTACCATTATATTTGATGCATAGAGCGCACACCTACCATTATATTTGATACATAGAGCGCACACCCACCGTTATATTTGATGCATAGAGCGCACACCTACCGTTATATTTGATGCATAGAGCGCACAACTACCGTTATATTTGATGCATAGAGCGCACAACTACCATTATATTTGATGCATAGATCGCACACCTACCGTTATATTCGATGCATAGAGCGCAACATCTACCATTATATTCGATGCATAGAGCGCACACCTACTGTTATATTCGATGCATAGAGTGCACACCTACCATTATATTCGATGCATTGAGTGCACACCTGCCGTTATATTCGATGCATAGAGCGCACAACTACCATTATATTCGATGCATAGAGTGTACAACTACCATTATATTCGATGCATAGAGTGCACACCTACCATTATATTCGATGCATTGAGTGCACACCTGCCGTTATATTCGATGCATAGAGCACACATTTTTAAATAAAATTCTTGTCAAATTTTTCTACTGCGCTATTATACACATTTCTTTGACATCAGGTTGTACTTCAAGGTCAAGGTCAAATAGGATCGAAGGTCAAATTCCTTTTAGTAATAACCTGCTATGTACTGCTTGGAATTTCTTCAAATACTACATTACTGTATTGAACATGTGCTACGGGAGGAAAACTAAAGTCTGTCCCACCTATCTGTAGAACCTCTGTCTGTCCCACCAATCTGCGCAACCTGTCTGTCCCACCTATCTGTAGAACCTCTGTCTGTCCCACCTATCTGTGGAACCTGTCTGTCCCACCTATCTGTGGAACCTCTGTCTGTCCCACCTATCTGTGGAACCTCTGTCTGTCCCACCTATCTGGAACCTCTGTCTGTCCCACCTATCTGTGGAACCTCTGTCTGTCTCACCTATCTGTAGAACCTCTGTCTGTCCCACCTATCTGCGGAACCTCTGTGTGTCTCACCTATCTGTGGAACCTCTGTCTGTCCCACCTATCTGTGGAACCTCTGTCTGTCCCACCTATCTGCGGAACCTCTGTCTGTCTGTCTCACCTATCTGTGGAACCTCTGTCTGTCCCACCTATCTGTGGAACCTCTGTCTGTCCCACCTATCTGTGGAATTTCATTAAATTGACATAAATAGATGCTCAAAGTTGAGACAGACTTTAGTTACCGAGGAAACAAGTTAGTAGTTACTAAAGAAAAAGTTTAATTAACACTAAAATGGCATTTCCCCTTATTGGTTGTTTAATGGAGGTTTTACTGTAGTAGTTACAGAATACTAATTTTAATTAACACAAGCATCAGGTGCTTTGTTTAAAGTTTATTTATTTTACAACGATTGCGAAGCAAGTTCTAACATCTTATATTAATCACTCTCGTTGGCGCAAATGAAGGCGTATATATGTGGTCATTCCGGAGTACCCAGAGAAAACCTACCTGTCAGATCTGGCGACCACCGTACCATCTCGCATACTTCCCGTCGAGGATCGAACCCAGGTTGCAGTGGTGAGAAGCGCGCGCGCTAACCACTGCGCTAATCCGACAGCCAATCGTGCTTTGTTTTCTGGTAAAACTTATCTTATGCCCACACAATGTTTTAAATAATAAAAAATACCACCTATAATGTTATGCCAAGCCAAACAATGTTAAAGGATGGTCTATTGTACAATTCATGAAATACTGTTTTCTATTGCCACTGTAGGAAGAATTGGAGAAGATGAACCTTGAACATTTCCTTGACAAGGATGTTGACCTCACTCAGTTCTTCAACAATAATGAGCTGCAGGCCATGAGCTTTCTACAGCAGAGGAGGCTAAAAAACATTGCTCAGAATTACGAAGTCATGTTATATATGGGTATGCTGACTACTTAAAAGTATCTATGAATGAGGGAGATATACAGTGGGAGATACTAAAATTATTGCAGCTATGGTATACTAAAATGTGTAGTTTATGAATGAGGGAGATACTAAGTTAGGGAGATATACAAAGTGTGGGAGATACTAGAATTATTGCAGCTATGGTATACTAAAATGTGTAGTCTATGAATGAGGGAGATACTAAGTTAGGGAGATATACAAAGTGTGGGAGATATTAGAATTATTGCAGCTATGGTATACTAAATGTGTAGTTTATGAATGAGGGAGATACTAAGTTAGGGAGATATACAAAGTGTGGGAGATACTAGAATTATTGCAGCTATGGTATACTAAAATGTGTAGTTTATGAATGAGGGAGATACTAAGTTAGGGAGATATACAAAGTGTGGGAGATATTAGAATTATTGCAGCTATGGTATACTAAATGTGTAGTTTATGAATGAGGGAGATACTAAGTTAGGGAGATATACAAAGTGTGGGAGATACTAGAATTATTGCAGCTATGGTATACTAAAATGTGTAGTTTATGAATGAGGGAGATACTAAGTAGGGAGATATACAAAGTGTGGGAGATACTAGAATTATTGCAGTTATGGTATACTAAAATGTGTAGTTTATGAATGAGGGAGATACTAAGTTAGGGAGATATACAAAGTGTGGGAGATACTAGAATTATTGCAGCTATGGTATACTAAAATGTGTAGTTTATGAATGAGGGAGATACTAAGTTAGGGAGATATACAAAGTGTGGGAGATACTAGAATTATTGCAGCTATGGTATACTAAAATGTGTAGTTTATGAATGAGGGAGATACTACGTTAGGGAGAATATACAAGTGTGGGAGATACTAGAATTGTTGCAGCTATGGTATACTAAAATGTGTAGTTTATGAATGAGGGAGATACTAAGTTAGGGAGATTACAAAAGTGTGGGAGATACTAGAATTATTGCAGCTATGGTATACTAAAATGTGTAGTTATGATGAGGGAAGATACTAGGTTAGGGAGATAACAATGTGGGGGAGATACTAGAAATTAGTGCAGCTATGGTATACTAATGTGTAGTTTATGAATGAGGGAGATACTAAGAGGGAGATATGACTAAGATTGTGGGAAGATACTAGAATATGCAGCTATGGTATACTAAAATGTGTAGTTTATGAATGAGGGAGATACTAGGTTAGGGAGATATACAACGTGGGAGATACTAAAATTATTGCAGCTATGGTATACTAAAATGTGTAGTTTATGAATGAGGGAGATACTAAGTTAGGGAGATATACAAAGTGTGGGAGATACTAGAATTATTGCAGCTATGGTATACTAAAATGTGTAGTTTATGAATGAGGGAGATACTAAGTTAGGGAGATATACAAAGTGTGGGAGATACTAGAATTATTGCAGCTATGGTATACTAAAATGTGTAGTTTATGAATGAGGGAGATACTAAGTTAGGGAGATATACAAAGTGTGGGAGATACTAGAATTATTGCAGCTATGGTATACTAAAATGTGTAGTTTATGAATGAGGGAGATACTAGGTTAGGGAGATATACAACGTGTGGGAGATACTAGAATTATTGCAGCTATGGTATACTAAAATGTGTAGTTTATGAATGAGGGAGATATTAGGTTAGGGAGATATACAAAGTGTGGGAGATACTAGAATTATTGCAGCTATGGTATACTAAAATGTGTAGTCTATGAATGAGGGAGATGCTAGGTTAGGGAGATATACAATGTGTGGGAGATACTAGAATTATTGCAGCTATGGTATACTAAAATGTGTAGTTTATGAATGAGGGAGATACTAGGTTAGGGAGATATACAATGTGTGGGAGAACAATACTAGAAATATTGCATCTATGATATACTAAAATGTGTAGTTTATGAATGAGGGAGATACTAAGTTAGGGAGATATACAACGTGTGGGAGATACTAGAATTATTGCAGCTATGATATACTAAAATGTGTAGTTTATGAATGAGGGAGATACTAGGTTAGGGAGATATGCAAAGTGTGGGAGATACTAGAATTATTGCAGCTATGGTATACTAAAATGTGTAGTTTATGAATGAGGGAGATATTAGGTTAGGGAGATATACAACGTGTGGGAGATACTAGAATTGTTGCAGCTATGGTATACTAAAATGTGTAGTTTATGAATGAGGGAGATACTAGGTTAGGGAGATATACAAAGTGTGGGAGATACTAGAATTATTGCAGCTATGGTATACTAAAATGTGTAGTTTATGAATGAGGGAGATACTAGGTTAGGGAGATATACAATGTGTGGGAGATACAATACTAGAAATATTGCATCTATGATATACTAAAATGTGTAGTTTATGAATGAGGGAGATACTAAGTTAGGGAGATATACAAATACTAAAATGGACATAAATAGTTTTCTTAACAGTTTTAGAACAGAAAGTAGTTTTTATGAAGTTGGTTTAGTTTGTAAGTATTCAAATTTAATAAGGTTTTGAATAATTTCTATCAAAAGTCTTTGAAAACTTAGATTTTGAGACAATATTCCAGAAAAGCTGACAGAACCGCGTTGCAGCCAGAGTCTGTAAGTTTGAACCCTGTCAGCACCATGGTGGTGGGGCCCTTAGGCAAGGGATTTAAATCTACATTGTGTCTTCTCTCTCCCTCGAGAGTGATTAATATAATGTTGTAAGAAATTGTTTCGCAATTAAGCTAAAGTAAATTTATATGAACGGTCAAGGTTGCATTCGTAGGTTATAGGTCCATTATTGATGTATTGATGTTCTCAAGAGCATGGCTTGACAATCTATTGTAGGATATTGATGTATTGATGTTCTCAACAGCATGGGACCATCTATTGTAGGATATTGATGTATTGATGTTCTCAACAGCATGGCTTGACCATCTATTGTAGGATATTGATGTATTGATGTTCTCAACAGCATGGCTTGATCATCTATTGTAGGCTATTGATGTATTGATGTTCTCAACAGCATGGCTTGATCATCTATTGTAGGATATTGATGTATTGATGTTCTCAACAGCATGGCTTGACCATCTATTGTAGGATATTGATGTATTGATGTTCTCAACAGCATGGGACCATCTATTGTAGGATATTGATGTATTGATGTTCTCAACAGCATGGCTTGACCATCTATTGTAGGATATTGATGTATTGATGTTCTCAACAGCATGGGACCATCTATTGTAGGATATTGATGTATTGATGTTCTCAACAGCATGGCTTGACCATCTATTGTAGGATATTGATGTATTGATGTTCTCAACAGCATGGGACCATCTATTGTAGGATATTGATGTATTGATGTTCTCAGCAGCATGGGACCATCTATTGTAGGATATTGATGTATTGATGTTCTCAGCAGCATGGGACCATCTATTGTAGGATATTGATGTATTGATGTTCTCAACAGCATGGGACCATCTATTGTAGGATATTGATGTATTGATGTTCTCAGCAGCATGGGACCATCTATTGTAGGATATTGATGTATTGATGTTCTCAGCAGCATGGGACCATCTATTGTAGGATATTGATGTATTGATGTTCTCAACAGCATTGCTTGACCATATTGTAGGATTTTCATATAGTTTGACACAAATATTCACTTCCCTCCTACCCCCATACTTCCCTCCTACCCCCATAATCCCCGCCTACCCTCCATAACCGCCTCTTACCTCCATACTCCCAACCTATGCCCTGTACTCACTTCTTACCACCCGTACACCCCTTATACCCATTACTCCCAGCCTACACCCTGTACTCCCCAATTTTTATCTTCATTGTTTTGTGAAAGTAAAGTGTTTGTTTATTATAGTGTCACCCCTATTGAACTGGCCAGCCATTTCTGACTTATGAGACACCTTTTATGGACATCAGTACTTCCCGAATCCTATCCTTGAAAGCCAGGCGCCTGGTTGATAGGCAATCGGTAACCATTATTTTACTAGCTGGCGGCTCACCAACCGTATCATAATGAACTACAGACGAGGTTCGAACCTTTGTCCTCCCGCTCTGTAGGCGGATGCCTTAACCACTAGGGCACGGAGATGGTATTGTATTGCGCTGGTGTCCCACAAAGTACAGTTCCATGATCAATCTAATAAGAGTGCATTATCAATATGTTTTTCTAGGGTTGCCAGCTATCAAGCCAGAGTTTATGAAAGGTCCAGCATACAGAGCAAAACAGGCTAAGCTCAGAGAACAGGCTAAGCTCAGAGAACAGGCAGGTGACCCGACTGTGTTAGAACGGCGCAAGTCTCACAGTGACAGTGACAGCGATGAAACCTGGACTCCTGGCATGGAAAGGAAGAAAATAGCTAAAGGTTTGCTTGTATACCACTGTAACCTATCATCACTGATGGTCACGGGTTCGAGTCCCGCTCAGACCGTGTCTCATTTATATGAAAAAGTTGGCAGTTTCTTACGGAGGTTGGTGCACCCAAGTACTGGTTAACCGCTGGAGCCTGCCCAGGAAAGGTGTTGTTAAGTAAACTGCCCGCCGGCGATATAGCCCGAAATGGTGCTGATGCAGGCGTATAACCCGAAATATATAAAAATATATATAGAATATACTGCAATGTTCAATTGTTCTATTCCTTTGTCCGATTAGCCGCCCGTTCTTGTCACTTTCTCTCACAGAGCTTGTTCCTTGGCATTTCACCAGCAGACCTCAGACATGAGGATGATTTGGAGAATTGGATTCCTGTGGTGCCTAAATTCTTCCTATCTCCCTATTTGTGCTCAGGGTGAAGTTTCACATAAACAGAGCCCCTATTTTGAAAGGGTACTTCAACTTATTACTGACGAACAATCAGTCACGATTATGATTGGCAGGCGCATTCTAGAACAGTCAGTTAATCTAAGATGTATGTTTTTTGCCATAAACCAACCAAGATGTGTTGCAATCAGTGTTTGTAATCGTGCCTGTATCAAGATATCTGTAGCTAATATTGTTGGGCTTTAATAGCATTCTTTAAAAGCAGCTTGCAGCACATGAGGTCGGGTTTGCACTCACAAAATACCTCAAAACAAAATGAATTACTTTTTGCAGACTACTTTATGCTATTGAAAATGCATTCCACATGAATGTTGTATTTCCACATGAATGTTGTATTTCCACATGAATGTTGTATTTCCACATGAATGTTGTATTTCCACATGAATGTTGTATTTGAGTTGTATTTCCACATGAATGTTGTATTTCCACATGAATGTTGTATTTCCACATGAATGTTGTATTTCCACATGAATGTTGTATTTCCACATGAATGTTGTATTTCCACATGAATGTTGTATTTCCACATGAATGTTGTATTTCCACATGAATGTTGTATTTCCACATGAATGTTGTATTTCCACATGAATGTTGTATTTCCACATGGATGTTGTATTTCCACATGAATTGTATTTCCACATGAATGTTGTATTTCCACATGAATGTTGTATTTCCACTTGAATGTTGTATTTCCACATGAATGTTGTATTTCCACATGAATGTTGTATTTCCACATGAATGTTGTATTTCCACATGAATGTTGTATTTCCACATGAATGTTGTATTTCCACATGAATGTTGTATTTGATGTGTATTTCCACATGAATGTTGTATTTCCACATGAATGTTGTATTTCCACATGAATGTTGTATTTCCACATGAATGTTGTATTTCCACATGAATGTTGTATTTCCACATGAATGTTTTCCACATGAATGTTGTATTTCCACATGAATGTTGTATTTCCACATGAATGTTGTATTTCCACATGAATGTTGTATTTCCACATGAATGTTGTATTTCCACATGAATGTTGTATTTCCTCCACATGAATGTTGTATTTCCACATGAATGTTGTATTTCCACATGAATGTTGTATTTCCACATGAATGTTGTATTTGAATGTTGTATTTCCTCCACATGAATGTTGTATTTCCACATGAATGTTGTATTTCCACATGAATGTTGTATTTCCACACGAATGTTGTATTTCCACATGAATGTTGTATTTCCTCCACATGAATGTTGTATTTCCAGCAAAGAGAAGCTATCCGTCGTTTCTCACGCCAAAGAAACGTAAACTGAGTAAAGAGGACACCAATGGACATCCAAAGGTTTGTTTTGTCCTGACAGTGATTGTTAACGCCTGATATATGTCTTACATAAATTCACTAAAAAATGTCAGGAACCCATGATAAGAAATTGTCAGTACTGTCATTTATATTTCAAATATGTTATCTGTAGCAGGAGGGAGATATCATATAGAAATGGTCTCTGTCTGTATATCCGTACCAACAAATGCATAGCAGGAGGGAGATATCATATAGAAATGGTCTCTGTCTGTATATCCGTACCAACAAATGCATAGCAGGAGGGAGATATCATATAGAAATGGTCTCTGTCTGTATATCCGTACCAACAAATGTATAGAAGGAGGGAGATATCATATAGAAATGGTCTCTGTCTGTATATCCATACCTAACAGATGCACAGCAGGAGGGAGATATCATATAGAAATGGTCTCTGTCTGTAACACCAACAAAACAGAGGGAGATATCATATAGAAATGGTCTCTGTCTGTATATCCATACCTAACAGATGCACAGCAGGAGGGAGATATCATATAGAAATGGTCTCTGTCTGTATATCCTACCACAAATGCAAGCAGGAGGGAGATCATAGAAATGTCTGTCGTATATCCATACAACAATGAAGCAGGAGGGAGATATCATATAGAAATGGTCTGTCTGTATATCCGTACCAACAAATGATAGCAGGATAGCAGGAGGGAGAATCATATAAAACCCAACGTACCAACAAATGATAGCAGGAGGGAGATATCATATAGAAATGGTCTCTGTCTGTATATCCGTACCAAACAGATGCATAGCAGGAGGGAGATATCATATAGAAATGGTCTCTGTCTGTATATCCGTACCAACAAATGTATAGAAGGAGGGAGATATCATATAGAAATGGTCTCTGTCTGTATATCCATACCTAACAGATGCATAGCAGGAGGGAGATATCATATAGAAATGGTCTCTGTCTGTATATCCATACCTAACAGATGCATAGCAGGAGGGAGATATCATATAGAAATGGTCTCTGTCTGTATATCCGTACCAACAAATGAAGAGGAGGGAGATATCATATAGAAATGGCTCTGTCTGTATATCCTACCAACAGATGTATAGCAGGAGGGAGATATCATATAGAAATGGTCTCTGTCTGTATATCCGTACCAACAAATGTATAGCAGGAGGGAGATATCATATAGAAATGGTCTCTGTCTGTATATCCGTACCAACAAATGTATAGCAGGAGGGAGATATCATATAGAAATGGTCTCTGTCTGTATATCCATACCTAACAGATGCACAGCAGGAGGGAGATATCATATAGAAATGGTCTCTGTCTGTATATCCATACCTAACAAATGTACAGCAGGAGGGAGATATCATATAGAAATGGTCTGTCTGTATATCCGTACAAACAAATGTATAGCAGGAGGGAGATATCATATAGAAATGGTCTCTGTCTGTATATCCGTACCAACAGATGTATAGCAGGAGGGAGATATCATATAGAAATGGTCTCTGTCTGTATATCCATACCAACAAATGTATAGAAGGAGGGAGATATCATATAGAAATGGTCTCTGTCTGTATATCCATGCCTAACAGATGTATAGCAGGAGGGAGATATCATATAGAAATGGTCTCTGTCTGTATATCCATACCTAACAGATGTATAGAAGGAGGGAGATATCATATAGAAATGGTCTGTATATCTGTACCAACAGATGCATAGCAGGAGGGAGATATATAAAAATGGTCTCTGTCTGTAGGCTATATCCGTACCAACAAATGTATAGCAGGAGGGAGATATCATATAGAAATGGTCTCTGTCTGTATATCCATACCAACAGATGTATACTTAGTGGCTAGAAGAACAATAGATATATATTGCAGTCAGAGCTTCCAAAATCGCCTGTCTCCCGGTCCAGGGCCAAATTTTAACTTGCTGACCGACTGTAACAACCAAAAAGTCATAAAAAATCAGTCCAGAAATTGTTGAAAAGCCAAGAAATCGGTTAAGTACGTTTTTGCAACAAACATAAATTGGTAAATATAATCTCTCGATAAGGAGTATGCATTGATTCACACCTGTTTCCGGTCTAAGATCGATATACAACCTGCTTGACTGATCCATGATGATTGGCCCTATTGTTCGATGATCCCAAAGCTATACTTCCCCAGGGCACTAACTTCTCAATCCATGATACATAGGGGAAGTAACTGTTACAGTTATTTTCACAGACGGATATGTAGTCCAGTGGTAACACGCTGGACTGGTAATCCAGGGATCGCAGGTTCGATCCCCCGTCTGACCCTAATAAAATTAACAGTCTTTCAGATGGGACGTTAAACCGAGGTCTCGAGTCGGTGCTTTACACCGTGCACGTAAAAGAACCAGAGGAGATTCTGGAATGGGTCTCTGTCTGTATCATGCACTATCCTCCAAAATCTAAAATAACTAATCTCTTCAGGAGGCGTCGCTCATATGGGCAACCGGTAGCGACGATAAATAAACGTAAAACACAGTTATTTTAAAATTACAACAGCAGATTAGAGCTGAAGACACTCAAAACAATACAATGGTAAGTGTAAAATATGGCCTTGAAAATGTGTGAAATTTCCTTGAATTGAAGTGTCTATATATACATGTGGTATATTCGCTATATTGCACTGGAAAGCTTGACGTCTTCCTGCCTTGCTGTTTGTCCATCTATATAACCCATGTGGTATATTCGCTATATTGCACTGTAAAGCTTGACGTCTTCCTCCCTTGCTGTTTGTCCATCTGTATAACCCATGTGGTATATTCGCTATATTGCACTGTAAAGCTTGACGTCTTCCTCCCTTGCTGTTTGTCCATCTGTATAACCCATGTGGTATATTCGCTATATGGCACTGTAAAGCTTTACGTATTCCTCCCTTGCTGTTTGTCCAACTGTATAACCCATGTGGTATATTCGCTATATTGCACTGTAAAGCTTGACGTCTTCCTGCCTTGCTGTTTGTGCATCTGTATAATCCATGTGGTATATTCGCTATATGGCACTGTAAAGCTTGACATCTTCCTGCCTTGCTGTTTGTGCATCTGTATAACCCATGTGGTATATTCGCTATAATGCACTGTAGAGCTTGACATCTTCCTGCCTTGCTGTGTGTGCATCTGTATAACGCATGTGGTATATTCGCTATATTGCACTGTAAAGCTTGACATCTTCCTGCCTTGCTGTTTGTGCATCTGTATAACGCATGTGGTATATTCGCTATATTGCACTGGAAAGCTTGACGTCTTCCTCCCTTGCTGTTTGTGCATCTGTATAACGCATACACGTGTGGTATATTCGCTATATTGCACTGGAAAGCTTGACGTCTTCCTCCCTTGCTGTTTGTCCATCTGTATAACCCATGTTGTATATTCGCTATATTGCACTGTAAAGCTTGACATCTTCCTGCCTTGCTGTTTGTGCATCTGTATAACCCATGTGGTATATTCGCTATATTGCACTGTAAAGCTTGACATCTTCCTGCCTTGCTGTTTGTGCATCTGTATAACCCATGTGGTATATTCGCTATATTGCACTGTAAAGCTTGACGTCTTCCTCCCTTGCTGTTTGTGCATCTGTATAGCCCAATGCACAGTAAACAGAAATCAGATTTATTGCAGTTTGAAAAGAAATCAGTGCAACGAGTGACTGAGAAGCGAGTGTACAACTTGAGAGAAAGAACATCGGGCAATTTAATGAATACAGAAATACCGGACGATGACCATTTTCTCTGTGAGCACATTATAATTTTGATTCTCAAATAGTTCTTAGCATAAGCATCTCGTATATCTATACTATATATTCTATCTGTATCTATCTATCTATGCTATATATTCTATCTGTATCTATCTATACTATATATTCTATCTGTATCTACCTATACTATATATTCTGCAGCACCCACTCATGAGTATTATGTGCGCATGAGTATTATGTGCAGATGCGCTGTCAGTGCAGAGAAATGATAGGAGGAAATATATAATATATGAACACCAGCGTATACCATAGATATTCTTATCTTCCATGCAATGACAGGTTGCTATTGACAACACAACCATATACCATAGATATTCTTATCTTCCATGCAATGACAGGTTGCTATTGACAACACAACCATATACCATAGATATTCTTATCTTCCATGCAACAACAGGTTGCTATTGACAACACGACCATATACCATAGACTTATCTTCCATGCAATGACAGGTTGCTATTGACAACACAAGCATATACCATAGACATTCTTATCTTCCATGCAACAACAAATTGCTATTGACAACACGACCATATACCATAGACATTCTTATCTTCCATGCAATGACAGGTTGCTATTGACAACAAGAGCATATACCATAGACATTCTTATCTTCCATGCAATGACAGGTTGCTATTGACAACACGACCATATACCATAGACATTCTTATCTTCCATGCAATGACATGTTGCTATTGACAACACAAGCATATACCATAGACATTCTTATCTTCCATGCAATGACAGGTTGCTATTGACAACACGACCATATACCATAGACATTCTTATCTTCCATGCAATGACAGGTTGCTATTGACAACACGAGCATATACCATAGATATTCTTATCTTCCATGCAATGACAGGTTGCTATTGACAACACAACCATATACCATAGATATTCTTATCTTCCATGCAATGACAGGTTGCTATTGACAACACGACCATATACCATAGATATTCTTATCTTCCATGCAATGACAGGTTGCTATTGACAACACGACCATATACCATAGACATTCTTATCTTCCATGCAATGACAGGTTGCTATTGACAACACAAACATATACCATAGACATTCTTATCTTCCATGCAATGACAGGTTGCTATTGACAACACAAGCATATACCATAGACATTCTTATCTTCCATGCAATGACAGGTTGCTATTGACAACACGACCATATACCATAGACATTCTTATCTTCCATGCAATGACAGGTTGCTATTGACAACAAGAGCATATACCATAGATATTCTTATCTTCCATGCAATGACAGGTTGCTATTGACAACACAAACATATACCATAGATATTCTTATCTTCCATGCAATGACAGGTTGCTATTGACAACACAACAATATACCATAGATATTCTTACCTTCCATGCAATGACAGGTTGCTATTGACAACACAAACATATACCATAGACATTCTTATCTTCCATGCAATGACAGGTTGCTATTGACAACACAAACATATACCATAGACATTCTTATCTTCCATGCAATGACAGGTTGCTATTGACAACACAAACATATACCATAGACATTCTTATCTTCCATGCAATGACAGGTTGCTATTGACAACACAAACATATACCATAGACATTCTTATCTTCCATGCAATGACAGGTTGCTATTGACAACACAAACATATACCATAGACATTCTTATCTTCCATGCAATGACAGGTTGCTATTGACAACACAAACATATACCATAGACATTCTTAGCTTCCATGCAATGACAGGTTGCTATTGACAACACAAACATATACCATAGACATTCTTATCTTCCATGCAATGACAGGTTGCTATTGACACACAAACATATACCATAGACATTCTTAGCTTCCATGCAAAGACAGGGTCCAAGGTTATAAAACATTTCTCAGATCTCAAACTCAATCTCAAATGATCTGATTGGTTGATTCTGAGTGTTACTGTCAGCTGAACCAATCATATACTTGAGATAGAGTTTTGAGATTGGAGAACAGCTTTATAACCTCCAGGCCTGGTTGCTATTGACAACACGGAATCACACCAATTAGCCTCAATTATAAAGTTTGTTTGTAGTAAAGTGACAACATGAGAAATGTTACATTATTTGTCCTGTGACAATTGCAGACTGTCAGGATTGCAACAAGGAGTATGACATGGACTGCCCCATTCACGGACCATTGGAATATATAAGGGACACAGAGGTTGGTATATTTGCACTTAATCCACTTGAAACTATATTGCATTTCGTTGCCAAAATGTTGCATGCTGCGCTGTGAGTATAAGCAACGTTGATATATTTGTGATACTGTTCGAATCCCCACTGCTGATGTCAAATTATTTCATGTGTGGAAACTATCCAGCTAGCTTGTAGAAGGTCGATGGTTCTACCCGTGTGGCTCACCCTGCAAAGGTACATACCACCATACCAATAACAATTTGACCTCACAGCTGTCAGTGCTACTCCAAGCAAATAAACTGTCAGTGGTTCCCGGCATATAGATAGTTTGTTAAAACAAATAAACACTTTATGGTTCCTGGCCTGCATGTAGTTCTTTTAGTAAATAAACTCTTGGTGGTTCCCGGCATACAGGTAGGTTGGAATTGGGAACACTGGAACCATGTGAAACTTGGCATTGCTGTATATCTTTGATTCGAGCGCGTGTGAAAGTTTTGGTTCCATATTTTGATGTACATGTCTGAGATATACGGATGCAAGTGCTAGGTGTTCTATGTACAGGCCATACACTCATATTTTCAGATGTAGGCACCAGACTCTACAGACTGATGTAACAATCTGTTAACAATGCATGTATTTTCTTCCCACAGGTACCCATACTATATGACCAAGATAGAGCCTTGCACAGCCTGCCACCTGGACTGATTGTTAAGTCATCCTGTATCCAGGGAGCTGGTTTAGGTGCGTTTACAGAGAATGAGATACCAGCCCGTGTCATGTTCGGACCATATGGTGGAGTGAGAACCTGTGACCAGAAGAAAGCTCACGACTCCGGATACTGTTGGCAAGTAAGAAACAGGAGGGGAATTTTACATACACGAGCGTTCTGATTTGATTATGATTATTCTTCATATAAAAACAAACATCTTGTTACATTCTAATAATCCAATCAGAACGCTCGTTTCAACGCGAATTGCGCCGCTTTAGAAATTTTCAAAAAAAAATTGACAAATTCTACGAAATCTCTTTTTGACGTACATTTTTGCCGAATCACACGTTAGTGGAAACACATTTTATTGATAATGTTATTCACAGTTTAAACTCTCCCGTCGAAGATCTTTTTTGGTTGCTGACAACCCGTGTCCTAGTATGGAAATGTGACCTGCTATGGCCAATGTCTGTGGCAATTGTTTGCAAAGTATACATGCATGCAGCTTAAAGTTGTGTTTTATTTGAAGAACAATATAAAGACTCGGGATAGGCGTTATATTTGGACAGATTTGTACAAAATTGTTTCAGATAGGGCCATTTTACTGATCGATGCGAAATCTGACATCCCAGAGTAGAATCCCTGTACTTAAATATATATACTAGTACCCCCAAACGTGCCGAATCCCTGTGTAAGAAACAGGAGATTCAAATTATGGTTTTCTGGGGAATTTTACAGTTAATAGAAAAATATGATTGTTTATACCAGAGTGTTACGGAATAGAACTTATACAGTCAACATCGTACATGCGACCACTTCTATTAACCCATTCAACACCAAGTAACTGACATTGACTGGCGATGCATGATATTTTTAGACCAATAAATTAATAAGAATATTAAATTTGGACCAGTTCATTTATCAAAATGGGTAAATTTTGTCTAAAAAATAGTAATATTACTGGCAAAAAGTGCAGATCTTGATGAGCCGGCTCATCTGGATCTACTCTTTTTGTAAGCCTATTTAGAAGCCTGTGGTGTTGAAAGGGTTAAGCTATTGTTTTCTTAGACTCATAACCGAACCTCCTAAGTATATTCGAACATAAAAACATATATTCCTATTAGGAAAGAATGAAATTGTAGTGGTACGCGATTGTCTCGTGAATATCCTGTTTCTTATGCCAGCAATATTAATAGAACATGCTAAAGTGATGCACGTACATTAATTTCATCGCTGTTATGGTGTGTTACGAAGAATACTAACTGAGTTAAAATAAGATTATATATTTTTCTGTGGAATTTTACAGTTAATAGAAACACAATTGGGTATGCAACTCGACAAAACTACACTTGAACCATCGGGCATTTTACACATGTCTAAATCAGCGAGTGTATACAATTGGCCAGTTTCCACCTGTCAGTCAAACTTATCAATAATCCAATCAACATTTCACACCCCCTCAAGCATTGTTTATATTCCAAATCCGGCGTGTTAAACATTCCGATAAAATCGAAAAAGTAATATATGGATTTGAACATGTATTTGATTTGAATACACGTGTAGTTTGCATTTCTGGAAAGGGCAGAATTCTTAAAATATTCCAATAATATCGAGAAATCGTCGCCAACATGAACCAAATTATGTTTTTTAATTCTCCAACGTCTCCCTTTTAAAATATTCCAAGAAATAAAGAAGTTATGGCGGGCCGCCATGCTTTCCGTTCTTTCCGAATGACATATACAGAGACCACCTGCTTTACTCATCTTCACACAGTGCTTGAAACTTATTTTACAACTTCTTTTAACCTAATACAATGACGCATCAATTCGACTTTCTATAGCGGTAACATTTGTCAAACCCAATGTACATTATTACATTGTATGTAGTTTCAACAATGCGATTTTTGTTTGTATTTAGCTGTGCGTTTTTAATACGAAATATGCGCGCTAAGCGCGGAATCGTGGCCCAAAATGATCCCTGTAATACAATTGTATGATAGCAAGTTCTTAGAAATTGTGGCAATCATATTGAACAGGAATATAAATGTTTGTATTAACCCATAACCTACCAATCACAACAATCGCTTTTTACAAACATCATAGAGCCAGATCAGATGGCACAGAACCTGCCATCTTATCAGGCTCAATGCTGTTTGCTATTTGGATAGTGGAGCTAAAGCACTTGTCTGAATAGCATTATGCCGTGGCTGATCAGGCTCAATGCTGTTTGCTATTTGGATAGTGGAGCTAAAGCACTTGTCTGAATAGCATTATGCCGTGGCTGATCAGGCTCAATGCTGTTTGCTATTTGGATAGTGGAGCTAAAGCACTTGATCTGGATCTATGTTGTTTGCACATTCTGTCCAATTTATTCGGCAAGTTAAGGGTTAATGTCACAATTATAATGCCTTGTAGTCCACCATGACATCATACAGTACTCACATGGTTGATATTAAGGTGTGTGTTCCTCTCATACAGTTTTTACTACTAAACTAAATGTTTTGGGTGTAATGTATATACATAATTATGTAGTAGTAATTTTATTTATCCGATAGATATATGCTGATGGCAAGCCGAGTCACTTTGTGGATGCCGAGGACAAAGCTACTTCTAATTGGATGAGATATGTCAACTGTGCCCCAAGTGAATCCGAGCAAAATCTTGTAGCCTTCCAGTTCAATGGAGGCATTTATTATCGGTCGTACAATACTATCGCACCTGGAACAGAACTTCTATGTTGGTATGGTAACGAGTATGGTAGAGAACTTGGGCTGATTAGAGACAAAAATCTACTGATCAGATGTGAGCAAGTCAACGGAGAAGGTTAGTTTAATGTAGAATTTTAGTTTATCTGAATCATTAGACCGGAGCATGTCAATGGAGAAGGTTAGTTTAATGTAGCACTTTAGTTTATCTGAATCATTAGACCGGAGCATGTCAATGGAGAAGGTTAGTTTAATGTAGAACTTTAGTTTATCTGAACCGTCTACTACTGTCACCTGTTTTATTCTCCCCAAAGGGAGAGCATATAATTGCCACTTTGTCCGTCCAATAGGCCGTTCGTCCGTGCACTTTTTGTCTTGAGCAAAACTCGCAATCTATTCAAGCAAATAAAATGAAACTTAAAACAGAACAGAACATATTGTATATTTGACTTAAGCATTACATAGCCCATCATCATAATAATACACATACCATTTACATAAAAATAAAAGTCATGATATATATATGAAGAGTGTTAGACTGATGGTAGATATACATGTTGATTAAAATGTTTCCAATGTGAGAGTGTTAGACTGATGGTAGATATACATGTTGATTAAAATGTTTCCAATGTGAGAGTGTTAGACTGATGGTAGATATACATGTTGATTAAAATGTTTCCAATGTGAGAGTGTTAGACTGATGGTAGATATACATGTTGATTAAAATGTTTCCAATGTGAGAGTGTTATGAGAGATACTAGATAGGAATTATCTCAGCATCTCTATTTTAATTCAATTTTATGTAGAGCAAATTAAATTGAAATTATCAAACAGTGATACATGGTAATGAGGCGGTATGCAAGAAGCATAACTCTCCATTGTACATACCAAATTATCTCCCCTTTTCACTTCATTAAATGCTTGTCCGGAGCAAAACATGAAAACTATTCAAAAAAATCAAATGAAACTTAAAACAGTGATAGATGGCAATGAGGCAGAGTGCATTATGCAAGAACCATAACTCTCTCTGTTGTACTTACCAGATTATCGCCCCTTTTCACTTCATTAAATGCTTGTCCAGAGCAAAACACGAACAGTATTCAAATCAAATGAAACTTTAAACTGTGATAGAGGGCAGAGCACAATATCACACTTCCTATATCAATGTGAGGGTGGGTTTTCCGTTTATTTATCATCGCTACCGGTTGCCCATATGAGCGACGCCTCTTGAAGAGATTAGTCATTCTAGATTTTGGAGGATAGTGCAATGATACAGACAGAGACCCATTCCAGTGTCTCCTCTTGTTCTTTTACGTGCACGGTGTACAGCAGTGACACAAGACCTCGGTTTAACGTCCCATCTGAAAGACTTAATTTTATTAGGGTCAGTATATCAATGTCACTTGCACGTACCTTCTTTTATGATCAACACCATGAGGTTTAGTGATTACTACAGATATTTCAGTGTAGTATAGTTCTATATAGAATCATTATATGGCAACATTCAAGTTTTGTCCAAATATTTCTAGAAGTTTACAATGTGTGTCCATTATATCCAGCAATTATGGTTTCATTTCGTCCGATTGAATTTCTCAGGCTTTTCATACATTGTTTTATTTAAGTTTATTTAATGTCACTACTGGTTGCCCATTTGAGCGATGGGCAGTTTACCTAACAAGACCTTTTCTGGGCAGGCTCCAGTGGTTAACCAGTACTTAGTGCACCAACCTCCGTAAGAAACTGCCAACTTTGTTCATATAAAGAGACACGTTCTGAGTGGGGTTTGAACCCATGACAAATGTATTACCTTTGTGTGGTAGTGCATATGCCCATCGTCAGAATTGGCACAGTAACACCAGAGTTATTGCTCTGTAAATGACCCATAATCCACAATATTGTCAGATCAGAACAAGTTTGGCGTGGTGATATCAATTCAGTCCAGAATCATTTCTCTTACACCTGTGATATCAGAACAATGTCATCAGGTGATCTAACAAACCAACAACTTACTAAATCTAGCAAACTAAAGTCTGTGTTATCCATGTTGTAACTTTATATACCGTTCTCATCATAATCGGAACAAACCATGTCGGAGTCAGAATTGGCAAGTTTGTGATTTTCCCCATCAGCAAAATGACGTGAAGTCAAATTCACACTTCTATGACTCTATAAATCACACATCTAGCAGTCTATAATGACCTAGAAAATGTTTTGTCAGTAAATATCGTGACAAACCTTGCATGAATAATGTTTTCCATTTCAGATTGTTATTCGTGTGTGTTTTGTAAGATTGCCTTCAGTAACGCTGCGTCTAATGTAAGACACCTGATGCGAAGACATGGTGGCGATAAGTTGACCCAAAGTGATATACAGGTTCTAGATGAATGGCTCAGGAAGAATGATGCAGAAGAGTACAAGAAGAGAAGAACAAAATATATGAAAGCATCAAGAAGTAAACACAGTGATGTATTAGGGCAATACATGTACAGGGATGAAGATGTGAAAATAATTAAATTATCTAGGGAAGTGGTTGAATCAGTTAAATGTGAAGTGTGTTGTAAGTCGGTCGTACCCGAAGGTAACATTACAAGATCTATAAGGACACATACAGAAGAGAAACCAGATCAATCTGATATATGTACATGCAATCAGAGCAGTGATCTGAAGACACATACAGGAGAGAAACCTTTTAAATGTAATGTTGGTGGGTTTGCATGTAATCAGAACGGCAGCCTGAAGACCCATATGAGAACACATACAGGGGAGAAACCTTTTAAATGTAATGTTTGTGGGTTTGCATGTAATGTAACGACCACCTGAAGACCCATATGAGAACACATACAGAGGAGAAACCTTTTAAATGTAATGTTTGTGGGTTTGCATGTAATCAGAGCTGCCACCTGAAGAAACATATGAGAACACATACAGGAGAGAAACCTTTTAAATGTAATGTTTGTGGGTTTGCATGTAATCAGAGGTGCCACCTGAAGAAACATATGAGAACACATACAGGAGAGAAACCTTTTAAATGTAATGTTTGTGGGTTTACATGTAATGTGAGTGACCACCTGAAGAGACATATGAGAACACATACAGGGGAGAAACCTTTTAAATGTAATGTTTGTGGGTTTGCATGTAATCAGAATGGCGACCTGAAGACACATATGAGAACACATACAGGGGAGAAACCTTTTAAATGTAATGTTTGTGGGTTTGCATGTAATCAGAATGACCACCTGAAGACCCATATGAGAACACATACAGAGGAGAAACCTTTTAAATGTAATGTTTGTGGGTTTGCATGTAATCAGAATGGCAACCTGGAGAGACATATGAGAACACATACAGGGGAGAAACCTTTTAAATGTAATGTTTGTGGGTTTGCATGTAATCAGAATGGCAGCCTGAAGACCCATATGAGAACACATACAGGGGAGAAACCTTTTAAATGTAATGTTTGTGGGTTTGCATGTAATCAGAGCTGACCACCTGGAGACCCATATGAGAACACATACAGGGGAGAAACCTTTTAAATGTAATGTTTGTGGGTTTGCATGTAATCGTAACGACAGCCTGGAGACCCATGAGAACACATACAGGGAGAAACCTTTTAAATGTAATGTTTGTGGGTTTGCATGTAATGAGAGTGGCACCTGAAGACCCATATGAGAACACATACAGGGGAGAAACCTTTTAAATGTAATGTTTGTGGGTTTGCATGTAATGAGAGTGGCAGCCTGAAGACCCATATGAGAACACATACAGGGGAGAAACCTTTTAAATGTAATGTTTGTGGGTTTGCATGTAATCAGAACGGCAACCTGGAGACCCATATGAGAACACATACAGGAGAGAAACCTTTTAAATGTAATGTTTGTGGGTTTGCATGTAATCAGAACGGCAACCTGAAGACCCATATGAGAACACATACAGGAGAGAAACCTTTTAAATGTAATGTTTGTGGGTTTGCATGTAATCAGAATGGCAACCTGGAGAAACATATGAGAACACATACAGGGGAGAAACCTTTTAAATGTAATGTTTGTGGGTTTGCATGTAATGAGAGTGGCCACCTGAAGAGACATATGAGAACACATTCAGGGGAGAAACCTTTTAAATGTAATGTTTGTGGGTTTGCATGTAATGTGAGTGGCAACCTGGAGACCCATATGAGAACACATTCAGGAGAGAAACCTTTTAAATGTAATGTTTGTGGGTTTGCATGTAATGTGAACAGCAGCCTGAAGAGACATATGAGAACACATACAATTGATATAATTTAAGTTGAGGGTTAATATATACATGCAGGGATCAATCTAAGGGCTCGATGACTCGTATTAGAAGCATTTGAGGTCAGTTGCATCACACACAATGTTTTCGTCAGACTGACTCGTTGAAACGCTTGACGTTTTACTGTTTTAGAATAAACAAGCACCTACATGTATGTATCGGGAAGCTTTCCGTCAATAATTTCAGTAACTTTGAAAGTCATTTTGTAAATATGAGAACTTTATATGTAGAAAAATATCAAACTGACACCAATGCCTCGATTACAATTGTCTGACAACGGAAAGTTAATCGCAGAGATTTTGTGTGATGTTTATGAAGATAAAACACAGTAAGTCAATTTTTATTTTACGTTTTGACTACAAATGTAAGTAAGTAAGATATGAGTAAGTAAGATTCCATATTAAGATTTATAAATGGAATCAGGCCCAGCTTACTCTGCTTTTTAAACTTTTCTGTCTTGTCCAACCATCTTGGGAGGGTCTTGCATTATGGGTGAAAATGGTGTTGCCCTTAGGGGAACCCCTGCCCGATTTTAAAATTCTGACATGTTTTGCCAATTCCTAAGGACTGGTGCACTTGCACAATCTGCAAACCAGTCATATATAAAGAAAAACATACCATCATAATTTTATTTACTCAGCCGGCAAAGGGTTAAATAATAACACTATTCAAGGATACAGACGGATCTGTAGTCCACTGGTAACATGCTGGACTGGTAATTCAGGGATCACAGGTTCGATCCCGAATAAAATTAACAGTCTCAGATGGGAATTTAAACCAAGGTCTCATGTCGATGCTTTACACCGTGCACAGAGGAGACTGGAATGGGTCTCTGTCGGTATATCCTCCAAAAATGACTAATATCTTCAGGAGGCGTCGCTCATATGGGAAACCGGTAGCGACGATAAATAAACGTAAAACACACAATATACCATCAATAATAATAAAGACAATCAGCTATGGTAGTAATGTGTACTTGTACAACTCCTTTAGTTTAATCATATTTTATTGCAGTTTATATAATCAAATTTGTATAGTTTTGTATGACATACAATTCATGGCATTGTGCACAATATATGAATATAGCAAATTGGTTGGGCCACACGTTTTACCATTAGTACGGCCCTACTCCCCAAAAAGCATTTACCCATTGTAGCATAGTATAAGTTTAACAAATGTATATATAACTGAAATGAAGAAAGTATTTGAGATGTCTAGCATTTTAAACTCAAATGATTAATAAATAACTTGTAAATTAGATTATAACTTAGCGCAAGGCAAGCATGCTCCAGTTTACAAGGGGTAGCAAATATAACTATAAATCAAAGCATAAAAACATAAACAGCTAGGATGCACAAATAGAGTATACAGCATATAACTAGTAGTTGAGGTATAGCATGAATCATATATTGTCAGAGCAACATGTTTATAAGGCAATTTTAAAGCATAATATTAATAATATTAAGCATTACAATAAGCATAAATATACAGGCAACACAACAGATTTATAAGCATACACAATGCCAATTATAGGGTAAGCATAATATATATACATACACACACACAATACACATACACACACATATACATACATATATATACACACACACACACAACACACACACACACACACACCACACACACCCACACACACACCACACACACACGCACACACACACACACACACACACACACCACACACACACACACACACACAACACACACACACACACACACACACACCACACACACACACACACACCACACACACACACACACCACACACACACACACACACACACACACACACACACACACACACACACACACACACACACACACACACACACACACACACACACACACACACACACACACACACACACACACACACACACACACACACACACACACACACACACACACACACACACACACACACACACACACACACACACACACACACACACACACACACACACACACACACACACACACACACACACACACACACACACACACACACACACACACAACACACACACACACACACACACACACACACACACACACAACACACACACACACACACACACACACACACACACACACAACACACACACACACACACACACACACACACACACACACACACACACACACACACACACAACACACACACACACACACACACACACACACACACACCACACACACACACACACACACACACACACACACACACACACACACAACCACACACACACACACACACACCACACACACACACACACACACACACACACACACACACACACACACATATACACACATATATATACACATATATATATATATACATACATATATATACCCACACACATATACACACGCACACGCACACGCACACGCACGCACATGCACACACATGCAAAGCAACTAATAGCATAAATATAACATCAATGTGCACCATACTTTTCACTTGGACAATGCTAATCTGTCCGTTGAATTATAAATAATCCAGAGTAATCCCAGAGAACACATCTATGCCATACATATGCAAACCAGGAATTAAAATTGTAATACATGCAGCATATTATATAAGACATGACATGAAGCTATACAAGCAACTTAAAACAACAAAGAGAAAACTAACCATTATCAATACAGAAGGAGCAGTGGCAGCTATCTCCCCTCCAGGCGCCGACCAGGCTCCGAAACTGATTGAAGTTTGTTTCTTCCCAAAAGTGTTTAGGTAAAGTGTTCCAGAGCTTGGCAGCGCTGTAGCGGAAAGAGCTTAAACCATAGCTACTCGTTCTCACCTGTGGCACTGCTGCAGTGTTGGTATATCTAAAAGAATATGAGCTGTTTTTAATATTTAAAAGATCATGTAGATACGATGGAGTTTGTTTAAAAATAATTTTATAACTTTCAAGTGCCATGTATCGCATACGACAAACTTTTAGTGTTGGTAATTGAGATTTTTCTAAAAGGGATACATAGCTAGATTTGTAATCATTATATATAAATTTGAGAGCTCTCTCTTGAATTTTTTCTATCTTCTTGGTGTTTACCTCACCACAGAAGTGCCATGTCAGAGGACAATAATTAAAATTGGACATGATAAAAGAGTAATATATATTGAGCTTACCTAGCTTACACAGATATTTACCTATTCTTTTTAAAACATTCAACTGTCTGGATGCCTTTTTACAAACATTGGACACATGGCTATTAAAATTTAACTTAAAATCAAGTGTAACGCCTAAAGGCTTCACTTCTTCATCACATAAAACTTCATTATTATCTAAATTAAAAGAAATATTACATTTTCTGGTCTTGGAGCCTATGGCAATGGCTTGAAACTTATCAGGGTTAGCCTGCATCTTATTGTCGGAGAACCATTTAATAAGTGATAGGCTATCAGTTTCTAAATTTGATTTAACTGTATCTATGTTATGGTGCGCGCATGATAATGTGTTATCATCAGCATAATTGTAAAGATCACAGTTGTTGACATAGCTAAAAATATCATTAATAAATATGTTGAATAAAACAGGGCCTAAGATGGATCCCTGAGGCACTCCTTTGTATATGCATTTAAAATCACTTTTTACTTTTCCTATCTTTACGCATTGTTCTCTATTACTTAAATAACTGTTAATGAGGCTGAGGGCATTTTCGGATACACCATAACATTTTAGTTTCAGAAGAAGAAGATCGTGAGGTAAACAATCGAATGCTTTCGATAAATCCATCAAAATCGCTGCCACATATTTGTTATCATCTAGAGCCTGCTTCCAATCCTCGATAACTTTTAAAAGTGTAGTTTGACACCCGTAACCTGGCCTAAAAGATGATAAAAATACGTTAAAATGATTGTTAAAAAAGTTTACTAGTTGCACATTCATGGCCCTTTCAAAATTGTTGGATATAACTGGCAATATGCTAACTGGTCTATAGTTACCTTTTGTGAGTGTACTATTCTTTTTATGGAGTGGAGCAAATTGTGCAACCTTTAAACTGTTGGGAAATACTGAAGATGAGAAAGATTTATTAATCAACATTGTAAGTGGGCCTTGAATTGAACATTTACCAACTTTTATAAGTTTGGATGAAATATTATCATTTCCAGTAGCTATGCATAGCTAATGTTCATTGTTAAATCATGCCGACTCAAAATAAATTTTGTATCTTGTATCTAGCAAACATTTAAAATAGTGCACCTCAGGAATTGGCAATCAGCAAAACATGTAAAAATTACAGAATCAGACGGGTTGCCGTTACAACAGGGACAGGGTTGTTGGACAATACAGAAACATTTAGAAAGCCGGAGTATGCTGGCTCTAATCCCACTTATAAATCTTAATATGGTTCTTACTTACTCATGGATGGAAAGTCAAATCGTAAAATAAAATTGACTTGCAGTGGAAGTTTTACCTTGTGAATACCGTACACCTCATCTGTCTGGCTACATTTCCATTGTAAGACAATTTGTAATCGTAAAATGGAAGTTTTATCTTGTAAATACCGTACACCACATCTGTCT
The DNA here is from genome assembly GCA_014843695.1 of Archivesica marissinica. NCBI lineage: Eukaryota > Metazoa > Mollusca > Bivalvia > Venerida > Vesicomyidae > Archivesica > Archivesica marissinica. The sequence goes on from CM026388.1 coordinate 27,802,880, forward strand.
GGCTACATTTCCATTGTAAGACAATTTGTAATTGTAATATGGAAGTTTTACCTTGTGAATACCGTACACCACATCTGTCTGGCTACATTTAAACATAAATGTGCATGTACAACATTGACATGTCACCCGTCCATTGCTTTTGCATTGCGAGGTATATAACAAATGTTTTAATGGACAGACGGCTCTGGCCTTTTTTGAAGCAACCTGTGAGCTTTAGTTTCGAGATTTTCTGGTGTGCTTTGCTTTAGTTTCGAGATTTTCTGGTGCACTATTTACTTGCAGTGTGCAGTGGCCTATATTAAAAAGAAAATCAAGAAATAAAATCCATTATATATACCAAGGGTAATTAAAAGCTGTCTGATTAACGCAAGCCAGAAAGTATGTGAGATGGTACGGTGGTCGCTAGATCGGACAGGTGGGTTTTCTCCGGGTACTCCGGTTTCCGTCTCAATCGGCAAACAATATCTACGGTCTGCCTATGTGTTTAGTTAACATCGTTTTATTGATGTTTAATGAGAGACAATTTGTTTGTTTACATTGTTCCGTTGTTTAGTAAATTTACATATTGTGTGTTTACATTGTTCCGTTGTTATGATTGTTTAATTAAATAGAATGTTAAATGTTTGACAATATCTTATTGGTTGTGAGCATTGCATAGCATCGTTGGTCCTGTCACACTGTGACATTGGATGAGCATAGCATAGCTCGGTTGTTGGTCCTATCACATGGGATGAGCAAAGCATAGCTGGGTCGTTGGTCCTGTCACACTGTGACATGGGATGAGCATAGCATAGCTGGGTCGTTGGTCCTGTCACACTGTGACATGGGATGAGCATAGCATAGCTGGGTCGTTGGTCCTGTCACACTGTGACATGGGATGAGCATAGCATAGCTGGGTCGTTGGTCCTGTCACACTGTGACATGGGATGAGCATAGCATAGCTGGGTCGTTGGTCCTGTCACACTGACATGGGATGAGCATAGCATAGCTGGGTCGTTGGTCCTGTCACACTGTGACATGGGATGAGCATAGCATAGCTGGGTCGTTGGTCCTGTCACACTGTGACATGGGATGAGCATAGCATAGCTGGGTCGTTGGTCCTGTCACACTGTGACATGGGATGAGCATAGCATAGCTGGGTCGTTGGTCCTGTGACATTGGATGAGCATAGCATAGCTGGGTCGTTGGTCCTGTCACACTGTGACATGGGATGAGCATAGCATAGCTGGGTCGTTGGTCCTGTCACACTGTGACATGGGATGAGCATAGCATAGCTGGGTCGTTGGTCCTGTCACACTGTGACATGGGATGAGCATAGCATAGCTGGGTCGTTGGTCCTGTCACTGACATGGGATGAGCATAGCATAGCTGGGTCGTTGGTCCTGTCACACTGTGACATGGGATGAGCATAGCATAGCTGGGTCGTTGGTCCTGTCACACGACATGGGATGAGCATAGCATAGCTGGGTCGTTGGTCCTGTCACACTGACATGGGATGAGCATAGCATAGCTGGGTCGTTGGTCCTGTCACACTGTGACATGGGATGAGCATAGCATAGCTGGGTCGTTGGTCCTGTCACACTGTGACATGGGATGAGCATAGCATAGCTGGGTCGTTGGTCCTGTCACACTGTGACATGGGATGAGCATAGCATAGCTGGGTCGTTGGTCCTGTCACACTGTGACATAGGGGCTCATGTTATCGTAGTTCATGGTGTCGGTGTTAAATACATCGAATAAAATATACATGTACCATAATTACTCGACTATAAGACGATCTTTTTGGTCTTAACCTGCTGAATAAATTAAACGGAATGTACAAACAACATAGATCCAGATCAGCCACGGCGTAGCACCGCATCTGATCAGGATCTATGTTATTTGCTAGTCAGATAAGTGTTTTAGCTCCACAATCCGAATAGCAAACAGCATAGAGCCTGATCAGACGGCACGTTCTGTGCCATCTGATCTGGCTCTATGCTGTTTGCAAAAGCAACTTTAGTCGTGATTTAGCAGCGGGTTGAGAAAATGGAAACCACTCAGAAGTAAAGATCATACAAATTGCACTGTAAATTATGTCAAATCATAAACAATAAATATGATTTGCTAAAATACTATTGACAAGTTCAGTTTACAGATAGAGCTGTGACGTCTATACATTTGTTACACCCTTTCAGTTATTTCAAAGGTCATCAAATTATTATTGAGTTGGAACAAACTGATTTTATTTTTAAATTTTGATCACTCGCTTATAAGACGGGAAGCCACTTTGAGAGAATAATCTGGTGATAAAAATAATCTGCCTTATAGGCGAGTAAGTACGGTATACTACATATAAACATAAAATCACCATCACCTGTAGCTATGGAAACTATTGTAATTTTATCAATTCTTATGAAAACCCTCACCATTATCTATAATAAGTTTGCGTAACTATACTCTAGTATCCAAAAGTGTCTAGTTTGTGCATCACACATTAATCTTGCAATGCTGTTGAATAAATCCAATGTGTAACTTGCAATGCTGTTGAATAAATCCAATGTGTATCTTGCAATGCTGTTGAATAAATCGAATGTGTATCTTGCAATGCTGTTGAATAAATCCAATGTGTATCTTGCAATGATGTTGAATAAACCCAATGTGTATCTTGCAATGCTGTTGAATAAATTGAATGTGTATCTTGTAATGATGTTGAATAAATCCAATGTGTAACTTGCAATGATGTTGAATAAACCCAATGTGTATCTTGCAATGATGTTGAATAAATCTAATGTGTATCTTGCAATGATGTTGAATAAATCCAATGTGTATCTTGCAATGATGTTGAATAAATCCAATGTGTATCTTGCAATGCTGTTGAATAAATCCAATATGTATCTTGAAATGATGTTGAATAAACCCAATGTGTATCTTGCAATGCTGTTGAATAAACCCAATGTGTATCTTGCAATGCTGTTGAATAAATTGAATGTGTATCTTGTAATGATGTTGAATAAATCCAATGTGTAACTTGCAATGATGTTGAATAAACCCAATGTGTATCTTGCAATGATGTTGAATAAATCTAATGTGTATCATACAATGATGTTGAATAAATCTAATGTGTATCTTGCAATGATGTTGAATAAATCCAATGTGTATCTTGCAATGATGTTGAATAAATCCAATGTGTATCTTGCAATGCTGTTGAATAAATCCAATATGTATCTTGAAATGATGTTGAATAAACCCAATGTGTATCTTGCAATGCTGTTGAATAAATCCAATGTGTATCTTGAAATGATGTTGAATAAACCCAATGTGTAACTTGCAATGATGTTGAATAAATCCAATGTGTATCTTGCAATGATGTTGAATAAACCCAATGTGTATCTTGCAATGATGTTGAATAAATCTAATGTGTATCTTACAATGATGTTGAATAAATCTAATGTGTATCTTGCAATGATGTTGAATAAACCCAATGTGTATCTTGCAATGATGTTGAATAAATCCAATGTGTATCTTGCAATGCTGTTGAATACATTCAATGTGTATCTTGCAATGATGTTGAATAAATCCAATGTGTATCTTGCAATGCTGTTGAATAAATCCAATGTGTAACTTGCAATGCTGTTGAATAAATAGAATGTGTATCTTGCAATGATGTTGAATAAATCCAATGTGTAACTTGCAATGATGTTGAATAAATCTAATGTGTATCTTGCAATGATGTTGAATAAATCCAATGTGTATCTTGCAATGCTGTTGAATAAATCCAATGTGTATCTTGCAATGCTGTTGCATAAACCCAATGTGTATCTTGCAATGATGTGGAATAAATCCAATGTGTATCTTGCAATGATGTGGAATAAAGCCAATGTGGAAATCTTATCAAATTGTGTTCATTGTTTTTGTTGTGTAGTATTTCGATTGGAAATGATTCTGGAGGATATGGGTTTCATCTGGTATTCGTAAATGTATTGTAATGTGGTTAACCCATACAGTTAGTTCCTAGTATCCATACCATTTACTGGAAATGTCCCGATGATTTACAACACATTGTACAATATATAATGCTACAATGATAGTACATTTCTATGCTATATACAGGAGTTCTCTGTCTGCACCCTCCCGTACGAATGTCATCTTTTATCACATAAAGCATAATCCACAGCAGCTGGCTACAATCCGTGCAAAAGGATCATTCACACAGGGTTATCTGTAATACGTAGGGATTATTCACTCGTGGTTATCTGTAATATGAAGGGATTATTCACCCATGGTTATCTGTAATATGACGGGATTATTCACTCATGGTTATCTGTGATGGGATTATTCACCCATGGTTATCTGTAATATGACGGGATTATTCACCCATGGTTATCTGTAATATGACGGGATTATTCACCCATGGTTATCTATAATATGACGGGATTATTCACCCATGGTTATCTATAATGTGACGGGATTATTCACCCATGGTTATCTATAATATGACTAGATTATTCACCCATGGTTATCTATAATGTGATGGGATTATTCACCCATGGTTATCTGTAATACGACGAGATCATTCACTCATGGTTATCTGTAATACGACGAGATTATTCGCAGTTATCTATAATACGACAAGATCATTCACTCACGGTTATCTATAATATGACGGGATTATTCCCCCATGGTTATCTGTAATACGACGAGATCATTCACCCATGGTTATCTGTAATACGACGAGATCATTCACCCATGGTTATCTGTAATACGACGAGATCATTCACTCATGGTTATCTGTAATACGACGAGATTATTCGCTGTTATCTATAATACGACAAGATCATTCACTCACGGTTATCTATAATATGAAGGGATTATTCCCCCATGGTTATCTGTAATACGACGAGATCATTCACCCATGGTTATCTATAATATGAAGGGATTATTCCCCTACGGTTATCTGTAATACGACGAGAACATTGTAATCTGCAGTGATGTGAGTGAATTTTTAAAAAAGGTTTGATTGGCCTGAGCGTTTCAGTTTCAATTAGAAGGTGTAAATGCTATCACTGGTCCTGGCTGTGAATGGAAATTTGTGAAAAATAGACAAAACTTAAACAATAACATTTCTGAACAGCTGACCAAGTCTTGACAATTTATATTTTTAAAAATGTTGACCCCAAAAAAAAAATGAAATTCTCTAAATATAGGAAGATTCCCATCCAGGCTGACAGATTTAAACGAACGTTATTTTAAATTGTATTAGCTGGGAATGAATACAGGATAATAACAGCTTTCTATGTCCCTGAGTGAAACTCGAACATTCAACTTAAACACATTTTCTTTTAAAAATGTTATCATGATCTATAATGATGCAACCGTGTGCTAAATGGCACAAGAACGTCGTGTTTAAACGACCAGAGATGAAAGTATAAACTTAATTAAATGAATTAATCACTCTCGTTGGCGCAGATGACAGCGTATTTGTGGTCATTCGTGTGGGAGGAAACCGAAAACCTGGAGAAAACCCACCTGTCCGATCTGGCGATCACCGTACCATCTCACATACTTCCCGGATCAAGGATCCAATGATTGCAAACCAAATTATTTAAGATTAATAGTTCTCGAGACCTCATTCCTAATGGAATCCATCGCCACGAGGGAGAGAGAAGAGGCAATGTGCAATTTAATTGCCTTGCCTAAGGGCACAATCGTAACGGCTACAGCTGGGTGCAAAATCCAGGTTTTTCACACCTGAAGCGATTGCGCTATCACGACCTGGATAATTATTTCAATCCAGACTGTTTCAATACTGATTTAGTCACAACTGGGTCATAGGTTCAATTAAGCTCAATTAAATAATAAGAGACATCGGTCAGTTACTGCCCCTGAATTCTGTCTAAAAGTATGTAGGTCCTCTTAAGTTGTTTCCTCTGTTTGTATCGTTGTTTCCTTTGCACAACATGTTATCTAATGAAAGGACCGCTATATATTTAGGGATAAATCGGACTTTATCTACCAAGGCAGGTATTAGAAAAACGAGCGAGGTCCCTCATTGGACAATGATTCAATCCTGAATGGTTCAAACCTGGACTGATGATTTAATCCCTCTCGGTTCAATATGGGTCTGACAATTTCATCCCGCCCAGTTTCAGATTGTATCGATGATTCAATCCAACTGGTTCAATCCTCTTCATTATCGTACAAGATATTCAGTTGTGTTAATCTCTTCAGGAAGCGTCGCTCATACGGGCAACCGGTAGCCACAATAAATAAACGTAAAACACACACTGATGTGCATAAGAGGGGTCTCATAAGTCAGAAATTGCTGGCCCTTTCAATAGGGGTGACAATATAACAAGCAAACACTTTACTTTTATTATTTATATTGGTACTCCAATAATGATGGGGTGTCCTGTTTAAAGCGACATTACATCGCAAAAGGCCAAAGCATGCATTTTTTCACGTATTAATGCATTGCTATTACAAATTCTTCCAAATACATTTGAACACTAATATTGATTCAATAAACAATGTTTTTGTGGTCTACAAACTTTCAAAAGTGAAAGTAGGATTCATATAATGGTCATTCACGCTCCTGGATTGATGTTTAACTGTCATTGGAGTCAATACTAAACCAATGATACTGTCGTTTAGAGATAATTTAACTACAGATAAATATGTGAGATATAACGGTAAATATGTACTATAAATGGTGTTATTCAGCATACACGCGTTGTATTACACATGGATGTCCACCCTATTTACATTATTTTGTTGTCAACAAACCGCGTATGCGACGTTTTTTCATTAGAAGAAATACTCATTTTTTGAGGCAAATAATTATTTGTACAAAATTTATACCATATAATAGGAAATTACATTCTGTAGAAATTTGCGTTTTTACAGATGTAGTGTCGCTTTAAACATGCTTAGTTTATACACATTTATTTTAGCTTGATTGCGAAACAAGTTCTTACATCTTTATATTAAGGGGCTATCTTGTCTTCAATGTGCTAGATATTGACTCAAAACAAATACACCAGGCTTCTTTTTATTAAATTAAATATTGGCATCTGCGCTATCACGACTTTCTTAAATATGTTTGGATCACATACACTTGGGGTTTGAGCAAATGTTTGCGTGTTCAAAACCACAAAACAAAAAAACATTTCTTTGTGTGTGGTGGTGTGTGTGGGGGTAATAACGCTGTTACACTATAGGCTTGACACTATACATAAATATATACATAACACTATAACCCGGCATTACTGGTTTCCGGCGATGTAGTACATAACATACTCATACAGATTTTGAATGTTCATACACTGCAAATAATTTCAAATAACTGAATAAACAACATTTTACCTTCCATTCATAAAAATCTGGAATATAATCCATCGTATAATATTTGAACAAAGTTGATACAACGGAGGCACTCCCAGTAATGTGGAATGACGTCACTAGTTTTTACCTAACTGTGGAAATTGCCTATAGCCCGAGCAAAAGTATGTAAACAACATTTCTTTTTAACAAAACAATATAAATAAGGAACACTAACTTAATAACAGGCTTACAGACGGATATGTATTACAGTGGTAATCCAGGGATCGCAGGTTCGATCCCCCGTCTGACCCTAATAAAATTAACAGTCTTTCAGATGGGACGTTAAACCGAGGTCTCGTGTCGGTGCTTTACACCGTGCACGTAAAAGAACCAGAGGAGATTCTGGAATGGGTCTCTGTCTGTATCATGCACTATCCTCCAAAATCTAAAATAACTAATCTCTTCAGGAGGCGTCGCTCATATGGGCAACCGGTAGCGACGATAAATAAACGTAAACACACAAAAGAGAAGAAATAGCATTGTTGAATGGGTCCGGGCCGATTTCTTTTATTTGGTTTCGGGAAATGAAACACACACAATAACAGGCTTAGTCTATCATTTTTACTCAAAATTCATTTGTTGGACAATATGCTGTCTATATACTAGTAATGTATTTACAACACTAACATTTAGTTTGACTTAGACAAACACACAGGGCATAAGAAGTCGTCCTAATTACTCTGGCCCCTCCATCCATCGCACATATCATACAGTGCCCAACAGAGATTATGGTTCACCGGAGGCGAGGGTAAATATATGCTCAATCATCAGAGAATAACTAGGTTTACACAACCATGGATATCAGTTGGAGAGCCTCTGTGACAACACATGGACATGCAGGCGAAAAACGGTGAAAGTTGATATTTTCAATAAGGACCCCTTGTGTGTAATAATGGATGAGTCATTTATGTAAACATGTAACAGTGAAACTATGATGACATTATTTATTCGTAAATATATTGGTGTTGCAGACGACGTATGTGTGATTTTGGCAAGACATTTGCTGATTTAGTTTAAACTGTATTTATTAAAGTATACATTTATATATATCTATATTCGGACAGATGTGTACAAAATTGTTTCAGATAGGGCCATTTTACTGATCGATGCGAAATCTGACATCCCACAACGTAGAATCCCTGTACTTAAATATATATACTAGTACCCCCAAACGTGCCGAATCCCTGTGATGGGGACATGAATGGGAATAGTGAAATTAGTGAAAACAGGGTTAGTTTGAAGTTTATTTACCTGTCTGACCCCCATTATCAGCGAAAAAGCGACTTTAAAAGTAAAATGTATTGTTAATTTACATTGTCGGTAACTGGAGCATGAAATATCTCTTGAGCTCTCGTGACCGTGACTTGCTAATCCCGCAGTTAGGTGAAAACACGTTCTCGCCGAAAACTCTTCACCCCGGGATACATAAATATATATAGCATTTTAAAACTTGCTTGGAATGGCGTTAACTTTTTTAAGTATAGTGTCAAGTCTATAAAGTGTTCTTAACCCCGCCCCCTCCAAAACAACAATTTTTTGATTTGCGGTTTTGAACCCGCAAGCATTGTGCTGGACTCCAGACCCCAGGCGTATGTGGCTTGAATATGGCCTAAGCAATGTGTATGTATAGTGTCACGCCTATGTTTTATGAAATTGTTCTTAAAAATAAAAACATGTTTTGTTTTGAACCCGCAACCATTAGTCCAGACCTCTATATAGATAATGAACTCTATAGATAATGCTATGTGCAAGTCATAAAGACAAAATGATCTACATAGCTATATTTAAAAGCAGACATTTTAGAGGGAGTACGAGTCGAGACTGCTAGTAAAAGTCGGCGTGGAATTAAGGTATAGTGTGGGTGAACTATGTTATGGTGATCTACAGCAACTAGTTCATTTCTTATTTTGTAGCATGATGCATTATTTCGTCTATGTTCTACGGGTTTCCAGTTGTTTTCCAACCACTAGTGTAGTTGTAATCATTAAATATATAACGGGCTGCAGATCTTTGGACCATTTCTAGTTTGTAGGTAAGGTGTTTCTGCCAGGCAGGGAGTCCATACTGGAGCAGTATTCAAACCTGTGGGCGGACATAAGTGGTATATGCAGTTTCTATGACCCGTCGGGCTTTTCAGATTTAATGAGAGACAGGTACGACTTGGAGCTTGAGGGGCCCCGACGAGCACTGAATGTCAAATCCGAACTCCTTAAATCCTTGGCTATCAGAGTCCAGTGAGACTACAGCTTGAATACGGCTAAAACATATGGTCGCCCATACCCAAACACTGATTTATCGTACCTCTACTGTTACAGACATGCCCCATCTCTAAATATACACCGTCTATACTTCCGTCGTATTGACAATAGGTTGTTCCTTATGAATAAATTGCATAATGATCTGGTTGCTATCGTCACTACAATACCCATTTCCCACATAGCACGTCACTGTCAGTCCTTAAGCTACAGGAAAATTACAACAACAGCATACTTCAACAGGTTTTTCCTTTTCCCAAGGAACCATCTTCCTCTTGACATTGTCTATCTCCATACCATGGCATAGAGCAGCAGTTCAATGCGCTGTTCGATCACGTATGTACATGTATACATGTATGTATGTTCCTTTAATGTCAAACCCCTCGCGGGGACTTATACATGTTTTCCTGGGCAGGCTTAGCCGACCTAAGCGATTAACCAGTACTAAGCAATATGTGTGAGGTGCCTTGCTCAATGACACTACATACGTGGCCTGGCCGAGTATCGAACCCGGGACCGTTCGATTCCAAATCCGAAGCTCTACCACTGGATCACGGACGCCACGTCTGTCCCTAGTTGTTGTGTTTAGCTGCTTTTAACTTTTGACCAAACTTATGTTTCTTTTCTCTTTTATATAATTTTGCTTTTGACCGTTTATCCTTCTAATGTCTCTGCGGATTGACATGAAAGGAAGAAAGAAAGATAGATATATCTATACAGTAAATAAATATTTAGTCGTATCTAACCGCAATTTATGCATGCGTCTCGTGATTCCGATTTTTAATCGTCTGTAGATTTTGGCACTGGAAAAACTGTAAAGGATGGGCCTTTGTTAATTTGCACTACTCTGTGTTTGCAACGTTTCAACACACATTGGTATAAACACGTAAACGATGTATTTATCGAGAACTATAATGATGAACTATAATGATATAATATTTGTATTACCCCACCCACCCCGTTTGGCTTATGGTTTAGCTTGTATGTTTATAATGCACATTTCTACATTTATCATGTACATATATAACTATATCTATATTTGCTTATGTTCATGCTTATATATTACATTGTATTTGTTTGTTCGGGTTTTACACCTTCATCAGCACCATTTTGGGCTATATGATATATCACAGACTTTCAGTGTGTGAGTTTCAGACACCGGTCACTTGCCTACAGGTCATCCCTAATAATTAGTGATAGCAAGATTGGTAACATGTCCAACCAAGGTGTAATGCATACCGAGCGATGGTAAATTCTGGTAATACAATGATGGTGATAAGTTCCGAGTGTGTTTTTGAAGTGTTAAATGTTGTGTCTCCATCTCCAGTGTTATCACTTGTGTTATAGTTCATCTAAGTGGTGAAATTAATTGTGAAGTCTAGAGGAATTCACGGCAGCTGTTAGAACAGCGTCTGTCGCGTCGACTTACTAGACAACCTTCAATCTGTATATCGTTTTAACTGTACATTTCGGACGTAGTAACCGGGGACACATATTGAACCCCACGTTTGAAGTAAAAAAATGGAGAAACCTATAATGAGGCATTTTGTCGGACACAGCCAGAACGACGTCCGTGTACACATATTGTAACAAATCAGTGAAGAAGGCCGTACATACAGACAATTAATAGAAGTGGATTAAAAAGTTGGCTACAGGATTACCACATGGCTGCAATATTAAAATTGTTTGATTGAGCTGTATCCGGCAGTTACTGTCACATCCAGAATAGTATTGGTTATGTGAGTGCACAGCTAATGCGTAATGTCATTTGTCTCGTCACTTTTGACATACATGAAGTCATTCAATATTATAAACATTGTAATTTTAGAGGAAAACACACAAAAAACTTTGCATCCCGACGAAGGCCATGGGACAGAAAATTCAAAAACGAGTAAATTTATATTCTGTCTATAATGAACTGTGGTCTCCGTTTGGATACAGAACAATTTGTATTTACACATTATTGAGTGTCAATTACAGCCATGTTGAAGATTCAAGAAGCAGGTACATTTGGCTTATCTTCGATTCCATCTCTAAAACCCCTTGCCGGATTTTGATGAAACTTCATAGCAGTGATCACAATCAAGCCTAGTTGTTCATGCAGAGGCCTATAATCTGTACTGTACAGCTTAAAGATTTTATAAGAACGCATTTTGTCCGAGATTCATCTCTAAAACCCCTTGCCGGATTTTGATGAAACTTCATAGCAGTGATCACAATCAAGCCTAGTTGTTCATGCAGAGCCTATAATCTGTACTGTACAGCTTAAAGATTTTATAAGAACGCAATTTGTCCGAGATTCATCTCTAAAACCCCTTTCCGGATTTTGATGAAACCTTACAGGACTGATGAGTTGGTAGAGCTATCCGACGGTCATGGATTCCAGCCCCATGGCGGGTCACTAACTTTAGCTCATTTTTTGCTCAATCACTTCAATGGCGACGAGGATATAGCTGGTGGTAGCGCGGCTCTAAGTTAAAGTGATCGGAGTAAAAGTAGGAAGAGTGACAGCATATTATATTTTGGCGTGGGTAGACCATCACCCGGCTAGATCAGTCTTGTCCCTAACATCCACTCTTTCTTTGTTTGTCACATTAGTAGCGACATGGATTTCTGGTATGAGCGCGGCTCCAGGGATCGGAGTGCAGCTCCTAGGGAATAAAAGAAAGAAGAGTAGTGTATTTCGTTGTGGGTAGAACATCGGCCCAGCTAGCTCAGTTTGTAGAGATGTCCGACTTGGTTTGGGAGGTCGTTGATTCGAGTCCCACATCTTGTCACTACCTTCCACTCTTTCTTTGCTTGGTCACATTAGTAGCAACATGGATTTATAAATATTTAATAATACAAATACAACATTGCATCTATTCCAGTAATGGTCCTGCTACGTAATTCAACAGATACAGAATACTAGTAAATATTACAAATTTATATAAGTTTTGATAATTTCTCTTATTTTGCAGATCAAACAAGATCAGCCTCAAGTATTTTGCAGATCAAACAGCATCAGACTTAAGACATTGGTACAGATTTAAATAAACAGAATAATTCTGATTCTTTATCATGGCAAGAGGTGGTCCAACTTTGGTAAGTAATTATTCTGTGTCAACCATTAACAGGATTTGTGTGTGCTTTGAGTTTAAGCTTTTCATTGATGGCAAGTGGGCATTAGTAGATACATCTTATGATTCTGTAGACACTATAATTTAATACACCTACCGTTATATTTGATGCATAGAACGCACACCTACCGTTATATTCGATGCATAGAGCGCAACATCTACCATTATATTTGATGCATAGAGCGCACAACTACCATTATATTCAATGCATAGAGCGCACACCTACCGTTATATTTGATGCATAAAGCGCACAATTACCATTATATTCGATGCATAGAGCGCACACTTACCGTTAAATTTGATGCATAGAACGCACATATACCGTTATATTCGATGCATAGAGCGCAACATCTACCATTATATTCGATACATAGAGCGCACACCTACCATTATATTTGATGCATAGAGCGCACACCTACCGTTATATTCGATGCATAAAGCGCACAATTACCATTATATTCAATGCATAGAGTGCACACCTACCGTTAAATTTGATGCATAGAACGCACACATACCGTTATATTCGATGCATAGAGCGCAACACCTACCATTATATTTGATGCATAGAGCGCACACCTACCGTTATATTCGATGCATAAAGCGCACACCTACCGTTATATTCGATGCATAGAGCGCAACATCTACCATTATATTCGATGCATAGAGCGCACAACTACCATTATATTCGATGCATAGAGCACACACCTACCGTTATATTTGATGCATAGAGCGCACACCTACCGTTATATTCGATGCATAGAGCGCAACATCTACCATTATATTTGATGCATAGAGCGCACAACTACCATTATATTCAATGCATAGAGCGCACACCTACCGTTATATTTGATGCATAAAGCGCACAATTACCATTATATTCGATGCATAGAGCGCACACCTACCGTTAAATTTGATGCATAGAACGCACATATACCATTATATTCGATGCATAGAGCGCACACCTACCGTTAAATTTGATGCATAGAACGCACACATACCGTTATATTCGATGCATAGAGCGCAACATCTACCATTATATTCGATGCATAGAGCGCACACCTACCATTATATTTGATGCATAGAGCGCAACATCTACCATTATATTTGATGCATAGAGCGCACACCTACCATTATATTTGATACATAGAGCGCACACCCACCGTTATATTTGATGCATAGAGCGCACACCTACCGTTATATTTGATGCATAGAGCGCACAACTACCGTTATATTTGATGCATAGAGCGCACAACTACCATTATATTTGATGCATAGATCGCACACCTACCGTTATATTCGATGCATAGAGCGCAACATCTACCATTATATTCGATGCATAGAGCGCACACCTACTGTTATATTCGATGCATAGAGTGCACACCTACCATTATATTCGATGCATTGAGTGCACACCTGCCGTTATATTCGATGCATAGAGCGCACAACTACCATTATATTCGATGCATAGAGTGTACAACTACCATTATATTCGATGCATAGAGTGCACACCTACCATTATATTCGATGCATTGAGTGCACACCTGCCGTTATATTCGATGCATAGAGCACACATTTTTAAATAAAATTCTTGTCAAATTTTTCTACTGCGCTATTATACACATTTCTTTGACATCAGGTTGTACTTCAAGGTCAAGGTCAAATAGGATCGAAGGTCAAATTCCTTTTAGTAATAACCTGCTATGTACTGCTTGGAATTTCTTCAAATACTACATTACTGTATTGAACATGTGCTACGGGAGGAAAACTAAAGTCTGTCCCACCTTTCTGTAGAACCTCTGTCTGTCCCACCTATCTGTGGAACCTATCTGTCCCACCTATCTGTAGAACCTCTGTCTGTCCCACCTATCTGTGGAACCTATCTGTCCCACCTATCTGTAGAACCTCTGTCTGTCCCACCTATCTGTGGAACCTCTGTCTGTCCCACCTATCTGGAACCTCTGTCTGTCTCACCTATCTGTGGAACCTCTGTCTGTCTCACCTATCTGTAGAACCTCTGTCTGTCTCACCTATCTGCGGAACCTCTGTGTGTCTCACCTATCTGTGGAACCTCTGTCTGTCTCACCTATCTGTAGAACCTCTGTGTGTCTCACCTATCTGCGGAACCTCTGTCTGTCTGTCTCACCTATCTGTGGAACCTCTGTCTGTCCCACCTATCTGTGGAACCTCTGTCTGTCCCAGCTATCTGTGGAATTTCATTAAATTGACATAAATAGATGCTCAAAGTTGAGACAGACTTTAGTTACCGAGGAAACAAGTTAGTAGTTACTAAAGAAAAAGTTTAATTAACACTAAAATGGCATTTCCCCTTATTGGTTGTTTAATGGAGGTTTTACTGTAGTAGTTACAGAATACTAATTTTAATTAACACAAGCATCAGGTGCTTTGTTTAAAGTTTATTTATTTTACAACGATTGCGAAGCAAGTTCTAACATCTTATATTAATCACTCTCGTTGGCGCAAATGAAGGCGTATATATGTGGTCATTCCGGAGTACCCAGAGAAAACCTACCTGTCAGATCTGGCGACCACCGTACCATCTCGCATACTTCCCGTCGAGGATCGAACCCAGGTTGCAGTGGTGAGAAGCGCGCGCGCTAACCACTGCGCTAATCCGACAGCCAATCGTGCTTTGTTTTCTGGTAAAACTTATCTTATGCCCACACAATGTTTTAAATAATAAAAAATACCACCTATAATGTTATGCCAAGCCAAACAATGTTAAAGGATGGTCTATTGTACAATTCATGAAATACTGTTTTCTATTGCCACTGTAGGAAGAATTGGAGAAGATGAACCTTGAACATTTCCTTGACAAGGATGTTGACCTCACTCAGTTCTTCAACAATAATGAGCTGCAGGCCATGAGCTTTCTACAGCAGAGGAGGCTAAAAAACATTGCTCAGAATTACGAAGTCATGTTATATATGGGTATGCTGACTACTTAAAAGTATCTATGAATGAGGGAGATATACAGTGGGAGATACTAAAATTATTGCAGCTATGGTATACTAAAATGTGTAGTTTATGAATGAGGGAGATACTAAGTTAGGGAGATATACAAAGTGTGGGAGATACTAGAATTATTGCAGCTATGGTATACTAAAATGTGTAGTCTATGAATGAGGGAGATACTAAGTTAGGGAGATATACAAAGTGTGGGAGATATTAGAATTATTGCAGCTATGGTATACTAAATGTGTAGTTTATGAATGAGGGAGATACTAAGTTAGGGAGATATACAAAGTGTGGGAGATATTAGAATTATTGCAGTTATGGTATACTAAAATGTGTAGTTTATGAATGAGGGAGATACTAAGTTAGGGAGATATACAAAGTGTGGGAGATATTAGAATTATTGCAGCTATGGTATACTAAATGTGTAGTTTATGAATGAGGGAGATACTAAGTTAGGGAGATATACAAAGTGTGGGAGATACTAGAATTATTGCAGTTATGGTATACTAAAATGTGTAGTTTATGAATGAGGGAGATACTAAGTTAGGGAGATATACAAAGTGTGGGAGATACTAGAATTATTGCAGTTATGGTATACTAAAATGTGTAGTTTATGAATGAGGGAGATACTAAGTTAGGGAGATATACAAAGTGTGGGAGATACTAGAATTATTGCAGTTATGGTATACTAAAATGTGTAGTTTATGAATGAGGGAGATACTAAGTTAGGGAGATATACAAAGTGTGGGAGATACTAGAATTATTGCAGCTATGGTATACTAAAATGTGTAGTTTATGAATGAGGGAGATACTACGTTAGGGAGATATACAATGTGTGGGAGATACTAGAATTGTTGCAGCTATGGTATACTAAAATGTGTAGTTTATGAATGAGGGAGATACTAAGTTAGGGAGATATACAAAGTGTGGGAGATACTAGAATTATTGCAGCTATGGTATACTAAAATGTGTAGTTTATGAATGAGGGAGATACTAGGTTAGGGAGATATACAACGTGTGGGAGATACTAGAATTATTGCAGCTATGGTATACTAAAATGTGTAGTTTATGAATGAGGGAGATACTAAGTTAGGGAGATATACAAAGTGTGGGAGATACTAGAATTATTGCAGCTATGGTATACTAAAATGTGTAGTTTATGAATGAGGGAGATACTAGGTTAGGGAGATATACAACGTGTGGGAGATACTAGAATTATTGCAGCTATGGTATACTAAAATGTGTAGTTTATGAATGAGGGAGATACTAAGTTAGGGAGATATACAAAGTGTGGGAGATATTAGAATTATTGCAGCTATGGTATACTAAATGTGTAGTTTATGAATGAGGGAGATACTAAGTTAGGGAGATATACAAAGTGTGGGAGATACTAGAATTATTGCAGTTATGGTATACTAAAATGTGTAGTTTATGAATGAGGGAGATACTAAGTTAGGGAGATATACAAAGTGTGGGAGATATTAGAATTATTGCAGCTATGGTATACTAAATGTGTAGTTTATGAATGAGGGAGATACTAAGTTAGGGAGATATACAAAGTGTGGGAGATATTAGAATTATTGCAGTTATGGTATACTAAAATGTGTAGTTTATGAATGAGGGAGATACTAAGTTAGGGAGATATACAAAGTGTGGGAGATATTAGAATTATTGCAGCTATGGTATACTAAATGTGTAGTTTATGAATGAGGGAGATACTAAGTTAGGGAGATATACAAAGTGTGGGAGATACTAGAATTATTGCAGCTATGGTATACTAAAATGTGTAGTTTATGAATGAGGGAGATACTAAGTTAGGGAGATATACAAAGTGTGGGAGATACTAGAATTATTGCAGTTATGGTATACTAAAATGTGTAGTTTATGAATGAGGGAGATACTAAGTTAGGGAGATATACAAAGTGTGGGAGATACTAGAATTATTGCAGCTATGGTATACTAAAATGTGTAGTTTATGAATGAGGGAGATACTAAGTTAGGGAGATATACAAAGTGTGGGAGATACTAGAATTATTGCAGCTATGGTATACTAAAATGTGTAGTTTATGAATGAGGGAGATACTAAGTTAGGGAGATATACAAAGTGTGGGAGATACTAGAATTATTGCAGCTATGGTATACTAAAATGTGTAGTTTATGAATGAGGGAGATACTAGGTTAGGGAGATATACAACGTGTGGGAGATACTAGAATTATTGCAGCTATGGTATACTAAAATGTGTAGTTTATGAATGAGGGAGA
This sequence comes from Archivesica marissinica, assembly GCA_014843695.1. NCBI lineage: Eukaryota > Metazoa > Mollusca > Bivalvia > Venerida > Vesicomyidae > Archivesica > Archivesica marissinica. The sequence continues at coordinate 27,820,854 of CM026388.1, forward strand.
TATTAGGTTAGGGAGATATACAAAGTGTGGGAGATACTAGAATTATTGCAGCTATGGTATACTAAAATGTGTAGTCTATGAATGAGGGAGATGCTAGGTTAGGGAGATATACAATGTGTGGGAGATACTAGAATTATTGCAGCTATGGTATACTAAAATGTGTAGTTTATGAATGAGGGAGATACTAGGTTAGGGAGATATACAATGTGTGGGAGATACAATGTACTAGAAATATTGCATCTATGATATACTAAAATGTGTAGTTTATGAATGAGGGAGATACTAAGTTAGGGAGATATACAACGTGTGGGAGATACTAGAATTATTGCAGCTATGATATACTAAAATGTGTAGTTTATGAATGAGGGAGATACTAGGTTAGGGAGATATGCAAAGTGTGGGAGATACTAGAATTATTGCAGCTATGGTATACTAAAATGTGTAGTTTATGAATGAGGGAGATATTAGGTTAGGGAGATATACAACGTGTGGGAGATACTAGAATTGTTGCAGCTATGGTATACTAAAATGTGTAGTTTATGAATGAGGGAGATACTAGGTTAGGGAGATATACAAAGTGTGGGAGATACTAGAATTATTGCAGCTATGGTATACTAAAATGTGTAGTTTATGAATGAGGGAGATACTAGGTTAGGGAGATATACAATGTGTGGGAGATACAATGTACTAGAAATATTGCATCTATGATATACTAAAATGTGTAGTTTATGAATGAGGGAGATACTAAGTTAGGGAGATATACAATGTGTGGGAGATACTAGAAATATTGCAGCTATGGTATACTAAAATGGACATAAATAGTTTTCTTAACAGTTTTAGAACAGAAAGTAGTTTTTATGAAGTTGGTTTAGTATTCAAATTTAAAAAGGTTTTCTATCAAAAGTCAGCAATTTAGCAGTCTGCAGTCTTTGAAAACTTAGATTTTGAGACAATATTCCAGAAAAGCTGACAGAACCGCGTTGCAGCCAGAGTCTGTAAGTTTGAACCCCGTCAGAACCACTGTGGTTGGGCCCTTAGGCAAGGGATTTAAATCTACATTTTCTCTTCTCTCTCCCTCGAGAGTGATTAATATAATGTTGTAAGAAATTGTTTCGCAATTAAGCTAAAGTAAACTTATATGAACGGTCAAGGTTGCATTCGTAGGATATAGGTCCATTATTGATGTATTGATGTTCTCAAGAGCATGGCTTGACAATCTATTGTAGGATATTGATGTATTGATGTTCTCAACAGCATGGGACCATCTATTGTAGGATATTGATGTATTGATGTTCTCAACAGCATGGCTTGACCATCTATTGTAGGATATTGATGTATTGATGTTCTCAACAGCATGGCTTGATCATCTATTGTAGGCTATTGATGTATTGATGTTCTCAACAGCATGGCTTGATCATCTATTGTAGGATATTGATGTATTGATGTTCTCAACAGCATTGCTTGATCATCTATTGTAGGATATTGATGTTCTCAACAGCATGGCTTGACCATCTATTGTAGGCTATTGATGTATTGATGTTCTCAACAGCATGGCTTGACCATCTATTGTAGGATATTGATGTATTGATGTTCTCAACAGCATGGGACCATCTATTGTAGGATATTGATGTATTGATGTTCTCAACAGCATGGCTTGACCATCTATTGTAGGATATTGATGTATTGATGTTCTCAACAGCATGGGACCATCTATTGTAGGATATTGATGTATTGATGTTCTCAGCAGCATGGGACCATCTATTGTAGGATATTGATGTATTGATGTTCTCAGCAGCATGGGACCATCTATTGTAGGATATTGATGTATTGATGTTCTCAACAGCATGGGACCATCTATTGTAGGATATTGATGTATTGATGTTCTCAGCAGCATGGGACCATCTATTGTAGGATATTGATGTATTGATGTTCTCAGCAGCATGGGACCATCTATTGTAGGATATTGATGTATTGATGTTCTCAACAGCATTGCTTGACCATATTGTAGGATTTTCATATAGTTTGACACAAATATTCACTTCCCTCCTACCCCCATACTTCCCTCCTACCCCCATAATCCCCGCCTACCCTCCATAACCGCCTCTTACCTCCATACTCCCAACCTATGCCCTGTACTCACTTCTTACCACCCGTACACCCCTGATACCCATTACTCCCAGCCTACACCCTGTACTCCCCAATTTTTATCTTCATTGTTTTGTGAAAGTAAAGTGTTTGTTTATTATAGTGTCACCCCTATTGAACCGGCCAGCCATTTCTGACTTATGAGACACCTTTTATGGACATCAGTACTTCCCGAATCCTATCCTTGAAAGCCAGGCGCCTGGCTGATAGGCAGTCGGTAACCATTATTTTACTAGCTGGCGGCTCACCAACCATATCATAATGAACTACAGACAAGGTTCGAACCTTTGTTCTCTCGCTCTGTAGGCGGATGCCTTAACCACTAGGGCACGGAGATGTACGGAGTATTGTATTGCGCTGGTGTCCCACAAAGTACAGTTCCATGATCAATCTAATAAGAGTGCATTATCAATATGTTTTTCTAGGGTTGCCAGCTATCAAGCCAGAGTTTATGAAAGGTCCAGCATACAGAGCAAAACAGGCTAAGCTCAGAGAACAGGCTAAGCTCAGAGAACAGGCAGGTGACCCGACTGTGGTAGAACGGCGCAAGTCTCACAGTGACAGCGATGAAACCTGGACTCCTGGCGTGGAAAGGAAGAAAATAGCTAAAGGTTTGCTTGTATACCACTGTAACCTATCATCACTGATGGTCACGGGTTCGAGACCTGCTCAGACCGTGTCTCATTTATATGAAAAAGTTGGCAGTTTCTTACGGAGGTTGGTGCACCCAAGTACTGGTTAACCACTGGAGCCTGCCCAGGAAAGGTGTTGTTAAGTAAACTGCCCGCCGGCGATATAGCCCGAATTGGTGCTGATGCAGGCGTATAACCCGAAATATATAAATATATATATAGAATATACTGCAATGGTCAATTGTTCTATTCCTTTGTCCGATTAGCCACCCGTTCTTGTCACATTCTCTCACAGAGCTTTTTCCTTGGCATTTCACCAGCAGACCTCAGACATGAGGATGATTTGGAGAATTGGATTCCTGTGGTGCCTAAATTCTTCCTATCTCCCTATTTGTGCTCAGGGTGAAGTTTCACATAAACAGAGTCGCTATTTTGAAAGGGTATTTCAACTTCTTACTGACGAACAATTAGTCACGATTATGATTGGCAGGCGCATTCTAGAACAGTCAGTTAATCTAAGATGTATGTTTTTTGCCATAAACCAACCAAGATGTGTTGCAATCAGTGTCTGTATCAAGATATGTGTAGCTAATATTGTTGGGCTTTAATAGCATTCTTCAAAAGCAGCTTGCAGCACACGTGGTCGGGTTTGCACTCACAAAATACCTCAAAACCAAATGAATTACTTTTTGCAGACTACTTTATACTATTGAAAATGCATTCCACATGAATGTTGTATTTCCACATGAATGTTGTATTTCCACATGAATGTTGTATTTCCACATGAATGTTGTATTTCCACATGAATGTTGTATTTGAATGTTGTATTTCCTCCACATGAATGTTGTATTTCCTCCACATTAATGTTGTATTTCCTCCACATGAATGTTGTATTTCCGCCACATGAATGTTGTATTTCCACATGAATATTGTATTTCCACATGAATGTTGTATTTCCACACGAATGTTGTATTTCCACATGAATGTTGTATTTCCACACGAATGTTGTATTTCCACACGAATGTTGTATTTCCACATGGATGTTGTATTTCCACATGAATAGTGTATTTCCACATGAATGTTGTATTTCCACATGAATGTTGTATTTCCACTTGAATGTTGTATTTCCACATGAATGTTGTATTTCCTCCACATTAATGTTGTATTTCCTCCACATGAATGTTGTATTTCCGCCACATGAATGTTGTATTTCCACTTGAATGTTGTATTTCCACATGAATGTTGTATTTGAATGTTGTATTTCCTCCACATGAATGTTGTTATTTCCTCCACATGAATGTTGTATTTCCTCCACTTGAATGTTGTATTTCCTCCACATGAATGTTGTATGTCCACACGAATGTTGTATTTCCACATGAATGTTTTCCACACGAATGTTGTATTTCCACTTGAATGTTGTATTTCCACATGAATGTTGTATTTGAATGTTGTATTTCCTCCACATGAATGTTGTATTTCCTCCACTTGAATGTTGTATTTCCTCCACATGAATGTTGTATGTCCACACGAATGTTGTATTTCCACATGAATGTTGTATTTCCACATGAATGTTGTATTTGAATGTTGTATTTCCTCCACATGAATGTTGTATTTCCTCCACATGAATGTTGTATTTCCTCCACATGAGTGTTGTATTTCCTCCACATGAATGTTGTATTTCCACACGAATGTTGTATTTCCTCCACATGAATGTTGTATTTCCAGCAAAGAGAAGCTATCCGTCGTTTCTCACGCCAAAGAAACGTAAACTGAGTAAAGAGGACACCAATGGACATCCAAAGGTTTGTTTTGTCCTGACATTGATTGTTAACGCCTGATATATGTCTTACATAAATTCACTAAAAAATGTCAGGAACACATGATAGGAAATTATCAGTACTGTCATTTATATTTCAAATATTTTATCTGTAGCAGGAGGGAGATATCATATAGAAATGGTCTCTATCTGTATATCCGTACTAACAAATACATAGCAGGAGGGAGATATCATATAGAAATGGTCTCTGTCTGTATATCCGTACCAACAGATGTATAGCAGGAGGGAGATATCATATAGAAATGGTCTGTCTGTATATCCGTACCAATAAATGTATAGCAGGAGGGAGATATCATATAGAAATGGTCTCTGTCTGTATATCCGTACCAACAGATGTATAGCAGGAGGGAGATATCATATAGAAATGGTCTCTGTCTGTATATCTGTACCAACAGATGCATAGCAAGAGGGAGATATCATATAGAAATGGTCTCTGTCTGTATATCCGTACCTAACAGATGCATAGCAGGAGGGAGATATCATATAGAAATGGTCTCTGTCTGTATATCTGTACCTAACAGATGTATAGCAGGAGGGAGATTTCATATAGAAATGGTCTCTGTCTGTATATCTGTACCAACAGATGTATCGCAGGAGGGAGATATCATATAGAAATGGTCTCTGTCTGTATATCCGTACCAACAGATGTATAGCAGGAGAGAGACATCATATAGAAATGGTCTCTGTCTGTATATCTGTACCAACAGATGTATAGCAGGAGGGAGATATCATATAGAAATGGTCTCTGTCTGTATATCCGTACCAACAGATGTATAGCAGGAGGGAGATATCATATAGAAATGGTCTGTCTGTATATCCGTACCAATAAATGTATAGCAGGAGGGAGATATCATATAGAAATGGTCTCTGTCTGTATATCTGTACCAACAGATGTATAGCAAGAGGGAGATATCATATAGAAATGGTCTCTGTCTGTATATCCGTACCTAACAGATGCATAGCAGGAGGGAGATATCATATAGAAATGGTCTCTGTCTGTATATCTGTACAAACAAATGCATAGCAGGAGGGAGATATCATATAGAAATGGTCTCTGTCTGTATATCCATGCCTAACAGATGCATAGCAGGAGGGAGATATATCATATAGAAATGGTCTCTGTCTGTATATCTGTACCTAACAGATGTATAGCAGGAGGGAGATTTCATATAGAAATGGTCTCTGTCTGTATATCCGTACCAACTAATGTATAGCAGGAGGGAGATATCATATAGAAATGGTCTCTGTCTGTATATCTGTACCAACAAATGTATAGCAGGAGGGAGATATCAAATATAAATGGTCTATCTGTATATCCGTACCAACAATTGTATAGCAGGAGGGAGATATCATATAGAAATGGTCTCTGTCTGTATATCCGTACCAACAGATGTATAGCAGGAGGGAGATATCATATAGAAATGGTCTCTGTCTGTATATCTGTACCAACAGATGTATAGCAGGAGGGAGATATCATATAGAAATGGTCTCTGTCTGTATATCCGTACCAACAGATGTATAGCAGGAGAGAGACATCATATAGAAATGGTCTCTGTCTGTATATCTGTACCAACAAATGTATAGCAGGAGGGAGATATCATATAGAAATGGTCTCTGTCTGTATATCCGTACCTAACAGATGAATAGCAGGAGGGAGATATCATATAGAAATGGTCTCTGTCTGTATATCCGTACCAACAGATGTATAGCAAGAGGGAGATATCATATAGAAATGGTCTCTGTCTGTATATCCGTACCTAACAGATGCATAGCAGGAGGGAGATATCATATAGAAATGGTCTCTGTCTGTATATCCGTACCAACAAATGTATAGCAGGAGGGAGATATCATATAGAAATGGTCTCTGTCTGTATATCCGTACCAACTAATGTATAGCAGGAGGGAGATATCATATAGAAATGGTCTCTGTCTGTATATCCGTACCAACAAATGTATAGCAGGAGGGAGATATCATATAGAAATGGTCTCTGTCTGTATATCCGTACGAACAAATGTATAGCAGGAGGGAGATATCATATAGAAATGGTCTCTGTCTGTAATACAGACTCTGTATATCCATACCAACAGATGTATACTTAGTGGCTAGATGAACAATAGATATATATTACAGTCAAAGCATCCAAAATCGCCTGTCTCCCAGGCCAGGGCCAAATTTTAACTTGCGGACCGACTGTAACAACCAAAAAGTCATAAAAAATCAGTCCAGAAATTGTTGAAAAGCCAAGAAATCGGTTAAGTACGTTTTTCCAACAAACATAAATTGGTAAATATAATCTCTCGATAAGGTATATGCATTTATTCACACCTGTTTCCGGTCTAAGATCGATATACGACCTGCTTGACTGATCCATGATGATTGGTCCTATTGTTCGATGATCCCAAAGCCATACTTCCCCAGGGCACTAACTTCTCAATCCATGATACATAAGGGAAGTAACTGTTACAGTTATTTTCACAGACGGATATGTAGTCCAGTGGTAACATGCTGGACTGGTAATCCAGGGATCGCAGGTTCGATCCCCCGTCTGACCCTAATAAAATTAACAGTCTTTCAGATGGGACGTTAAACCGAGGTCTCGTGTCGGTGCTTTACATCGTGCATGTAAAAGAACCAGAGGAGACTCTGGAATGTGTCTCTGTCTGTATCATTGAACTATCCTCCAAAAATCTAAAATGACTAATCTCTTCAGGAGGCGTCTCTCATATGGGCAACTGGTAGCGACGATAAATAAGTGTAAAACACAGTTATTTTAAAATTACAACAGCAGATTAGAGCTGAAGACACTCAAAACAATACAATGGTAAGTGTAAAATATGGCCTTGAAAATGTGTGAAATTTCCTTGAAAAGTCCTTGAATTGAAGTGTATATATACATGTAGTATATTCGCTATATTGCACTGTAAAGCTTGACATCTTCCTCCCTTGCTGTTTGTGCATCTGTATAATCCATGTGGTATATTCGCTATATTGCACTGGAAAGCTTGACGTCTTCCTGCCTTGCTGTTTGTCCATCTGTATAACCCATGTGGTATATTCGCATAGACATCTTCCTCCCTTGCTGTTTGTCCATCTGTATAACCCATGTGGTATATTCGCTATATTGCACTGTAAAGCTTGACGTCTTCCTGCCTTGCTGTTTGTGCATCTGTATAACCCATGTGGTATATTCGCTATATTGCACTGTAAAGCTTGACATCTTCCTCCCTTGCTGTTTGTCCATCTGTATAACCCATGTGGTATATTCGCTATATTGCACTGGAAAGCTTGACGTCTTCCTCCCTTGCTGTTTGTCCATCTGTATAACCCATGTGGTATATTTGCTATATTGCACTGTAAAGCTTGACATCTTCCTCCCTTGCTGTTTGTCCATCTGTATAACCCATGTGGTATATTCGCATAGACATCTTCCTCCCTTGCTGTTTGTCCATCTGTATAACCCATGTGGTATATTCGCATAGACATCTTCCTCCCTTGCTGTTTGTCCATCTGTATAACCCATGTGGTATATTCGCATAGACATCTTCCTGCCTTGCTGTTTGTGCATCTGTATAACCCATGTGGTATATTCGCTATATTGCACTGTAAAGCTTGACATCTTCCTGCCTTGCTGTTTGTCCATCTGTATAATCCATGTGGTATATTCGCTATATTGCACTGTAAAGCTTGACGTCTTCCTCCTTTGCTGTTTGTCCATCTGTATAACCCATGTGGTATATTCGTTATATAGCACTGTAAAGCTTGACGTCTTCCTGCCTTGCTGTTTGTGCATCTGTATAACCCATGTGGTATATTTGCTATATTACACTGTAAAGCTTGACATTTGCCTGCCTTGTTGTTTGTCCATCTGTATAACCCATGTGGTATATTCGCTATATTGCTCTGTAAAGCTTGACGTCTTCCTCCCTTGCTGTTTGTGCATCTGTATAGCACAATGCACAGTAAACAGAAATCAGATTTATTGCAGTTTGAAAAGAAATTGGTGCAACGAGTGATTGAGAAGCGAGTGTACAACTTGAGAGAAAGAACATCGGGCAATTTAATGAATACAGAAATACCGGACGATGACCATTTTCTCTGTGAGCACATTATAATTTTGATTCTCAAATAGTTCTTAGCATAAGCATCTCGTATATCTATACTATATATTCTATCTGTATCTATCTATACTATATATTCTATCTGTATCTATCTATACTATATATTCTATCTGTATCTACCTATGCTATATATTCTGCAGCACCCGCTCATGAGTATTATGTGCGCATGAGTATTATGTGCAGATGCGCTGTCAGTGCAGAGAAATGATAGGAGGAAATATATACTATATGAACACGAGCGTATACCATAGATATTCTTATCTTCCATGCAACAACAGGTTGCTATTGACAACACGACCATATATCATAGACATTCTTATCTTCCATGCAATGACAGGTTGCTATTGACAACACGACCATATACCATAGACATTCTTATCTTCCATGCAAAGACAAGTTGCTACTGACAACACAAACATATACCGTAGACATTCTTAGCTTCCATGCAATGACAGGTTGCTATTGACAACACAAACATATACCATAGACATTCTTAGCTTCCATGCAATGACAAGTTGCTATTGACAACACGAGCATATACCATAGACATTCTTAGCTTCCATGCAATGACAGGTTGCTATTGACAACACGACCATATACCATAGATATTCTTAGCTTCCATGCAGTGACAGGTTGCTATTGACAACACGACCATATACCATAGATATTCTTATCTTCCATGCAATGACAGGTTGCTATTGACAACACAAGCATATACCATAGACATTCTTAGCTTCCATGCAATGACAGGTTGCTATTGACAACACAAACATATACCATAGACATTCTTATCTTCCATGCAATGACAGGTTGCTATTGACAACACAAGCATATACCATAGACATTCTTATCTTCCATGCAATGACAGGTTGCTATTGACAACACAAACATATACCATAGACATTCTTATCTTCCATGCAATGACAGGTTGCTATTGACAACACAAGCATATACCATAGACATTCTTAGCTTCCATGCAACGACAGGTTGCTATTGACAACACGGAATCCCACCAATTAGCCTCAATTATAAAGTTTGTTTGTAGTAAAGTGACAACATGAGAAATGTTACATTATTTGTCCTGTGACAATTGCAGACTGTCAGGATTGCAACAAGGAGTACGAAATGGACTGCCCCATTCACGGACCATTGGAATATATAAGGGACACAGAGGTTGGTATATTTGCACTTAATCCACTTGAAACTATATTGTATTTCGTTGCCAAAATGTTGCATGCTGCGCTGTGAGTATAAGCAAAGTTGATATATTTGTGATACTGTTCAAATCCCCACCGCTGATGTCAAATTATTTCATGTGTGGAAACTATCCAGCTAGCTTGTAGAAGGTCGATGGTTCTACCCGTGTGGCTCACCCTGCAAAGGTACATACCACCATACCAATTACAATTTGAAGGTCACCATTTGACCTCACAGCTGTCAGTGCTACTCCAAGCAAATAAACTGTCAGTGGTTCCCGCCATATAGATAGTTTGTTAAAACAAATAAACTGTCAGTGGTTCCCGGCATATAGATAGTTTGTTAAAACAAATAAACTGTCAGTGGTTCCCGGCATATAGATAGTTTGTTAAAACAAATAAACTGTCAGTGGTTCCCGGCATATAGATAGTTTGTTAAAACAAATAAACACTTTGTGGTTCCTGGCCTGCATGTAGTTCTTTTAGTAAATAAACTCTTGGTGGTTCCCGGCATACAGGTAGGTTGGAATTGGGAACACTGGAACCATGTGAAACTTGGCATTGCTGTATATCTTTGATTCGAGCGCGTGTGAAAGTTTTGGTTCCATATTTTGATGTACATGTCTGAGATATACGGGTGCAAGTGCTAGGTGTTCTATGTACAGGCCATACACTCATATTTTCAGATGTAGGCACCAGACTCTACAGACTGATGTAATAATCTGTTAACAATGCATGTATTTTCTTCCCACAGGTACCCATACTATATGACCAAGATAGAGCCTTGCACAGCCTGCCACCTGGACTGATTGTTAAGTCATCCTGTATCCAGGGAGCTGGTTTAGGTGCGTTTACAGAGAATGAGATACCAGCCCGTGTCATGTTCGGACCATATGGTGGAGTGAGAACCTGTGACCAGAAGAAAGCTCACGACTCCGGATACTGTTGGCAAGTAAGAAACAGGAGGGGAATTTTACATACACGAGCGTTCTGATTTGATTATGATTATTCTTCATATAAAAACAAACATCTTGTTATATTCTAATAATCCAATCAGAACGCTCGTTTCAACGCGAATTGCGCCGCTTTAGAAATTTTCAAAAAAAAATTGACAAATTCTACGAAATCTCTTTTTGACGTACATTTTTGCCGAATAAACCTACACGTTAGTGGAAACACATTTTATTGATAATGTTATTCACAGTTAAAACTCTCCCGTCGAAGATTTTTTTTGTTGCTGACAGAACCCGTGTCCTAGTATGGAAATGTGACCTGCTATGGCCAATGTCTGTGGCAATTGTTTGCAAGGTATACATGCATGCAGCTTAAAGTTGTGTTTTATTTGAAGAACAATATAAAGACTCGGGATAGGCGTTATATTTGGACAGATTTGTACAAAATTGTTTCAGATAGGGCCATTTTACTGATCGATGCGAAATCTGACATCCCACAGAGTAGAATCCCTGTACTTAAATATATATACTAGTACCCCCAAACGTGCCGAATCCCTGTACTTAAATATATATACTAGTACCCCCAAACGTGCCGAATCCCTGTGTTATGAACAGGAGATTCAAATTATGGTTTTCTGGGGAATTTTACAGTTAATATAAAAATATGATTGTTTATACCAGAGTGTTACGGAATAGAACTTATACAGTCAACATCGTACATGCGACCACTTCTATTAACCCATTCAACACCAAGTAACTGACATTGACTGGCGATGCATGATATTTTTAGACCAATAAATTAATAAGAATATTAAATTTGGACCAGTTCATTTATCAAAATGGGTAAATTTTGTCTAAAAAATAGTAATATTACTGGCAAAAAGTGCAGATCTTGATGAGCCGGCTCATCTGGATCTACTCTTTTTGTAAGCCTATTTAGAGGCCTGTGGTGTTGAAAGGGTTAAGCTATTGTTTTCTTAGACTCATAACTGAACCTCCTAAGTATATTCGAACATAAAAACATATATTCCTATTTGGAAAGAATGAAATTGTAGTGGTAAGCGATTGTCCCGTGAATATCCCGTTTCTTATGCCAGCAATATTAATAGAACATGCTAAAGTGATGCACGTACATTAATTTCATCGCTGTTATGGTGTGTTACGAAGAATACTAACTGAGTTAAAATAAGATTATATATTTTTCTGTGGAATTTTACAGTTAATAGAAACACAATTGGGTATGCAACTCGACAAAACTACACTTGAACCATCGGGCATTTTACACATGTCTAAATCAGCGAGTGTATACAATTGGCCAGTTTCCACCTGTCAGTCAAACTTATCAATAATCCAATCAACATTTCACACCCCCTCAAGCATTGTTTATATTCCAAATCCGGCGTGTTAAACATTCCGATAAAATCGAAAAAGTAATATATGGATTTGAACATGTATTTGATTTGAATACACGTGTAGTTTGCATTTCTGGAAAGGGCAGAATTCTTAAAATATTCCAATAATATCGAGAAATCGTCGCCAACATGAACCAAATTATGTTTTTTAATTCTCCAACGTCTCCCTTTTAAAATATTCCAAGAAATAAAGAAGTTATGGCGGGCCGCCATGCTTTCCGTTCTTTCCGAATGACATATACAGAGACCACCTGCTTTACTCATCTTCACACAGTGCTTGAAACTTATTTTACAACTTCTTTTAACCTAATACAATGACGCATCAATTCGACTTTCTATAGCGGTAACATTTGTCAAACCCAATGTACATTATTACATTGTATGTAGTTTCAACAATGCGATTTTTGTTTGTATTTAGCTGTGCGTTTTTAATACGAAATATGCGCGCTAAGCGCGGAATCGTGGCCCAAAATGATCCCTGTAATACAATTGTATGATAGCAAGTTCTTAGAAATTGTGGCAATCATATTGAACAGGAATATAAATGTTTGTATTAACCCATAACCTACCAATCACAACAATCGCTTTTTACAAACATAGAGCCAGATCAGATGGCACAGAACCTGCCATCTTATCAGGCTCAATGCTGTTTGCTATTTGGATAGTGGAGCTAAAGCACTTGTCTGAATAGCATTATGCCGTGGCTGATCAGGCTCAATGCTGTTTGCTATTTGGATAGTGGAGCTAAAGCACTTGTCTGAATAGCATTATGCCGTGGCTGATCAGGCTCAATGCTGTTTGCTATTTGGATAGTGGAGCTAAAGCACTTGATCTGGATCTATGTTGTTTGCACATTCTGTCCAATTTATTCGGCAAGTTAAGGGTTAATGTCACATTTATAATGCCTTGTAGTCCACCATGACATCATACAGTACACACATGGTTGATATTAAGGCGTGTGTTCCTCTCATACAGTTTTTACTACTAAACTAAATGTTTTGGGTGTAATGTATATACATAATTATGTAGTAGTAATTTTATTTATCCGATAGATATATGCTGATGGCAAGCCGAGTCACTTTGTGGATGCCGAGGACAAAGCTACTTCTAATTGGATGAGATATGTCAACTGTGCCCCAAGTGAATCCGAGCAAAATCTTGTAGCCTTCCAGTTCAATGGAGGCATTTATTATCGGTCGTACAATACTATCGCACCTGGAACAGAACTTCTATGTTGGTATGGTAACGAGTATGGTAGAGAACTTGGGCTGATTAGAGACAAAAATCTACTGATCAGATGTGAGCAAGTCAACGGAGAAGGTTAGTTTAATGTAGAATTTTAGTTTATCTGAATCATTAGACCGGAGCATGTCAATGGAGAAGGTTAGTTTAATGTAGCACTTTAGTTTATCTGAATCATTAGACCGGAGCATGTCAATGGAGAAGGTTAGTTTAATGTAGAACTTTAGTTTATCTGAACCGTCTACTACTGTCACCTGTTTTATTCTCCCCAAAGGGAGAGCATATAATTGCCACTTTGTCCGTCCAATAGGCCGTTCGTCCGTGCACTTTTTGTCTTGAGCAAAACTCGCAATCTATTCAAGCAAATAAAATGAAACTTAAAACAGAACAGAACATATTGTATATTTGACTTAAGCATTACATAGCCCATCATCATAATAATACACATACCATTTACATAAAAATAAAAGTCATGATATATATATGAAGAGTGTTAGACTGATGGTAGATATACATGTTGATTAAAATGTTTCCAATGTGAGAGTGTTAGACTGATGGTAGATATACATGTTGATTAAAATGTTTCCAATGTGAGAGTGTTAGACTGATGGTAGATATACATGTTGATTAAAATGTTTCCAATGTGAGAGTGTTAGACTGATGGTAGATATACATGTTGATTAAAATGTTTCCAATGTGAGAGTGTTATGAGAGATACTAGATAGGAATTATCTCAGCATCTCTATTTTAATTCAATTTTATGTAGAGCAAATTAAATTGAAATTATCAAACAGTGATACATGGTAATGAGGCGGTATGCAAGAAGCATAACTCTCCATTGTACATACCAAATTATCTCCCCTTTTCACTTCATTAAATGCTTGTCCGGAGCAAAACATGAAAACTATTCAAAAAAATCAAATGAAACTTAAAACAGTGATAGATGGCAATGAGGCAGAGTGCATTATGCAAGAACCATAACTCTCTCTGTTGTACTTACCAGATTATCGCCCCTTTTCACTTCATTAAATGCTTGTCCAGATCAAAACACGAACAGTATTCAAATCAAATGAAACTTTAAACTGTGATAGAGGGCAGAGCACAATATCACACTTCCTATATCAATGTGAGGGTGGGTTTTCCGTTTATTTATCATCGCTACCGGTTGCCCATATGAGCGACGCCTCTTGAAGAGATTAGTCATTCTAGATTTTGGAGGATAGTGCAATGATACAGACAGAGACCCATTCCAGTGTCTCCTCTTGTTCTTTTACGTGCACGGTGTACAGCAGTGACACAAGACCTCGGTTTAACGTCCCATCTGAAAGACTTAATTTTATTAGGGTCAGTATATCAATGTCACTTGCACGTACCTTCTTTTATGATCAACACCATGAGGTTTAGTGATTACTACAGATATTTCAGTGTAGTATAGTTCTATATAGAATCATTATATGGCAACATTCAAGTTTTGTCCAAATATTTCTAGAAGTTTACAATGTGTGTCCATTATATCCAGCAATTATGGTTTCATTTCGTCCGATTGAATTTCTCAGGCTTTTCATACATTGTTTTATTTAAGTTTATTTAATGTCCTACTGGTTGCCCATTTGAGCGATGGGCAGTTTACCTAACAAGACCTTTTCTGGGCAGGCTCCAGTGGTTAACCAGTACTTAGTGCACCAACCTCCGTAAGAAACTGCCAACTTTGTTCATATAAAGAGACACGTTCTGAGTGGGGTTTGAACCCATGACAAATGTATTACCTTTGTGTGGTAGTGCATATGCCCATCGTCAGAATTGGCACAGTAACATCAGAGTTATTGCTCTGTAAATGACCCATAATCCACAATATTGTCAGATCAGAACAAGTTTGGCGTGGTGATATCAATTCAGTCCAGAATCATTTCTCTTACACCGGTGATATCAGAACACTGTCATCAGGTGATCTAACAAACCAACAACTTACTAAATCTAGCAAACTAAAGTCTGTGTTATCCATGTTGTAACTTTATATACCGTTCTCATCATAATCGGAACAAACCATGTCGGAGTCAGAATTGGCAAGTTTGTGATTTTCCCCATCAGCAAAATGACGTGAAGTCAAATTCACACTTCTATGACTCTATAAATCACACATCTAGCAGTCTATAATGACCTAGAAAATGTTTTGTCAGTAAATATCATGACAAACCTTGCTTGAATAATGTTTTCCATTTCAGATTGTTATTCGTGTGTGTTTTGTAAGATTGCCTTCAGTAATGCTGCGTCTAATGTAAGACACCTGATGCGAAGACATGGTGGCGATAAGTTGACCCAAAGTGATATACAGGTTCTAGATGAATGGCTCAGGAAGAATGATGCAGAAGAGTACAAGAAGAGAAGAACAAAATATATGAAAGCATCAAGAAGTAAACACAGTGATGTATTAGGGCAATACATGTACAGGGATGAAGATGTGAAAATAATTAAATTATCTAGGGAAGTGGTTGAATCAGTTAAATGTGAAGTGTGTTGTAAGTCGGTCGTACCCGAAGGTAACATTACAAGATCTATAAGGACACATACAGAAGAGAAACCAGATCAATCTGATATATGTACATGCAATCAGAGCAGTGATCTGAAGACACATACAGGAGAGAAACCTTTTAAATGTAATGTTTGTGGGTTTGCATGTGATGTGAGTGACCACCTGAAGAGACATATGAGAACACATACAGGGGAGAAACCTTTTAAATGTAATGTTTGTGGGTTTGCATGTAATGTGAGTGGCCATCTGAAGACCCATATGAGAACACATTCAGGGGAGAAACCTTTTAAATGTAATGTTTGTGGGTTTGCATGTAATCAGAGCTGCCACCTGGAGACCCATATGAGAACACATACAGGAGAGAAATCTTTTAAATGTAATGTTTGTGGGTTTGCATGTAATGTGAACAGCAGCCTGAAGAGACATATGAGAACACATACAATTGATATAATTTAAGTTGAGGGTTAATATATACATGCAGGGATCAATCTAAGGGCTCGATGACTCGTATTAGAAGCATTTTAGGTCAGTTGCATCACACACAATGTTTTCGTCAGACTGACTCGTTGAAACATTTTACTGTTTTAGCACAAGCACCTGAAAGTGTTAATGACTCATTTTAAAGTCATTTTGTAAATATGAGAACTTTATATGTAGAAAAATATCAAACTGACACTAATGCCTCGATTACAATTGTCTGACAACGGAAAGTTAGTCGCAGAGATTTTGTGTGATGTTTATGAAGATAAAACACAGTAAGTCAATTTTTATTTTACGTTTTGACTACAAATGTAAGTAAGTAAGATATGAGTAAGTAAGATTCCATATTAAGATTTATAAATGGAATCAGGCCCAGCTTACTCTGCTTTTTAAACTTTTCTGTCTTGTCCAACCATCTTGGGAGGGTCTTGCATTATGGGTGAAAATGGTGTTGCCCTTAGGGGAACCCCTGCCCGATTTTAAAATTCTGACATGTTTTGCCAATTCCTAAGGACTGGTACACTTGCACAATCTGCAAACCAGTCATATATAAAGAAAAACATACCATCGTAATTTTATTTACTCAGCCGGCAAAGGGTTAAATAATAACACTATTCAAGGATACAGACGGATCTGTAGTCCACTGGTAACATGCTGGACTGGTAATTCAGGGATCACAGGTTCGATCCCGAATAAAATTAACAGTCTCAGATGGGAATTTAAACCAAGGTCTCATGTCGATGCTTTACACCGTGCACAGAGGAGACTCTGGAATGGGTCTCTGTCGGTATATCCTCCAAAAATGACTAATATCTTCAGGAGGCGTCGCTCATATGGGAAACCGGTAGCGACGATAAATAAACGTAAAACACACAATATACCATCAATTTAATAATAAAGACAATCAGCTATGGTAGTAATGTGTACTTGTACAACTCTTTTAGTTTAATCATATTTTATTGCAGTTTATATAATCAAATTTGTATAGTTTTGTATGACATATAATTCATGGCATTGTGCACAATATATGAATATAGCAACTTGGTTGGGCCACACGTTTTACCATTAGTACGGCCCTACTCCCCAAAAAGCATTTACCCATTGTAGCATAGTATAAGTTTAACAAATGTATATATAACTGAAATGAAGAAAGTATTTGAGATGTCTAGCATTTTAAACTGAAATGATTAATAAATAACTTGTAAATTAGATTATAACTTTGCGCAAGGCAAGCATGCTCCAGTTTACAAGGGGTAGCAAATATAACTATAAATCAAAGCATAAAAACATAAACAGCAAGGATGCACAAATAGAGTTTACAGCATATAACTAGTAGTTGAGGTATAGCATGAATCATATATTGTCAGAGCAACATGTTTATAAGGCAATTTTAAAGCATAATATTAATAATATTAAGCATTACAATAAGCATAAATATACAGGCAACACAACAGATTTATAAGCATACACAATGCCAATTATAGGGTAAGCATAATATATATACATACACACACACATATACACATACACACACATATACATACATATATATACACATATATATATATATATACATACATATATATACCCACACACATATACACACGCACACGCACACGCACGCGCACGCACATGCACACACATGCAAAGCAACTAATAGCATAAATATAACACCAATGTGCACCATACTTTTCACTTGGACAATGCTAATCTGTCCGTTGAATTATAAATAATCCAGAGTAATCCCAGAGAACACATCTATGCCATACATATGCAAACCAGGAATTAAAATTGTAATACATGCAGCATATTATATAAGACATGACATGAAGCTATACAAGCAACTTAAAACAACAAAGAGAAAACTAACCATTATCAATACAGAAGGAGCAGTGGCAGCTATCTCCCCTCCAGGCGCCGACCAGGCTCCGAAACTGATTGAAGTTTGTTTCTTCCCAAAAGTGTTTGGGTAAAGTGTTCCAGAGCTTGGCAGCGCTGTAGCGGAAAGAGCTTAAACCATAGCTACTCGTTCTCACCTGTGGCACTGCTGCAGTGTTGGTATATCTAAAAGAATATGAGCTGTTTTTAATATTTAAAAGATCATGTAGATACGATGGAGTTTGTTTAAAAATAATTTTATAACTTTCAAGTGCCATGTATCGCATACGACAAACTTTTAGTGTTGGTAATTGAGATTTTTCTAAAAGGGATACATAGCTAGATTTGTAATCATTATATATAAATTTGAGAGCTCTCTCTTGAATTTTTTCTATCTTCTTGGTGTTTACCTCACCACAGAAGTGCCATGTCAGAGGACAATAATTAAAATTGGACATGATAAAAGAGTAATATATATTGAGCTTACCTAGCTTACACAGATATTTACCTATTCTTTTTAAAACATTCAACTGTCTGGATGCCTTTTTACAAACATTGGACACATGGCTATTAAAATTTAACTTAAACTCAAGTGTAACGCCTAAAGGCTTCACTTCTTCATCACATAAAACTTCATTATTATCTAAATTAAAAGAAATATTACATTTTCTGGTCTTGGAGCCTATGGCAATGGCTTGAAACTTATCAGGGTTAGCCTGCATCTTATTGTCGGAGAACCATTTAATAAGTGATAGGCTATCAGTTTCTAAATTTGATTTAACTGTATCTATGTTATGGTGCGCGCATGATAATGTGTTATCATCAGCATAATTGTAAAGATCACAGTTGTTGACATAGCTAAAAATATCATTAATAAATATGTTGAATAAAACAGGGCCTAAGATGGATCCCTGAGGCACTCCTTTGTATATGCATTTAAAATCACTTTTTACTTTTCCTATCTTTACGCATTGTTCTCTATTACTTAAATAACTGTTAATGAGGCTGAGTGCATTTTCGGATACACCCTAACATTTTAGTTTCAGAAGAAGAAGATCGTGAGGTAAACAATCGAATGCTTTCGATAAATCCATCAAAATCGCTGCCACATATTTGTTATCATCTAGAGCCTGCTTCCAATCCTCGATAACTTTTAAAAGTGTAGTTTGACACCCGTAACCTGGCCTAAAAGATGATAAAAATACGTTTAAATGATTGTTAAAAAAGTTTACTAGTTGCACATTCATGGCCCTTTCAAAAATGTTGGATATAACTGGCAATATGCTAACTGGTCTATAGTTACCGTTTGTGAGTGTACTATTCTTTTTATGGAGTGGAGTAAATTGTGCAACCTTTAAACTGTTAGGAAATACTGAAGATGAGAAAGATTTATTAATCAACATTGTAAGTGGGCCTTGAATTGAACATTTACCAACTTTTATAAGTTTGGATGAAATATTATCATGTCCAGTAGCTATGCATAGCTAATGTTCATTGTTAAATCATGCCGACTCAAAATAAATTTTGTATCTTGTATTTAGCAAACATTTAAAATAGTGCACCTCAGGAATTGGCAATCAGCAAAACATGTAAAAATTACAGAATCAGACGGGTTGCCGTTACGACAGGGACAATTGTTGGACAATACAGAAACATTTAGAAAGCCGGAGTATGCTGGCTCCGATCCCACTTATAAATCTTAATATGGTTCTTACTTACTCATGGATGGAAAGTCAAATCGTAAAATAAAATTGACTTGCAGTGGAAGTTTTACCTTGTGAATACCGTACACCTCATCTGTCTGGCTACATTTCCATTGTAAGACAATTTGTAATCGTAAAATGGAAGTTTTATCTTGTAAATACCGTACACCACATCTGTCTGGCTACATTTCCATTGTAAGACAATTTGTAATCGTAAAATGGAAGTTTTATCTTGTAAATACCGTACACCACATCTGTCTTGTAAGACAATTTGTAATCGTAAAATGGAAGTTTTATCTTGTAAATACCGTACACCACATCTGTCTTGTAAGACAATTTGTAATCGTAAAATGGAAGTTTTATCTTGTAAATACCGTACACCACATCTGTCTTGTAAGACAATTTGTAATCGTAAAATGGAAGTTTTATCTTGTGAATACCGTACACCTCATCTGTCTGGCTACATTTCCATTGTAAGACAATTTCTAATCGTAAAATGGAAGTTTTATCTTATAAATACCGTACACCACATCTGTCTTGTAAGACAATTTGTAATCGTAAAATGGAAGTTTTACCTTGTGAATACCGTACACCACATCTGTCTTGTAAGACAATTTGTAATCATAAAATGGAAGTTTTACCTTGTGAATACCGTACACCACATCTGTCTGGCTACATTTCCATTGTAAGACAATTTGTAATCGTAAAATGGAAGTTTTACCTTGTGAATACCGTACACCACATCTGTCTGGCTACATTTCCATTGTAAGACAATTTGTAATTGTAATATGGAAGTTTTACCTTGTGAATACCGTACACCACATCTGTCTGGCTACATTTAAACATAAATGTGCATGTACAACATTGACATGTCACCCGTCCATTGCTTTTGCATTGCGAGGTATATAACAAATGTTTTAATGGACAGACGGCTCTGGCTTTTTTTGAAGCAACCTGTGAGCTTTAGTTTCGAGATTTTCTGGTGTGCTTTGCTTTAGTTTCGAGATTTTCTGGTGCACTATTTACTTGCAGTGTGCAGTGGCCTATATTAAAAAGAAAATCAAGAAATAAAATCCATTATATATACCAAGGGTAATTAAAAGCTGTCTGATTAACGCAAGCCAGAAAGTATGTGAGATGGTACGGTGGTCGCTAGATCGGACAGGTGGGTTTTCTCCGGGTACTCCGGTTTCCGTCTCAATCGGCAAACAATATCTACGGTCTGCCTATGTGTTTAGTTAACATCGTTTTATTGATGTTTAATGAGAGACAATTTGTTTGTTTACATTGTTCCGTTGTTTAGTAAATTTACATATTGTGTGTTTACATTGTTCCGTTGTTATGATTGTTTAATTAAATAAATGTTAAATGTTTGACAATATCTTATTGGTTGTGAGCATTGCATAGCATCGTTGGTCCTGTCACACTGTGACATTGGATGAGCATAGCATAGCTGGGTCGTTGGTCCTGTCACATTGTGACATTGGATGAGCATAGCATAGCTGGGTCGTTGGTCCTGTCACACTGTGACATGGGATGAGCATAGCATAGCTGGGTCGTTGGTCCTGTCACACTGTGACATGGGATGAGCATAGCATAGCTGGGTCGTTGGTCCTGTCACACTGTGACATGGGATGAGCATAGCATAGCTGGGCCGTTGGTCCTGTCACAACATGGATGAGCATAGCATAGCTGGGTCTTGGTCCTGTACACTGACATGGGATGAGCATAGCATAGCTGGGTCGTTGGTCCTGTCACACTGTGACATGGGATGAGCATAGCATAGCTGGGTCGTTGGTCCTGTCACACTGTGACATGGGATGAGCATAGCATAGCTGGGTCGTTGGTCCTGTCACACTGTGACATGGGATGAGCATAGCATAGCTGGGTCGTTGGTCCTGTCACACTGTGACATGGGATGAGCATAGCATAGCTGGGTCATTGGTCCTGTGACATGGGATGAGCATAGCATAGCTGGGTCGTTGGTCCTGTCACACTGTGACATGGGATGAGCATAGCATAGCTGGGTCGTTGGTCCTGTCACAATGTGACATAGGGGCTCATGTTATCGTAGTCGGTGTTAAAAACATCGAATAAAATATACATGTACCATAATTACTCGACTATAAGACGATCTTTTTGGTCTTAACCTGCTGAATAAATTAAACGGAATGTACAAACAACATAGATCCAGATCAGCCACGGCGTAGCACCGCATCTGATCAGGATCTATGTTATTCGCTAGTCAGATAAGTGTTTTAGCTCCACAATCCGAATAGCAAACAGCATAGAGCCTGATCAGACGGCACGTTCTGTGCCATCTGATCTGGCTCTATGCTGTTTGCAAAAGCAACTTTAGTCGTGATTTAGCAGCGGGTTGAGAAAATGGAAACAACTCAGAAGTAAAGATCAAACAAATTGCACTGTAAATTATGTCAAATCATAAAAAATAAATATGATTTGCTAAAATACTATTGACAAGTTCAGTTTACAGATAGAGTCTATACATTTGTTACACCCTTTCAATTATTTCAACGGTCATCAAATTATTATTGAGTTGGAACAAACTGATTTTATTTTTAAATTTTGATCACTCGCTTATAAGACGGGAAGCCACTTTGAGAGAATAATCTGGTGATAAAAATAATCTGCCTTATAGGGGAGTAAGTACGGTATACTACATATAAACATAAAATCACCATCACCTGTATCTATGGAAACTATTGTAATTTTATCAATTCTTATGAAAACCCTCACCATTATCTGTAATAAGTTTGCATAACTATACTTTAGTATCCAAAAGTGTCTAGTTTGTGCATCATACATTAATCTTGCAATGATGTTGAATAAACCCAATGTGTATCTTGCAATGCTGTGGAATAAACCCAATGTATATCTTGCAATGATGTTGAATAAACCCAATGTGTATCTTGCAATGTGTATCTTGCAATGATGGTGAATAAACCCAATGTGTATCTTGCAATGTGTATCTTGCAATGATGGTGAATAAACCCAATGTGTATCTTGCAATGTGTATCTTGCAATGATGGTGAATAAACCCAATGTGTATCTTGCAATGTGTATCTTGCAATGATGTGGAATAAACCCAATGTGTATCTTGCAATGTGTATCTTGCAATGATGGTGAATAAACCCAATGTGTATCTTGCAATGTGTATCTTGCAATGATGGTGAATAAACCCAATGTGTATCTTGCAATGTTGGTGAATAAACCCAATGTGTATCTTGCAATGTTGTTGAATAAACCCAATGTGTATCTTGCAATGTGTATCTTGCAATGATGTGGAATAAACCCAATGTGTATCTTGCAATGATGGTGAATAAACCCAATGTGTATCTTGCAATGTTGTTGAATAAACCCAATGTATATCTTGCAATGATGGTGAATAAACCCAATGTGTATCTTGCAATGATGTGGAATAAACCCAATGTATATCTTGCAATGATGTTGAATAAACCCAATGTGTATCTTGCAATGTAGAATAAACCCAATGTGTATCTTGCAATGTGTATCTTGCAATGATGTGGAATAAACCCAATGTATATCTTGCAATGATGTTGAATAAACCCAATGTGTATCTTGCAATGTAGAATAAACCCAATGTGTATCTTGCAATGTTGTTGAATAAACCCAATGTGTATCTTGCAATGATGTGGAATAAACCCAATGTGTATCTTGCAATGTGTATCTTGCAATGATGTGGAATAAACCCAATGTGTATCTTGCAATGATGGTGAATAAACCCAATGTGTATCTTGCAATGTTGTTGAATAAACCCAATGTGTATCTTGCAATGTGTATCTTGCAATGATGTTGAATAAACCCAATGTGTATCTTGCAATGTGTATCTTGCAATGATGTTGAATAAACCCAATGTGTATCTTGCAATGTGTATCTTGCAATGTGTATCTTGCAATGATGTTGAATAAACCCAATGTGTATCTTGCAATGTGTATCTTGCAATGCTGTTGAATAAACCCAATGTGTATCTTGCAATGTGTATCTTGCAATGTTGTTGAATAAACCCAATGTGTATCTTGCAATGTTGTTGAATAAACCCAATGTGTATCTTGCAATGCTGTTGAATAAACCCAATGTGTATCTTGCAATGATGTTGAATAAACCCAATGTGTATCTTGCAATGATGTTGAATAAACCCAATGTGTATCTTGCAATGTGTATCTTGCAATGTTGTGGAATAAACCCAATGTGTATCTTGCAATGATGTTGAATAAACCCAATGTGTATCTTGCAATGCTGTTGAATAAACCCAATGTGGCAATCTTAACAAATTGTGTTGATTGTTTTTGTTGTGTAGTATTTTGATTGGAAATGATTCTGGACGATATCGGTATTGTAATGCGGTTAGTTCCTAGTATCCATACAATTTACTGGAAATGTCCCGATGATTTACAACACAATATATAAGGCTACAATGGTAGGATAGTACATTGCTATGCTATATACAGGAGTTCTCTGTCTGCACCCTCCCGTACGAATTACGAATGCACATTGTACAATATATATAAGGCTACAATGGTAGGATAGTACATTGCTATGCTTTATACAGGAGTTCTCTGTCTGAACCCTCCCGTACGAATGTCATCTTTTATCACATAAAGCATAATCCACAGCAGCTGGCTACAATCCGTGCAAAAGGATCATTCACACAAGGTTATCTGTAATATGAAGGGATCATTCACTCATGGTTATCTGTGATGGGATTATTCACCCACGGTAATAGGTAATACAACGAGATTATTCACTCACGTTTATCTATAATGTGATGGGATTATTCACCCACAGTAATAGGTAATACAACAATATTATTCACTCACGTTTATCTATAATGTGATGGGATTATTCACCCATGGTTATCTGTGATGGGATTATTCACCCATGGTAATACAACGAGATTATTCACCCATGGTTATCTGTAATACGATGGGATTATTCACTCATGGTTATCTATGTGACGGGATTATTCACCCATGGTTATCTGTAATATGACGGGATTATTCACCCATGGTTATCTGTAATATGACTGGATTATTCACCCATGGTTATCTATAATATGAAGGGATTATTCACCCATGGTTATCTGTAATATGAAGGGATTATTCACCCATGGTTATCTATAATATGAAGGGATTATTCACCCATGGTTATCTATAATATGAAGGGATTATTCACCCATGGTTATCTGTAATACGATGGGATTATTCACCCATGGTTATCTGTAATACGACGGGATTATTCACTCATGGTTATCTGTAATACGACGAGATTATTCACTCATGGTTATCTGTAATATGATGGGATTATTCACCCACGGTTATCTATAATGTTATGGGATTATTCACCCATGGTTATCTGTAATATGAAGGGATTATTCACCCATGGGTATCTGTAATATGAAGGGATTATTCACCCATGGGTATCTGTAATACGACGAGATTATTCACTCATGGTTATCTGTAATACGACGAGATTATTCACTCATGGTTATCTGTAATACGACGAGATTATTCGCAGTTATCTATAATACGACGAGATCATTCATTCACGGTTATCTATAATATGAAGGGATTATTCACTCATGGTTATCTGTAATATGAAGGGATTATTCACCCATGGTTATCTGTAATATGATGGGATTATTCACCCATGGTTATCTGTAATATGATGGGATTATTCACTCATGGTTATCTGTAATATGATGGGATTATTCACCCATGGTTATCTGTAATATGATGGGATTATTCACCCATGGTTATCTGTAATACGATGGGATTATTCACTCACGGTTATCTGTAATATGATGGGATTATTCACTCACGGTTATCTATAATATGACGGGATTATTCACCCACGGTTATCTGTAATACGACGAGATCATTCATTCACGGTTATCTATAATATGAAGGGATTATTCAATCATTATTATCTCTGTAATACAACGGGAACATTGTAATCTGCAGTGATGTGAGTGAATTTTTAAAGCAGGTTTGATTGGCCTGAGCGTTTCAGTTTCAATTAGAAGGTGTAAACGCTATCACTGGCCTGGCTGTGAATGGACAATTGTGAAAAATAGACAAAACTTAAACAATAACATTTCTGAACAGCTGACCAAGTCTGGACAATTAATATTTTTAAAAATGTTGACCCCCAAATCAAATTAATTCTCTAAATATAGGAAGATTCCCAGCCACGCTGACAGGTCGTGTTTAAACGACCAGAGATGAAAGTATAAAATTAATTAAATGAATTAATCACTCTCGTTGGCGCATATGACAGCGTATTAAACGGTATTTGTGGTCATTCGTGTGGGAGGAAACCGAAAACCTTGAGAAAACCCACCTGTCCGATCTGGCGACCACCGTACCATCTCACATACTTCCCGGTTCAAGGATCCAATGATTGCGAACCAAGTTCTTTAAGATTAATAGCTCTCGAGACCTCATTCCTAATGGAATCCATTGCCACGAGGGAGAGAGAAGAGGCAATGTGCAATTTAATTGCCTTGCCTAAGGGCACAATCGTAACGGCTATAGCTGGGTGCAAAATCCAGGTTTTTCACACCTGAAGCGGTTGCGCTATCACGACTACAACAGTGATGACCAGACTGTTTCAATACTGCTTTAGTCACAACTGGGTCATAGGTTCAATTAAGCTCAATTAAATCAAAAGAGACATCAGTTACTGCCCCTGAATACGGTCTAATAGTATGTAGGTCCTCTTGATTTGTTTCCTCTGTTTTTATCGTTGTTTCCTTTACACAACATACTATACATTTAGAGATAAATCTGACTTTATCTACCAAGGGAGGTAATAGATAATTTAGGGATAAATCGGACTTTATCTACCAAGGGAGGTAATAGATAATTTAGGGATAAATCAGACTTTATCTACCAAGGGAGGTAATAGATAATTTAGGGATAAATCGGACTTTATCTACCAAGGGAGGTAATAGATAATTTAGGGATAAATCAGACTTTATCTACCAAGGGAGGTAATAGATAATTTAGTGAAAAATCGGACTTTATCTACCCAGGGAGGTAATAGAAAAAGGAGCAAGGCCAATTGTCATTGGACAACCTGGACTGATGATTTAATATGGGTCTGACAATTTCATCCCGATTTAATATGGGTCTGACAATTTCATCCCGCCCAGTTCCAGATTGGATCGATGATTCAATCCAACTGGTTCAATCCTCTTCATTATCGTACAAGATATTCAGTTGTGTTAATCTCTTCAGGAAGCATCACTCATACGGGCAACCGGTAGCCACGATAAATAAACGTAAAACACACACTGATGTGCATAAGAGGGGTCTCATAAGTCAGAAATGGCTGGCCCTTTCAATAGGGGTGACAATACACTTAAGGAAAGAGCTAACTATACCAGTATAAAACTACCCATAACTCAGCGAATATAGGTCAGATCTTGCTGAAATTTTCAAAATATAACAATAAGACATGTGAAATCATAATTAAATGTAATTCATTTGATCAGAATACAAATTAAAGCAGCTGTGTCGTTTCCTGTCCTGTTGCGCGAAACCTAAAAGTCACAAAAAGTCACTACACTCTGTTCACCAAATTCGATCTGTTACATAAGGGTCTAGTCCCGGGTCTAGTAACGGGTATGTCCTCCCTGGGCATTAATCACAGCAATACAACGTCTGCGCATGGATGTGACGTACCGATGAATGTAATTCTGGGATAGGTTGGCCCACTCCTGAGCAATTTTCGCTCTCAGCTGCGGGATGGTCTGTGGCGTGATACCATTTCTTCTAACGCGTCGGTTGAGTTCATCCCAGATGTTCTCAATCACGTTAAGATCGGGAGACCTGGCTGGAAGTGCCTTTATGTTTACGTTATTAGCATTGAGAAACGCTAACGTAGCCCTGGCTGTGTGAGCAGCGCATCGTCTTGGAGAAAGCCCAAACCACGGTTGTTTCTCATCATCGGAACTACTTCTGGCTGAAGGACTTCATCTCGATATCTGGCTGCAGTAAGATTGCCATTTATAAAGACAATGTTAGTCGACACTCCCGCCCAGATCATAACGGACCCTCCACCGTACATATCACGCTCGATCACGCAGTTGTCATTGAATGTCTCTCCCCTTTCGCGATACACCCGTGTACGGCAATCATTCTCCTGTAAACGAAACCTCTTTTCGTCCGTGAAAAGAACTTGGGCCCAGGCCGCTTGTGTTGCTCTGCGATTACGCCGTGCCCAACGATCTCTCAGACCCCTATGCCTCGGTGTAAGAACGATACATTTAAACGGTCGTCTACATCGCATGTTAGCCATGGTAAGAAGCCGATTCCGTACGGTTCTCGCAGAGATGTAGCGCCCGTGAGTGCCGAGTGTTTCCCTTGCTGTTAAAGCAGCTGTGCGCCATCGCTGTTGATGGTGGATCTGTAGTATATGCTGGTCTTGGGCGGCAGTAGTTATACGTCCACGTTTGCGGCGAGGGAGGTCGTCCACGCTGCCCGACGCCCTGTACTTTCTCACCAGCCCAATGATTGTGTGACGGTTTACTCCCATTCGTCTAGCAACCTGCAAAATATACGGACAAAACGATTTATTACATGGTGAGCATGTATATATAAAATGATTGCGAATAATAATAGTGACATTACTAATAAAATAATTGATGTAATATTTTGTTTATGGTTACGATTGACCTACTACGAATATCAGCTAAAATAAATTGATACAATTATTAAAAAATAATTTAAATACGTTGAAAATGAAACCCACCTCTCGCTGGGAAACCCCGGCGGTAATTAGCCCGATGGCTATTCCGCGCTGCTCAATTGACATCCGGCCCATTTTGTGTTTTTTGGATGTGATAATTGATATAGCTTCCAAAACGACCACGTGCAATTTTTGTTCGCACCAACCCACAATTTTCTCGTGCATTTTGTGATTATATACATTTCACGGCTCGGCGCAGAACGTTAAAAAATCGATAAATGTGAAAGCATGATTATAATTCTAATGGCCTAGATAGACAATGTTCGAAATTTCGTGCAAAGATATTAATAAATAAAAAAGTTATTCAAGATTAAAAATGGTATAGTTGGCTCTTTCCTTAAGTGTATAACAAGCAAACACTTTATTTATATTGATGCTCAATTGATCAGCAATCAATCCAATACTTACATTATGTAGTTTGGGTAGTTCAATTAAGCACACCTTCGGACTGGAACACTATCTAGACAGTATAGTTGAAAATAAATATAGATATGCCCTTACTAGACTCAGAATAAGTTCACACAAATTAGCCATCGAAACAGGAAGATATTTAAATATAGATAGAAACAATAGGAAATGTTTAAATTGTAATATGAACCAAGTAGAATCAGAATACCATTTTATCTTAGTTTGTCCCAAATATAGACAGATAAGATCACAATATTTCAAGCCTTATTTTTGCAAATGGCCAACATCTAATAAATACATAACATTAATGAATCAAACATCGGAAACGTCATTAGTCAACTTAGCAAAATTTATTTATTCAGCAGACAGAATGCGAACACAACAAACGTAATAGACAGTCAGACATTTAGTTTCTTTTTCCATTTACACTTGAATAACTCTTCTGTAAAATTGCATGTATTTACTATGTATGTAATTATGCATAATTATGCTTTGCTCTTAGCATGTATATGCTTTATGCAATAAACAAGTTGAATTGAATATTATATACGTACTTGTAAAATGTATACTTTAATAAATATAGTTTAAATTAAATCAGCAAATGTTTTGCCAAACTCACACATACGTCGTCTGCAACACCAATATATTTACGAATAAATAATGTCATCATAGTCTCACTGTTACATGTTTACATAAATGACTTTCATCCATTATTACACACAAGGGGTCCTTATTGAAAATATCAACGTTCGCCGTTTGTCGCCTGCAGGTCCATGTGTTGTCACAGAGGCTCTCCAACTGATATCCATGGTTGTGTAAACATAGTTATTCTCTGATGATTGAGCTTATATTTACCCTCGCCTCCGGTGAACCATATTCTCTGTTGGGCACGGTATGATATGTGCGATGGATGGAGGGGCCAGAGTAATTAGGACGACTTCTTATGCCCTGTGTGTTTGTCTAAGTCAAACTAAATGTTAGTGTTGTAAATACATTATATAGACAGCATATTGTCCAACAAATGAATTTTGAGTAAAAATGATAGATTAAGCCTGTTATTGTGTGTGTTTTACGTTTATTTATCGTCGCTACCGGTTGCCCATATGAGCGACGCCTCCTGAAGAGATTAGTTATTTTAGATTTTGGAGGATAGTGCATGATACAGACAGAGACCCATTACAAAGTCTCATCTGGTTCTTTTACGTGCACGGTGTAAAGCACCCACACGAGACCTCGGTTTAACGTCCCATCTGAAAGACTGTTAATTTTATTAGGGTCAGACGGGGGATCGAACCTGCGATCCCTGGAGTACCAGTCCAACGTGTTACCACTGTACTACATATCCGTCTGTAAGCCTGTTATTATAAGTTAGTGTTCCTTATTTATATTGTTTTGTTAAAAAGAAATGTTGTTTACATACTTTTGCTCGGGCTATAGGCAATTTCCACAGTTAGGTAAAAACTAGTGACGTCTGATTACTGGGAGTGCCTCCGTTGTATCAACTTTGTTCAAAAATTATACGATGGATTGTATTACTGATTTTTATGAATGAAATGTTGTTTATTCAGTTATTTGAAATTGTTTGCAGTGTCTATATGAGTATGTTATGTACTACATCGCCGGAAACCAGTAACGCCGGGATATAGTGTTATGTATATATTTATGCATAGTGTCAAGCCTATCGTGTAACATAGTGTTCTTAACCTCCCCCCCCCCCCCCACACACAAAGAAATGTTTTTGTGTGGTTTTGAACACGCAAACATTTGCCCAAACCCCAAGTGTATGTGATCCAAACATATTTATGAAAGTCGTGATAGCGCAGATACCAATATTTAATTTAATAAAAAGAAGCCTGGTGTATTTGTTTTGAGTCAATATCTAGCACATTGAAGACAACATAGCCCCTTAATATAAAGATGCAAGAACTTGTTTCGCAACCAAGCTAAAATAAATGTGTATAAACTAAGCATTTTTAAAGCGACACTACATCTGTAAAAATGCAAATTTCTACAGAATGTAATTCCCTATTATATGGTATAAATTTTGTACAAATAATTATTTGCCTCGCATATGCAGTTTGTTGACTACAAAATAATGTAAATAGGGTGGACATCCATGTGTAATACAACGCGTGTATCCTGAATAACAACATTTATAGTACATATTTACCGTTATGTATCACATATTTATCTGTAGTTAAATTATCTCTAAACGACAGTATCACGCGTTTAGTATTGACTCCAATGACAGTTAAACATCAATTTTAAATGAGTAAAAATGGCCAACACAACCCGTGATCTGGCTAAAATGTTCTGTCGCAACAAAAAGAGAGTACTTTTGGTGTTGAAGTTAACGGTTAATACGACCCCATTAAGTAATAAAATGTAATCTCTTTTTTACTCATACGGTCCTTTTTTATTCTGTGGCTCCAGTATTCTGTTAAATTACTACCAAACCCAAAGTATTTAATTTGATAACGTCGTCGCTATTTTCAAGTCAGTACCGTAACGAATGACTGTAATTTTCTCTATCTCTCGGCTTGTGTTATTACGTCACTAGAAAGTCACGTAGTACAATCAAAGTAGACATGGCGCCATCATTGGAACAGAGAGCGATGTGATTGAAGTAAGTTTTTAAATTTTTTAGCTAATTATAGTTCCGAAAATCTAAAGTATGTTTATTCAGAATCAGTACCGTAACCCAAGATTTGCATCGAACTAAAAATTTGGAGTACAATTTAATATTATGGGTGCATAGAGTAGGATTACACCTTGCCCTTGGAATCAACACAGCCGCTGATACTCCATGAGGCAAGAAGAGAATCGATAACTCGTGTAGATATGCGTCAGTACCGTAACATAAGTACCGTAACACAAGGATGTGTAACGGTACTGATCATTCGTTACGGTACTGATTAAATTCATAAGTGTATTTATGGCATAGGTATATAATAAGTAGTTATAAACAAATACAAAGAACATAGTATAGATCTATGCTGTGAAATAAAGCTTTCAAATTTTACATTTTTTCACAGGTAGATCTATTAAATATTTCAAAGATACCTCCCAAAAAAGCAAACCCTATATCAGGAAAGGAAAGGCAGCGGAGATGGCGAGAAAGGGAAAAAGCGGACACTGAATCACATGAAAAGTATCTCCAGGCAGAAAGAGATCGCTATGCACAACGCAAGCTAGCTGGAAAGCGTAAGGCTATCGCCGATATGACATCACGTGAACAGCGCAAGCAGCGTAAAACGTGGGTTAAACACCAGAAAGACTATCGAGAACGACAGACGGCGGTCACAGAACGGCAGAAGGCGGCTGCAAACTTCATTACGCCACCTTCCAGTCCATGTCCTGATGTTGCACCACAGCCAAGTAGTAGCAACAACAATAAACGAACATGAAACTGGAACTCCAAACTCAAAATCAAAAACAATTATTCAATCTGGCAATCAACGTAAAATTCAGAAATGTCTCACATTTTCACTCAGCCTTCAGCATAGCATCAGAGAAAATACCGCAATCTTAAAACGCAGCGGGAAAAGCAATTTCTGAGAAAGTATTCTGTAGTTCATACCTCAGGAAATATCGCCTAATAAAACATGCTGAAAAAGCCTTGGGTATTTCAAGGAATATTCTAAAACCTGGTGAATTTGATAGAAAACGCTGTCTCGGAAAAAGGGACACAGTGACTAGATCCAAGCAGAAAAAGCAGAAACGCTATCTTTCTGACTCCATGTTAAGTCTACATCAAAAGTTTGTTTTTGAGAACCCTACATTACGCATTTCCTATCCATTCTTATGTCAGCAAAAGCCATTATGGGTAGTAAAACCGACTGTGGGCGACACATGTCAATGCCGCACACATGAAAACGTCCAACTCATGGCCGACAAATTGTAGTCTAAAGGTTATCAAGGAGAAAAATCCAGAACAACTCCTTCACACCATTTGTTGTTCTGTAGAAAACTATGACTGTATGTATCGCGAATGCAAAAAATGCAAGAATATTCGCGTACCTTTCGAGAAATACGAACATACTGAAATGACATGGTGGTATGAATCGAGCTTAGAAGACCATGAGTATAAGAATAAATCAACAGGTAAAACGGAGACAACTAGAAGATGTCTAAAGTACGGGTAGAAGGTACTGTGGGCCGGCTTGCTGAACTGCTTGAGGAAAATCTAGGGAGAAAACTTGGTCGACATGTTTTCAACATCCGGCACCAATATAAGCAACTCAAAGGGAAGAAAATTGCTCTTGCGGAAAATGAAATGATGGTCCATATTGACTTCAGTGAGAACTATTCTCTTAAGTATCACAGTGAGATTCAAAGTGTGCATTTCGGTGCCTCTAATGCCCAAGCCACTCTACACACTGGCTTACTTTATACCAAGAATGACACAGTTGGTGTTGCTTCAATTTCCGATTGTAGGAGGTATGATCCATCTGCTATATGGGCTCATATGAAACCAGTGTTTAATCATGTTGCCAAAAACTATCCAGAAATTGATACTGTATATTTCATATCAGATGGCCCTACAACTCAGTACAGATGCAAAAATAATTTTTATCTTTTGTCGACAATGCCATTTGATTGGGGAATGAAACATGTTGATCGGTCATTTCTAGAAGCCGGTCATGGTAAAGGAGCCGCCGATGGAATTGGTGGAGTCCTTAAGCGCACTGCAGACAGTCTTGTGGCTGAAGGTACAGATATCCCGGATAGTCGGTCATTGTTCGATACGTTATCAGAAAAGACAAAATTAACCTTGTTCTACATCACCGAAGAATATGTAAGAAGCTTCGATGGATATACCGATCAGATCATTTTAAGGCCTATCCGTGGTACAATGACCTTCCACCAGCTGGTTGCCTGCGAAAAAGGAAAAGTGTCCTGTAGACGACTTAGTTGTTTCTGTACCAAAGGGCAAGTTTGTAGCTGCTTTAATCCTATTGTGCATCAGTTCCCGAACAAACCAAAACCTAATGTTGCTGAAAAAAGCTCCGAACCAGAGCCTAGTACAACAGATGTCACTGATGAACCACCTCAGGCTAGTACCACAGATATCACTAATGAAATTAATTTGGTCACGGCTTCTGATGAGTCGGCCACAACACTTGATGATCCAGCAATAGAGGACAATCGAGCAGATTCAACAAACAAGGCTCTTTCTGACAGTGCCAGCCGATCAAAATTGCAACCAGTGTATATCTTTGAAGAGGCTCTCATTGGAAAGTATTGTATAGTGCGATATAACAATGAGGGCTATCCATCTGTCATAGAGGATGCAGATCAGGAATCTATCAGAGTTAATTGCATGCATAGGGTAGGAAGAAATCGGTTCTTTTGGCCTCATAGAGAGGATAACGATATCTGGTACGAGTACACTGATGTAATAACACTTATACCGCAGCCAGAACATGTTACTGATAGACATTACCAAGTAGAACCGTCCATCTGGGAGGAAGTTGTTAAGAGCCTTGCTGACTGGGTTAAGTAATCATATGATCTAGTATCTTCAATGACTTGAGATACCGTGTTCCAGTTTATTGCTATACGTGACTAAACTGTTTTAAAGTTGGGTTTGTGTTAATTCTCTGTTGGCTTCAAATGTAACTTCATTAGTATCATCAATGACTTGAGATACCGTGTTCGAGTTTACTACAGTGTTTTAAAGTTGGGTTCGTATTAATTCTCTGTTGGCTTCAAATGTAACTTCACTAGTATCATCAATGACTTGAGATACATTACCTTAATTGAGATACCGTAATAAAAGTTACCCTGGCTTTGTTTCTGAGAGTTTTTGTCATTAGTTACATCATCAATGTCAGTACCGGAACGGACTGTAATTACCGTAACCAATCCGTCAGTACCGTAATGGAGATATATTACTATCTATCTATCTATCTTCCTATTAGTCAAACCCCTGATGGGGACCTTAGACTTTGACGCGCGTCAACTGACAAGAATGTTAGTAAGAGATGAAATAAAAGATGATAAAAAGAATGATGTTAGGTTGGTTAAAACAGGTTAAGAACAGGGCAGGTTTATTTAGGGAGAAACATGTTCAATCCGACTTGCAGCCAGACTGAACTGTGGGCCAGACAAGGTGACAATATCTGGGGGCAAAGCATTCCAGTGGACAATGGTTCTTGGAAAGAAGGAATATTTATGGTAGTCAGTCACTGTTTGGATCTGTCGGAATGCTTGGGAATGGGATGTTCTGGAAGATCTTGTATTTGGGGTAAGGTAGTTTTCAGCTTGAATGGCAACTTGGTTATGGAGGATGTTGTGGAACATAACCAATCTTTGGTCGATGCGACGAAGGTCAAGGCGTCTCCAATTTAGGGAGTTCAACATTTCTGTGACACTGGACGTTCGGCCGTAGTCTTGTTTGGCCCAGCGGGCAGCTCTGCGCTGTACAGACTCAAGCTGGTCTATGAGAACTGCCGTATACGGTGACCAAACCGTGGAGCTATACTCAAGCTGGGGCCTTACCAGTGTCTTGTATGCTGTTGATTTTAACCTTTCTGAGTGTACTTTGATGTTTCGTCTTAGAAAACCCAATGTTTGACTTGCTTTTTTGCTGATGTTGTCTATGTGTTTGTTAAAGTTTAAATCACTTGATATTGTTACTCCCAGGTATTTTGCTGAAGAAACAGTTTCTAAGAAGGTATTATGCAGACGATATTTCGTGGATATGACTAGTTTGCGTTTGGTGATCTGAATAACCTGGCACTTTGATGGATTGAATTTCATTTCCCATTTGGATTCCCATTGTTCAAGCTGGTGTAAGTCTTGCTGTAGTAGGCTGGAATGAGAAGAAACAGTCAGAGAAAGATAAAGAGCTGTGTCATCGGCGAAGAGGCGGACTTTAGAGTGTTTGACAAAATCTGGGAGGTCATTGATGTATATGAGAAAGAGGAGTGGTCCGAGGACCGAACCCTGTGGGACACCGGAGGAGACTGGTATGGTACTTGACTTAGAGCCATTGACTACGACGGACTGTGACCTGTTGTCTAGGAAGCTTTTAATCCATGAGAGAGTTTGACCCCTTATGCCATAATAATGTAGCTTATACAGGAGCTTTTCATGGTTGACCATATCAAAGGCTTTTGAGAAGTCAAGGAGTATTAAGTCAACTTGACTTCTCTGGTATTACGTCATAATTGACACCAGAAGACCTGTTTTAATGGTCACCTTTATCTACCAGGTCATAAAACACGTTTTATTTAGATATTTAAACAAAACATTCGTTTTGTTATATGGAGTTCTGAATTTACCAAATTCATTGGTGTCTATCAATGAAACGAATTTGAAGGCCTGCCTAATATGTGTTAAATATACCAATTATTTTTTTTAAGTGCTAGTCCATGTAATTACTTAAAGCTGTTATGATGATGCGAAGCGCTCCACTAGGATTATTTTCAGTAAATATGAATTATTTTAACAACATATCCGTATAACGTCATGTTACGGTACTGACGGTAAAGTAGGTGATGCATATTTTATGATATTCAGATTTCATAGATTTTGATCAAAATTGCTCTGATTATTAACTTTTATTGCGTAAGAATAACAATACTATTAGGTAAGTCAAGAATCATGGACAAAATCAGAGATTTGAATGTTGGCAAGAAATAACCTCCATATGCCTCTATTATAGGAAAACAACCAGACTCCAGACCCCAGTCGTATGTGGCTTGAATATGGCCTACGCAATGTGTATGTATAGTGTTACGCTTATGTTTTATTTAAATTGTTCTTAAAAAATAAAAACATATTTTGAACCCGCAACCATTATCGATAGTCCAGATAATATAGATATGTGGAATAATGAACTCTAGTGGGTATCTCCAGGTTAGATAGAAGCTTCAACAATCCGACGGCGAATTTAGAAGCTCCTCGGAATTCAGATCAGTTCTACGAATTATAGATGGTGGCAATATATATATATAGCCAGGGCCGTTGCTGGAGCTATTTTGATGATACGCACGGCCAAAATATGCTTGTTTTTCGAGTGAGCATAGCGAGCGAGTACGCTAGGGGGGTCCGAGGCCATGCCCCCCGGAATTTTTTTGAAATGAAGCAATTTCTTGCATTTTGTAACATACAATTGCAGGACTAAAGTTCTTACGACAATCCGAATAAAGGTATAAATTAAGGCTAGATGTATAATATACATGGTATATCGCCCTTATCAATTAAACAAGCACGTAAAATAGCACAAACTAAATTTTGAGATGCACAATATTTGCAATGGGCTCAATTATTCCACCACTACACACATCCCGGCGCCTATGTATCCCTACACGCCCACCCCCGGGGTTTTAATGCATTTTTGGAGTTTTCATTTTTTTCGTTTTCTGAGACCAATGATACGCACGTGCGTACTTGCGTATGCCCAGCGACGGGCCTGATAGCTATCAGGTTGCAATTAATCATCAATTAGTAAAGCTATTTATTCTACCCAGAGCGTCGTGTTGGGTGGCAACAAGTCACGTGTATCAATCAGGTGCCCGTTTCGTTCAAAATGGCGACGACCATTGATTTTCACTGACGGGAAGTCAATATTTATGTAAATATTTACTCAGGGGTGCGATTTGTAAATGACAAGTAATGTTATTCTCGTCATCTTGTTTGTATCATTCATTCCACCTGTTAATAGTGTTTAATTACTGGGTTTTAATTGGAAAATACAGTTATTTAAAAAAAAGTCTTCTGCTCTGATTTTGTAAACAATCTACACTCAATAGTATTTGATTTTTGAGACATCAAATTAGTGAATTTATTAATGCTGAATATGACTAGTGGTTAAAAATCTCATTAAGTGAGACAGAGAGTGTTAAAAACTACACACTAAGGTTAAAAGCAGAGCTTGAGGTTACATGATTTGTAACCATACCCAAACACTGATACTATTACTACAGTGATACTGATAGATCAAATTGAAGGTGTCCAATGAAGAGCAGCCTGTTGGAGTAAGGCTGACTTCTATGGTATCTCTAGTGTCACAGGCATGTTCCATTCCCTTGGTATACCTTAACCTTCTCCTTTGATATTGCCTTAATCTTCTCCCTTGGGTTTGGTATACAATCTATCTATCTAGTGTGGCGTCCGTGTTCCAGTGGTGGAGTGTCGGATTTGTTATCGAACGGTCCCGGGTTCGATACTCGGTCATACCACGTATGTAGTGTCATTGAGCAAGGCACCTCACACACATTGCTTAGTACTGGTTAACCACTTAGGTCGGCTAAGCATGCCCAGGAAAACATGTCTAAGTCCCCGCAAGTGGTTTGACATTAATGGAACATACATACATCTATCTTCCTTTAATGTTGAACCCCCTTGCAGGGACGT
This sequence comes from Archivesica marissinica, assembly GCA_014843695.1. NCBI lineage: Eukaryota > Metazoa > Mollusca > Bivalvia > Venerida > Vesicomyidae > Archivesica > Archivesica marissinica. The sequence goes on from CM026388.1 coordinate 27,859,548, forward strand.
AGACATGTTGCGGGTCAAAAACCACAAAGAAGTTAAAAGTATGAGTAGTTAAAAGCATTAACATTACCTTCTCCCTTGGTATACCTTAATCCTCTCCCTTGGTATACCTTAACCCTTCTCCCTTAGTATACCATAACCTTCTCCCTTGGTATACCATAACCTTCTCTCTTGATATACCTTAACCTTCTCCCTATGTTACTTGAAATACCAATGGAAGTCATGATAGCGCAATAGTAAATGGTAGCACATTCACTTCAGGTGTTGGAAGCCTGAAGATTGCACCCAGATTGCAGCCGTTATGATAGTGTTGTTACGGCACTTAAATTCCACATTGTATCTCTCTTTCTGGGTGGGATGAGTGTGTTCAATAAGAAAAAATGACATATCAGTTATAATCAGAATTGATTGTTCGGCAGGAAAAAAAGTGTAAAAAGTACCTAAACATTTCCAATTAATAACTTTCTGTTCAAATATAGGAATGAAATGCATTGTGTTTGTTGCTTGCATGGAAATGGTTGGCATCCTTTAGTTCAAATTAACGGTGAAAGTTGCTGTGCAGCAATAGAGTTGCAGGGCTCATTCTAGAGGGTGACATGGGTGAAGTGATCGTCCTTTGGACCCTGACTTCACCCTTAGGGGCACCACTTCTTCTTAAAACAAATTTTTTAATATTATTTTTTTACAAAATATTGTCCAGTAAGATACACTGGCCATTGAAAAGTACTCCTTCTATTCAAATATTGTATTTAATTGTCATATTGTGTAATTTAACCCTATTATGTTGAAATTTATTAAATAATACCATTAGGTGACACAATCGCGTGCTTTCTCACTTCTCTCAGAAAATAGCTTGAGCCCCGAGTTCAAGTTGTTTATTTCTAAAAAGCCTTAATTTATACCTTTATACGGATTGTCGTAAGAACTTTAGTCCTGCAATTGTATTTTACAAAATGCATTAAAATGCAGGAAATTGCTTCATCATTTCAAAAAATCTCCAGGTGGGGGCATGCAACCAGACCCCCCTAGCGTACTCGCTCACTATGCTCACTCAACAAACAAGCATATTTGGGCGTGCATATCATCAAATATAGCGCCAGCAACGGCCCTGCTAACCCCTAGCAACGGCCCTGTTAACCCCCAGCAACGGCCCTGTGAGTTGTTTATTTAGATGTTATATAAATAAGACCACATGTAAAATTTAAATTTATAATATTTAACATTTAGCAATGAATATGGTTACGAAGGGTTTACTACTCGGCCATGTTATACATCTTTGCAACAACTTCAATTATGTATGTTTGGTTTTGTGTTTTGTTGTGTCTTTTGACCTTCTCCTTGTTAGAAATAAAGAAATATTTTGCTTTAATTATAAGACACATATCAGATAAATATTACATGTATTTACACATAGATATAAATATAAATGGCTGTGGGAGCTCATTTGTATAAAATGTATGCTTTATGTTTGCACTGTTCGCTAACTGTATATAATATGTATATATGTCCTCATGGGCTTGACAGCCTACTGGAATTTAATAAATATATGTCTATGTATATAATGTATGCATTATGCTTGCGCTGTTCGCTAACTGTATATAATATGTATATATGTCCTTATGGGCTTGACAGCCTACTGGAATTTAATAAATATATGTCTATGTATATACTATATAATATATGCATTATGCTTGCGCTGTTCGCTAACTGTATATAATATGTATATATGTCCTCATGGGCTTGACAGCCTATTGGAATTTAATAAAATAAACTGTCTAAACTGTCTATAAATGTTTTCTATTTTAGTATGGCTTAATTGAGGAATACAGCACGCAATGATGAATTACGTTGGCAGTATAGCCATCATAGATCGTGGAGATGCTCCGGCTAAGGCGGTCATCGATAAGAATGTACGTTCACTGGCGCAGCGCGTGGCTGATGAAACTAAGGAAGAGCTGGACAAGGTCATGGATAGAGTGGATAATGTACGTTTTATATAATACAGTAAAACATGACTATAATGAAATCATAGGTACTCCGGTTTCCTCCCACACGAATGACCACATTTATGCTGTCATCCGCGCCGAGGGTGATTAATATAAGTTGTTAAAACTTGTTTCACAATCGTTGTAAAATAAATAAAGTTTAAATTAAAAATTTTCTCCGTAACAAATCATCATAATGTGAGTAAATAACTTATAGTATCCTTCCTTATAAAACATATTTTATTCAGTTCATTGAATATACAGGGATCATTCTAGAGGGCGATGTGGGCAAAATAGTCGCCCTAGGGACCTTGACTTCGCCCTAAAAAACTTTCATACAAACTTTTGTCCGATAGGATACACTTGCTCACTATATTTGTTGCAATTTTCATACACAATTTTGTCCAGTAAGCTACACTGACCCATTATAAAGCACTCCTTCTATTCAAATGTTGTATTTAATGGTTGTACTCTGCATTTGAACCATATTTTGTTGAAATTATTAAATTTCACCAATTAAGGATGCAGTTGTGCACTTTCTCACTTCTCTCAAACATTTTGACCTAGAATGAACCCTGGGTACCAGCAATAGTGTTTTGTTTGTTCTCCCTATGAGTTGTACAGCACTCAATCTGGAGCATTATCTTGCAAGGTGTGTAAGTCGTGATAGCGCAGTGGTAGCATGTTCGCTTCAGGTGCGAAATGTCCGTAGTTCGAGCCCCAATGGAGCCGTTACGATTGTGCCCTTAGGCAAGGTATTTAAATTCCACATTGCCTCTTCTCTCTCCCTCGTGGTGATCGATTCCATAAGGAATGAGGTCTCGAGAGTGATTAATATAAGTTGTAAGAACTTGTTTCGCAATCAAGCTAAAATAATTTTGTATAAACTAAAGTCTGTCTGTTGTGGTGGAGAAGTCCACCAACATTTCCTATTGTTCGTTATATAATCTTGGCATCAGTCAGTTGACATAAAAAGTGCAAACGTAATTGATATCAATAATTTGGAACAAATCTTAGATTCGGTTAAATTTGGAACAGTTTGGAACATGTTTTGTCTGCTTGATTGGTGTATTCATAATGGACATGTACTTATGAATGACGCAGTTACACCGTGGCTGATCTGGACCTATGTTGTTTGCACAGTAATTTTATTTACTCAGCCGGCAAAGGGTTAAATAACACTATTCAAGGATACTATTGCATACAGACGGATCTGTAGTCCAGTGGTAACACGCTGGACTGGTAATCCAGGGATCGCATGTTCGATCCCCCGTTTGACCCTAATAAAATTAACAGTCTTTCAGATGGGACTTTAAACCGAGGTCTCATGCTGGTATTTACACAGTGCATGTAAAAGAACCAGAGGAGACTCTGGAATGGGTCTCTGTCTGTATCATTGCACTATCCTCCAAACGTAAAACACATACAATTGCATGCTCACAAACATTCTGACCTAGAATGAGCCGTGTATAACTTCAACTTCTCCCAGTTTAGAAGGTCTAGCTTGAGCCGAGATTAACTCGGTTTCCTCCCACACGAATGACCACATATAGAGTGGTGGAACCTATGCTCGGCGTAAATCCTACATATCATGGCCTATAAAAAAAGTTAAATGCACTTGCCGTATATTATTATTTTCTTAAGTCGTGAACACAACTTTCATAAAATTGATGTTGAAAATGTTAGCTTCATTACGTAACCATGTGCCTAAATACAGCTATCGCAACGGCACCCATTTCCATGGGGAACTAGATACTTTAGGGCACCTATGCACGGCGTACATGAACTTTTTTATTTATGCATGGGTAAATGTTGAATATATTATTTTGACTTAGTAACATCAATAACTAACTATTACAACTCATAAGAAACTTTTTTCGGGTTATTTGTACATTTTTTTCCCAATCCGGATAGCCACCTGAAATGCTCATAAACCGCACATTTCGGTGGGGAAAAAATCACAACAAGTTGTCTGTTTATATTCGGCTACTGAACCAGTCAGGTGACAGTTGCATTAGGCTACCGGTACGCACAACGGAATGTTATTGAACCATGCTTCACCTCTGTCAGCGAAAATAGGTTAAAACTATTTAAATATTTTAAATACGGATGTAAATGGAAAAAACACACTGAGCATAGGAATACGCTGAGCATAGGAATACGCTGAGCATAGGAATACGCCGAGCATAGGAATACGCCGAGCATAGGAATACGCTGAGCATAGGAATACGCTGAGCATAGGAATACGCTAAGCATAGGAATACGCTGAGCATAGGAATACGCTGAGCATAGGTTCCACCACTCTATGCTTTAAAAAATACGACACTACGACATTGCAGACAAGAATAGTGGGACATACAGATCGATGCACAAACAACATGGAGCAGCAACTATAAAATTAAATGATATTAATGTGTGTACAGTCACACCTTTCCAGAGCAAACTCAATCTGGATACATCCAGATTGGTTGTTGTAGAGAGGTTGTTGTTCTAGGAAGGTTCAACATTTTCAAGTCTGGAAATGCGGGAATAGTCAGTTTTGACAGTTAACCCTTTCAACACCACAGACCTCTATTTATAGGCTTACAAAAAGTGTAGATCCAGATGAGCCGGCTCGTAACGAGCCGTCTCATCAGGATCTACACTTTTTGCAAGTAGTATTACTAATTTTAGACAAAATTACCCATCTTGATAAATGAACTGGTCCGAATGTAATTTTCTTATTCATTTATTGGTCTAAGAATATCATGGACCAGTCCATGTCAGTTACTTGGTGTTGAATGGGTTAAGATGGCTCATATTGATTTGATTATTGAGTATACAGAATAGGGTACTACTTTCATTATACAATTGATAGATTGAACTAAGATTGAATATGAAACAACACAAATTTTGTAACATTTTATGATTACAGATCTATGTATCATATGACATGCTTCACCTCCGTCAGTGAAAATAGGTTAAAACTATTTAAATATTTTAAATACGGATGTAAATGGAAAAAACACGCCAAGCATAGGAATACGCCGAGCATAGGTTCCACCACTGTAGTTTTAGCTTCCTACTTGATCCTTTGCATTATGTATTACGCCTATAGTATTATGTCGTTGTATGTTATATGTGAGTTATGTCTTGTAATAAATACTGTTTAAGCCAAGCATAAAACCATTATCTTGTCTATCATTGGATAAACCAAACTAAAGACATATTTATAATTTTCCGTAACAATCGTTTTTTATTTGGTTATTTGGACACAGACACATTTAAGGAATGAATTGCGAGTTAATAGTTTCCATTGAGGTAGGGACTACATTGAGTGTGTTTAAAGTCCGTGGAAGCCGAAGAATGACCTATTATATGTATATAATTAATTAATTATACATGTTAATTGATATGTGTATTTAAGATGAACGCCACTACTCTATATTACTTGTGTATGATTACAGATCTATGTATCATATGAAATGTCGACTCAGACGATGTTTGAGAATCCAAGAGGATCTCCAAATGTGGAATATATTGAGGATATCGTAAGTATCAACACTTTACATCTAATTCTGTAACTTATGAAATCACTTGTATAATATATACAGGATCTTACACTCCTAGTGATTTCGTACCATACATTATGAAACAAGTTTTGCAAATTTGCTTTTAAGCGAGCATCCAAATATGACATGTAATTTCATTAGAATGATGTCAAATAGAAATATGCATATTTACTTAAAGCAGCATTACTTCGTAATAAAGGATGTTTTGGGTAAAATATAAATACTAGGGATGTCAACAAGTAGTGATTTTGGTACTCGAGTACTCGGAAAGGTATTCGATCGAGTACTCAAGTACTCGGTTACCGTTACCGTGGATTATGCTTTTTGTCTCGTCAATCAGATTGGTCCTGCTTTTAATCAATTCATTGCTTTGATGTCTTGTCCAGTACTTCCATACCACATATTTAGGTGGAGGCATTCTCACAATTCACTTATATTACTATACTACTATTATATTCTAAAGATCTCTTCACAGTTTAACAGCGTTAACGTTAATGGCAAAAGTTACGATATTTATTATTTAACAACTATTTCGGTATTGCCCTGCTATGGGTAGCTGCTTAAGTTCTAAATTGAGTAATCAATTAAGAGTCAATTATAACATCAAAACAAGTTCCGACCACCAGACAAAAGATGCCATTCACACGACAGACAATCTGACGACCCGCCTCAGTAGTGACGACAATGATAAAATAATTTGCATCAAAGTTACGCTTCCCAATTAAGTTGAATCAACACCTTAATTATTCGGTCACTGTAGCTCTGTGTGATATACAGGTATTGTTAATCACCATGACACGCTGTATATTGCATTGTTTGGTACAGCGGAAGTTTCGCTAATCCCACTGATCACGATTTGTTCACAGGCAACTCCGTATTTGCGCAAAATAAAGATTTGTTGATTTAATTTTTTTAACCGAGTACTCGATTATCTGAAAAGTATTCGATACTCGGACGTTCGATCGAGTACTCGAGGACTCGTTGACATCCCTAATAAATACTAATATGTGTGTGTTTACAAAATTCGAAATAGTCACTCAGAAACGATAAAATTCCAATAAATTTAAACCGTCGTATACGCGAATTTGTTGATCAACACACGAAATGTAAACACGCACAGCGCGCATGCGTGAAACAACAGAGGATGTAGAAACCAACGTATATATTTTGAACATGAAAGACTATCTATCTATCTTCCTCTAATGTCGAACCCCTCGCGGGGATGTAGAAATGTCCCTAAAAGACTTAGCTAACAGAGGTATGAATCAACATATCAAGTAATTTAATTAAAAAAGACAACGTGGGACAAATGGGGACGATGCATTCGGAATGTAAACAAGTGCTGACGATGCGTTCCAGATGTAAAGTGTTTGACCGATCGACTCGGAAAGTCCTACTTTCGGTTTCGAGTTTGTTTTATGTTTTATCGCAAAAAACACTGTTTACCAAATGAACATAAACATACAAAGTATAATGTTAGAATGTGTAGCAGCATTGCTATCCATACGTAAAAATTGAATTTTTTAAATATCTTATTTCATACGATGTAATGCTGCTTTAAACAAAACAAAGGGCAAAGGGATGTAATGCTGCTTTAAGGTTAACTTACCAATTCTCTCAGATTATTCTCTCCAGGCTTCGACACTAACATTTTCAAGAGGTAGCCAGCAGGATTACCAGATTTGAAAATAAGGTGGACCTTGCCAAATCTAGGTAGTCCTCGTTTTCTTACCTCAAAAACTTTGATGTCGGCATTGAATTCCAATGCCACTCGATTGTTGAATTGGTTATTTGTTAAAATAAAAGACAGGTAAATAAACGATGGAAACTTCACTAATTTCACTATTCCAATTCATGTCACCATATAAATAATATTTTTTAAAGAAATCAGCAATTTTTTTTTTCGGGGACATCATTCCAATTTTTTTGGAGAAGTCACTTCTCCTTCCAGATGGTTTAGGGGGAAGTGAGAATATTTAGGAAGAAGTGAGTAGTGACTACTATTTTCCACAGTTCATGTAAGTTCCCGACTACTATTTTCCACAGTTCATGTAAGTTCCCGACTACTATTTTCCACAGTTCATGTAAGTTCCCGACTACTGTTTTCCACAGTTCATGTAAGTTCCCGACTACTGTTTTCCACAGTTCATGTAAGTTCCCGACTACTATTTTCCACAGTTCATGTAAGTTCCCGACTACTATTTTCCACTGTTCATGTAAGTTCCCGACTACTGTTTCCCACAGTTCATGTAAGTTCCCGACTACTATTTTCCACAGTTCATGTAAGTTCCCGACTAGTATTTTCCACTGTTCATGTAAGTTCCCGACTACTATTTCCCACAGTTCATGTAAGTTCCCGACTACTATTTTCCACAGTTCATGTAAGTTCCCGACTACTATTTTCCACAGTTCATATAAGTTCCTGACTACTATTTTCCACAGTTCATGTAAGTTCCCAGCTACTGTTTTCCAGTTCATGTAAGTTCCCGACTACTTTTCACAGTCATGTAATTCCCGACTACGTTCCACAGTTCATGTAAGTTCCCGACTACTATTTTCCACTGTTCATGTAAGTTCCCGACTAGTATTTTCCACAGTTCATGTAAGTTCCCGACTACTATTTTCCACTGTTCATGTAAGTTCCCGACTAGTATTTTCCACAGTTCATGTAAGTTCCCGACTAGTATTTTCCACAGTTCATGTAAGTTCCCGACTAGTATTTTCCACAGTTCATGTAAGTTCCCGACTACTATTTTCCACTGTTCATGTAAGTTCCCGACTAGTATTTTCCACAGTTCATGTAAGTTCCCGGTCTTATATTGATTTTGCAGAAAGAGTTGGAACAGATTTTAACGGACACAGTAAAGAAGAAGAAGTACCAGCAGCAAGTAACGGTGTTTGTGGTTGGGTTTCAAGACGTTTGCGCAGAGAAGATGCAGTTATTGCAACAAGTAAACCAGGTACCAGCAAAACTATTTATTTAAAATCATCTTCTCGTTCAGTACTGGCTCAATTCTTTTACAAAAGTAACATTTGTTGAAACTTTTTTAAGTTTTAAACTTTATTTATTTTACAACGATTGCGAAGCAAGTTTTAACAACTTATATTAATCACTCTTGTTAGCATTTATTGTGATAAGCATTTTAAGTCTTTCAGCGCCGAATAAATTCAACGCAATGTGCAAACAATATTGATCCAGATCAGCCACGGCGTAATGTCGCCAGATAAGCCACGGCGTAATGCCGCTACGCCACGTCTGATCAGGATCCATGTTGTTTGCTATTCTGACAGGTGCTTCAGCTCCGCTATCCACCGAAGAGCAATCAGCATATAGCCTGATCAGCCGGCACATTCTGTTCTCTCTCATCGGGTTCCAGGCTTTTTGCCAAGGCACTTTTATCCGACATTGGTTGTGAAAGAGTTATGGGTTAAAACATACTCTTAGGCAAAGCGCATAAACTGCCCACAGCCTCTTCTCTTTCCCTCGTGGCTATTGATTCCATCAGGAAGGAGGTCTCAAGAGCGATTAAACTAATGTGGTAAAAACTTGTTTTGCAGTCAAGCTAAAATGAATTTGTATTAACCCATTTGACTAATTCACTAATAACAACATCTTCAGATCTTCCAACATCTTCCAAACCTTTTTGCTTTGTTGCTTTAAATATCTGAAGGATTGTGTACAATATTTATTTGTCCTCCTCCATGGTCTAGTGGTTAAGGTCGCTAACTTGTATACCACTGTAACCTATCATCACTGATGGTCACGGGTTCGAGCCACGCTCAGGCCGTGTCTCATTTATATGAAAAAGTTGGCAGTTTCTTACGGAGGTTGGTGCACCCAAGTACTGGTTAACCACTGGAGCCTGCCCAGGAAAGGTGTTGTTAGGTAAACTGCCCGTCGGCGATATAGCCCAAAATGGTGCTGATGCAGGCGTAAAACCCGAAATATAACAATAACAATATTTATTTATCACATAGCTTTGCTTGTATTCAGTGTAATACTACAGACATCACATATTTTCTTATATGTCCACACGTGCACTAACATGGATTCTGATTGACAGCTTGCAATACACATTCAACATGTACATGCTTTTTTTGTTGACAATCAACTGCTTAGATTTTTAAAATGCTAAATATGCACTAGTGATATTCAGTGATTAAAAATATTGTGTCGATAATTTGCGTGAAGTTGTTTTATTATCAGGGATTATTTTTCTACAGTGTATGGATGCGTTAATGTGATAAGGCTCAAACATTTATTGTTGTTGTTACTATGGTGATGTGATATAAAGAATCTTACACTCGTGATTTCGTACTATATTTTATGAAACTTGTTTTGGAATTTTGCTATTAAGATCGCCAAAAGGATCGCTTAATAGGAAACTAAGGCGGACTTTATAGCAAAATTCCAAAACTCTATTTATAAATATTGTATGGAGTCATCACTTATGTAAGATCCTATATTTATCACATAACTTTGCTTGTATTCAGTGTAATTACTGCCAAGGCGCTCACTTACTAGCAACATTCGAAAACTCCCACTCATGTAAGATCCTATATTTATCACATAACTTTGCTTGTATTCAGTGTAATTACTGCCAAGGCGCTCACTTACTAGCAACAATCCAAAACTCCCACTCATGTAAGATCCTATATTTATCACATAACTTTGCTTGTATTCAGTGTAATTACTGCCAAAATGCTCACTTACTAGCAACATTCCAAAACTACCACTCATGTAAGATCCTATATTTATCACACAACTTGCTTGTATTCAGTGTAATTACTGCCAAGGCGCTCACTTACTAACAACATTCCAAAACTCCCACTCATGTAAGATCCTATATTTATCACACAACTTGCTTGTATTCAGTGTAATTACTGCCAAAACGCTCACTTACTAGCAACATTCCAAAACTACCACTTGTGTAAGATCCTATATTGTATATACCGGTATATGTATGTGAATAGAGCAATATTACCAAGCTAAAATATTTAATCCAAACCTGTGTTAAGCAGCCAGCCAAAGGAATCATAGAAAGTGGCTGTTAGCACAAGTGGCTGCTTAATAGAGGTCAAATATATAATAAAACAAGTTAATGGTAATCTGGGAACTGGCTGCTTAATACAGGTTGGCTACTTAATACAGGTTGGCTGCTTAATGGAGGTGACCACTAACAGGTTTAACTGTATTGTCTATTATCAGTTTTTCTTGGACAACTCCAAACTTGACGAGGATGAGCTAGTGGTAGACAGGCCGGAGATTGACCTTGAGGAGGCATCTAACAAGGTCAGCGAGTCGCTGAACACGGCCGAGGAGCTCTCGAAGAAACTGAGTGATTTGAACCAGGATATAATTGATTGGCTGGTAAATTACGCCAACACAAAGGCCAGTAATAAGTGAGTATTTAATGCTTGGTTTACATCTCTGTTTGTTAAGGTCGTATATCTCTGTTTGTCAAAGTCGTACATCTTTGTTTTGTCAACACAAAGGCCAGTAATAAGTGAGTATCTAATGCTTGGTTTACGTCTCTGTTTGTTAAGGTCGTATATCTCTGTTTGTCAAAGTCATACGTCTTTGTTTTGTCAACACAAAGGCCAGTAATAAGTGAGTATTTAATGCTTGGTTTACGTCTCTATTTGTCAAAGTCGAACATACAATGAAGAGTTAGGAAGTATGGATTACCCTTTCAACACTACAGACTTCTAAATAGACTCGCAAAAAATGTACATCCAGATGAGCCGGAGCTGTCTCATCAGGATCTGCATTATTTATGATATAAATGAAGTGGTCCAAATGTAATTTTCTGATTAATTGTTTGCATTAAAATTATGATGGACCTGTCCATGTCAGTTACTTAGTGTTGAAATGGATAAAGGTTTTAGTTAAGTTTTAGAACAATTTGGGAAAAAACGTTGGGTCTGCTTGATTGTCGTCGTACACACTAGTTTTAAAAATCAGTTATATTTGGATCTGCTCGATTGTTGAGAGCTGATACACTGATGAAATTGGAACAATTTGAAATAAAATTGGGTCTGCTTGATTGTTGTCAACTTGTACACACTAGGGACGGAGTTACATTTGGATGGTAGACTGATTAAAGATAAACATGAAACACATTAATATTCTGTTATGATGACACAATCAACCAGATACCAGTCATATTTTATGCGAAAAGATACAAAATAAACACGAAAATTGATTGAAGAAATTTCAACTCTCCGTCAGTTAATTCAACAGATTTTCATAGTTCGTCGTCTTCACAGCAATGACAGTTTGTTGTATCACGTTGCATAGGGTGACATTTTTATAGTTCATCGTCTTCACAGCAATGACAGTTTGTTGTATCACGTTGCATAGGGTGACATTTTCATAGTTCATCGTCTTCACAGCAATGACAGTTTGTTGTATCACGTTGCATAGGGTGACATTTTCATAGTTCATCGTCTTCACAGCAATGACAGTTTGTTGTATCACGTTGCATAGGGTGATATTTTTATAGTTCATCGTCTTCACAGCAACGACAGTTTGTTGTATCACGTTGCATAGGGTGATATGTTCATAGTCCATCGTCTTCACAGCAACGAAAGTTTGTTGTATCACGTTGCATAGGGTGATATTTTTACACAGTTTATAATGCACTAAATGTGTGCTTAACCCATTCAACCCTATGTACCTCATCGACATAGCGGTAACAGTACGACATAACGGTAGCAGTACAACGTAACGGTAGCAGTACGACGTAACGTAACAGTATGACGTAGCGGTAACAGTACGACATAACGGTAACAGTACGACGTAACGGTAGCAGTACGATGTAACTGTAACAGTACAACGTAACTGAGTGTGCCTCAGCAGGTCCGAGTTAACTGACTCGGTGTGCCTAAGTGTAACCATGGTAAGTGACTCAGTGTGCCAAAGTGTAACCATGGTAAGTGACTCAGTGTGCCAAAGTGTAACCATGGTAACTGACTCAGTGTGCCAAAGTGTAACCATGGTAACTGACTCAGTGCGCCTAAGTGTAACCATGGTAACTGACTCAGTGTGCCAAAGTGTAACCATGGTAACTGACTCAGTGTGCCAAAGTGTAACCATGGTAACTGACTCAGTGTGCCTAAGTGTACCCATGGTAACTGATTCAGTGTGCCAAAGTGTAACCATGGTAAGTGACTCAGTGTGCCAAAGTGTAACCATGGTAACTGACTCAGTGTGCCTAAGTGTAACCATGGTAACTGACTTGATGCACCCAAGTTTAACCATGGTAAGTGACTCAGTGTGCCAAAGTGTAACCATGGTAAGTGACTCAGTGTGCCAAAGTGTAACCATGGTAAGTGACTCAGTGTGCCAAAGTGTAACCATGGTAAGTGACTCAGTGTGCCAAAATGTAACCATGGTAAGTGACTCAGTGTGCCAAAGTGTAACCATGGTAAGTGACTCAGTGTGCCAAAGTGTAACCATGGTAACTGACTCAGTGTGCCAAAGTGTAACCGAGGTAACCGACTCGATTTTCCTAAGTGTAACCATGGTAACTGACTTGGTGCGCCTAGGTGTAACCATGGTAACTGACTCAGTGTGCCAAAGTGTAACCATGGTAACTGACTCAGTATGCCAAAGTGTAACCATGGTAACTGACTCAGTGTGCCTAAGTGTAACCGAGATAACCGACTCGATTTTCCTAAGTGTAACTGTGGTAACTGACTCAGTGTACCTAATTGTAACTGAGATAGCTGAATCTATATGCCTATGTGTAACCGAGGTAACAGACTCTATGTGCCTATGTGTAACTGAGGTAACGGACTCTATGTGCCTATTTGTAAACGAGGTAACGGCCTCAACATAAATCAGGTAATTGACTCAGTGTCTAAGTGTAAACGAGATAACTGACTTGGTGTGCCCTAATGTAACCAAGGCCATTGACTGTGTGTGTCTCAGCATTCTATGTTCTATTCTATGTCTAATGTATAAACATTTCTTACACTTAATGCATCCAGAGCAGGGAGTGGGCTGGCATTTGAAAAGTAAGTGTCACATGTATGTGTTGTCCAATCATAGTGCAGTATCTAATCTCAAGGAGTAACATGATTGGTTACATGTATGTGTTGTCCAATCATAGTGCAGTATCTAATCTCAAGGAGTAACATGATTGGTTACATGTATGTGTTGTCCAATCATAGTGCAGTATCTAATCTCAAGGAGTAACATGATTGGTTACATGTATGTGTTGTCCAATCATAGTGCAGTATCTAATCTCAAGGAGTAACATGATTGGTTACATGTATGTGTTGTCCAATCATAGTGCAGTATCTAATCTCAAGGAGTAACATGATTGGTTACATGTATGTGTTGTCCAATCATAGTGCAGTATCTAATCTCAAGGAGTAACATGATTGGTTACATGTATGTGTTGTCCAATCATAGTGCAGTATCTAATCTCAAGGAGTAACATGATTGGTTACATGTATGTGTTGTCCAATCATAGTGCAGTATCTAATATTAAGGAGTAACATGATTGGTTGCATGGTGTGTATTGTTGTCCAATCATAGTGCAGTATCTAATATGAAGGAGTAACATGATTGGTTGCATGGTTTGTATTGTTGTCCAATCATAGTGCAGTATCTAATATTAAGGAGTAACATGATTGGTTGCATGGTGTGTATTGTCCAATCATAGTGCAGTATCTAATATTAAGGAGTAACATGATTGGTTGCATGTATGTGTTGTCCAATCATAGTGCAGTATCTAATATTAAGGAGTAACATGATTGGTTGCATGGTGTGTGTTGTCCAATCATAGTGCAGTATCTAATATTAAGATGTAACATGATTGGTTGCATGGTGTGTATTGTCCAATCATAGTGCAGTATTAATCTCAAGGAGTAACATGATTGGTTGCATGGTGTGTATTATAGTTATATCCAATCATTGTGCAATAGTTTTGTTATTTTTGCTTTCTGTTTATAGATATAAATGCATTGCTTACTACAAATTCTTCCGAATACATTCAAACACTAACATTGAATCAATAAACAGTTTTGTTGTGGATTGCAAGTATGATTTCATATAATGGTCATCCATGCTCCTGAATTGACGTTTGTCTTATCATCGGAGTCGATACTAAACACGAAATAATGTCGTTTAGAGATAATTTAACTAAGAGTAGTGTACAAATATATAGGCACAAATGTGAGATATAACGTTAAATCTGTAACATAAACCGTGCTATTCAGGATACACTAGTTGTATTACGCATGGATGTTTACATTATTTTGTTATGTCAACAAACCGTGTATATGACGTTTGTTTATTAGTTGAAATACTCAGTATTTGAGGCAAATATAGTATTTGAGGCAAATATTTAGATAAAAATACCATATAATAGGAAAATACATTCTGTAGATATTTATGTTTTCACTGATGTAGTGTCGCTTTAAGGTAATGTGTTATAAAGGGTCTATTCAAATACCAGTGCATCTCTCCGAGTGCTATCCTCTAGCAGGGTTCATTCTAGGTCAGAATTTTTGGGAGAAGTGAGAAAGCGCATGATCGCTTCCTTAAATGGTGGTCTTTAATATACTTCTGCAAAATAGGGTTAAAATGCACAGTATAACCATTAAGTACAACATTTGAATAGAAGGAGTGCTTTATAATGGGCTAGTGTATCTTACTAGACAAAATTTGGTTTCAAAAGCGTAAAAACCAAATTTATTTTTTTTTTATATTTTTTTTAGGGAGAAGTGGGGCCCCCAGAGGGCGAAGTCAGGGTCCCTAGGGCGACAATTTCGCCCACATCGCCCTCTAAACTGATCCCTACTCTTGTATTTCTATAAAATCTTATTCATTTTTATTTGTTTTTCTTGTACCATTTATTACTTTTTATAATTATAGTCAAACCTGTGATAGTGGTCACCTTTATTAAGTAGTCAGTTTCCCGATGTTGTTTTATTATACATTTGTCCTCTATTAAGCAGCCACCTGTGCTAAGCTGTCACTTTCTTATCAATCTCTAGTCTGGCTGCTTAAAACAGGTTTGACTGTCAGTAGACTGTACAGGGTTCATTCTAGGTCAGAATTTTTGGGAGAAGTGAGAAAGCGCGTGATTGCTTCCTTAAATGGTGTTCTTTAATATACTTCTGCAAAATAGGGTTAAAATGAAGGAGTGCTTTATAATGGGCCAGTTTACTATACACAATTTTGTTTGAAAATCTTAAAAACCAAAAAATATATTTTTATTTTTTAGGGAGAAGTCAGGGTCCTAGGCCCACATCGCCCTCTAGAATGATCCCTGTATATAGATGATGATATAGACTGGGTGTAAACTATTCTTGTATTGGGAAATCAAATATTTGTGTTATGTAATTTTAGAGGCAGAAAGAGATTAGAGAAAAGCTTGGAGTCAGCAAAGAATGAGCTGGCAGATCTGAGTGAGAAACTGCTCAAGCTTCAGACAGGTATGCTAGCGGCAGATAAAATCACTTTTGCAAACAGCATAGAGCCAGATCAGACGGCACAGCGCATGCCGTCTGATCAGGCTGTTTGCTATTTGGATAGTGGAACTAAAACACTTGGCTGAATAGCAAACAACATAGATCCTGATCAGATATGGCGCTACGCCGCAAATGTGATTTTATTTACTCAACAGGCAAAGTGTTAATGGGGTTTCTAATATTATGGCCCCTTAACAATTTCAGATAGGAACGCAACGTTATCGATTCAAACTCTCATAAGCTAAATACCAATAATAATATATTTAACCTGTATTATGTAGGCGAAATGAGCAGATTTTAATGAAATGTCACAAGCCCTACTTTCTAGGAATTGTCACAAGATTGTACTTAAGAGTACAGTGTTTTATAACCTGAACGTTAATAGAGGATCTTACATGGGTGGCTTTCCATATTGAATTTATTCAACGAGTTTAATAAATTCAATATGGAAAGACACGAATGTAAGATTCTTTTTATCACATAAACCAAATACGCAGTAAAAGTGTGTCACGATTGAACACACTTCCCCTTTAGCAAATGAAAGCCAGAGTAGTACTGCGGTTTCTACTTAATGGGCCAAGAAAATAGTGCGACACTAAATACTCCAATTTTTTAAATTTTCTTCCTTTGTAAACATTTTTTAAAATATCACAACATATCATGTGCAACAATTCAATATTAAACACTTAAATTATTTTCAAACAGTCTTTTTTAGTCTTTGTTTTGGCAAATGACGTCACAATCAAAGTTACACAGCGCATACTAGTGGATGTAAAAATGTATGTCACTGCGAATCGCTATCGCTTTCAATGATTCTTAGACGTTTTCTTGGTGGATTAGATGGGGATACAGTTTTAGGGTTGTTAATGTATACATTAAAAGTACCACCATGGATTAGGCCAGCCAACAGACTTTGGATTCCACCGGTCAGATTAATATTGGAGTTGGAATTGGTATTCATAGAAGTTGCCATGCTTGGTGACGAATATGTGTTGACCTGGTTTGGATATGCTGTGTAATGTGCTTTATCACATAAACTACGGCGCTAATTCTAATTCTGTATTACAAAGTCTAACCATAAAAAAGGTTCCGAAACCTCTATGCACTTTCTCCGTGAGCTAACCACCACCTTTACCGACGATCTGGACAAAATCACCAACGCTTAACGGACGCTCCGCCATGTTTATTTACTTTTTTGACAGCGCGTATGAATATACAAATAAAGTGATTCGCCCACGCATTTGCCTCATTTGCATATTTAATACACTAGTGTATCACCGAATTTATGACATGGCTTTATTAAACTCCCACGCCGTAGTTTATGTGATAATACACATTTAAACTTTATTTATTTTATAACAATTGCGAAGCAAGTTCTAATAACTTATATTAATCACTCTCGTTGGCGCTGATGAACACGTATATGTGGTCATTCATGTGGGAGGAAACCGGAGTACCCAGAGAAAAGCCACCTGTCCGATCCAGTGACCACTGTACCAACTCACATACTTCCTGGTCCGAGGATCGAACCCAGGTTGCATTGGTGAGAAGCGAGCGCGCTAATCGGACATAATACACATTAATTGGCGCATGCGTTTATAGCCGTACCAATTTGTGTATCATCGTTCTTTGTGTTGTATGCACCAATATCGAATCGGGGATACTCAATAATCTACGTCAGAGATGGAAATGGCCGATGTTTCCCGGGTCAATTATGTCATGCACGTGTTTTGTTTATTTTTTTATACAAATTTATTTTAGCTCGATTGCGAAACAAGTTCTTTCAACTTATATAAATCACTCTCGAGACCTCATTCCTGATGGAATCCATCACCACGAGGGAGAGAAGAGGCAACGTGGAATTTAAATGCCTTGCCTAAGGACACAATCGTAACGGCTCCAGCGGGGCTCGAACTCCAGGCCTTTCGCACCTGAAGCGAGCGTGCTACCATTGCGCTATCACAACTTCCACTTTCAAATTGTTTAAAAGCGAAATTTTTGTTTGTTGTATTTGTATGCATGCAAGATTGTATGAACATTGATGAAAGCTCTATTGGCATTAATAACCCTGAGTCAAAATCCAGAGAAACTCTTGCAAGTAAAGTCGTACTATTGAGACAACATAATTGCTTATTAACCCTTTCAACACCACAGGCCTCTAAATAAGCTTACAAAAAAGTGTAGATCCAGATGAGCTGGCTCGTGACGAGCCGTCGCATCAGGATCTGCACATTTTGCAAGTAATATTACTATTTTTAGATTTTTTTTTACCCATTTTGATAAATGAACTGATCCAAAATGAAATGTAATTTTCTTATTAATTTATTGGTCTAAAAATATCATGGACCAGTCCATGTCAGTTACTTGGTGTTGAATGGGTTAAATAAAGTTAACTTTCAATTTATATTGAAAAGAGTATTACTGTTGATGCGACTTTAGACCTCAAAAACAAACATGAGTAATTTTGTAGTGAAATTGTATAAATCATGCAAATTTGAATGAATTTTTAATCAAACATAGGTCGGTGGTTCTATCTGGCTGGGTACTTGTCCGTGCTTGAAATACCTTGCTTGAAATACTGCTCGGAGGGACACCCTGGGACGTCCTCGACTAACAATAGCATGGGAGTCACTATATGACCCAAATTGTTGATGCGACCTCAAAAACAAAAATGAATTTTTAATCAAACACTAGAACGTAGGCTGTAACGTTACATTTTACTTTCTAGGTGCACGATTTATAAGACTGGTACCATATTTATTCAATTATAAGACATATCCCCATTATGACTTGATACAAGAAATCATCGCTATTATGAAATGTTGATAAATGTTGATACAATGAAGGGGTTGGCAAGGTCACTAGCTTTAAATCGCTTGCCCCTAACTGCATGTTCGAATCCTACCGTCAAATTCTTTCAAGTTAGGATGCTATCCATCTTGCTTTGGAAGGCCGGTGGTTCTACAAGGTTAGTGGTTCTACCTAGATACACACCCGTGCCTGAAATACTGCTCGGAGGGGCACCCTGGGTCTTCCTTCACCAATACTGCTCGGAGGGGCACCCTGGGTCTTCCTTCACCAATACTGCTCGGAGAGGCACCCTGGGTCTTCCTTCACCAATACTGCTCGGAGAGGCACCCTGGGTCTTCCTTCACCAATACTGCTCGGAGGGGCACCCTGGGTCTTCCTTCACCAATACTGCTCGGAGGGGCACCCTGGGTCTTCCTTCACCAATACTGCTCGGAGGGGCACCCTGGGTCTTCCTTCACCAATACTGCTCGGAGGGGCACCCTGGGTCTTCCTTCACCAATACTGCTCGGAGAGGCACCCTGGGTCTTCCTTCACCAATACTGCTCGGAGGGGCACCCTGGGTCTTCCTTCACCAATACTGCTCGGAGGGGCACCCTGGGTCTTCCTTCACCAATACTGCTCGGAGGGGCACCCTGGGTCTTCCTTCACCAATACTGCTCGGAGAGGCACCCTGGGTCTTCCTTCACCAATACTGCTCGGAGAGGCACCCTGGGTCTTCCTTCCCAATACTGCTCGGAGGGGCACCCTGGGTCTTCCTTCACCAATACTGCTCGGAGAGGCACCCTGGGTCTTCCTTCACCAATACTGCTCGGAGGGGCACCCTGGGTCTTCCTTCACCAATACTGCTCGGAGAGGCACCCTGGGTCTTCCTTCACCAATACTGCTCGGAGGGGCACCCTGGGTCTTCCGCCACCAAAAATAGCTGTAGAGTTGCCATTTAACCTAAGTTGTTGGTGTGAATCTAAACCCCAAAAAACAAAATGATACAGATTAAGATTCAGTGAAGCTTATAGCGCGTTTCATTTTGTGTTCTATTTTTAGCTTGTTTCATTGTGTTCTATTATGCTGGGTTCATGTTTTGGCTTATATCATTTTGTGTTCTATTTTTAGCCTGTTGCATTTGGTGTTCTATTTTTAGCTTGTTGCATTCGCTGTTCTATTTTAGCTTGGTTCTGTGTTATAGTTTTAGTATGTTTCATTAAAAAAATCGAACACAGACTGGTATAAGCTAAAAATAGAACATGATTGGGTACAAGCTAAAAATAGAACACAGAATGTTACAAGCTAAAAATAAAACACAAAATGGTACACGCTAAAAATAGAACACAAAATGGTATAAGCTCAAAATAGAACACAGAATGAACAAGCTAAAATAGAACACAGAATCTAAAAATAGAACACATAATGGAACAAGCTAAAACAACACAAATGGTACAAGCTACAGAATTGTATAAGCTAAAAATAGAACACAGAATAAAATAAATTAAACATTGAACACAGAATGAAACTAGAGCAATCTGATATAACAAACCTCCACCTTGCGGCTAAAGCTCTCTATTTACCCTATCTCACAATGGTGAAGAATCCTAATTTTGCCCGATCTCACAATGGTGAAGAATCCTAATTTTGCCCTACATGTATCTCATAATGGTGAAGAATCCTACTTTTGCCCTGCATGTATCTCACAATGGTGAAGAATCCTACTTTTGTCCTACATGTATCTCACAATGGTGAAGAATCCTAATTTTGCCCTGCATGTATCTCATAATGGTGAAGAATCCTAATTTTGCCCTACATGTATCTCATAATGGTGAAGAATCCTACTTTTGCCCTGCATGTAACTCATAATGGTGAAGAATAATAATTTTGCCCTGCATGTATCTCATAATGGTGAAGAATCCTACTTTTGTCCTACATGTATCTCACAATGGTGAAGAATCCTAATTTTGCCCTGCATGTATCTCATAATGGTGAAGAATCCTAATTTTGCCCTACATGTATCTCATAATGGTGAAGAATCCTACTTTTGCCCTGCATGTAACTCATAATGGTGAAGAATAATAATTTTGCCCTGCATGTATCTCATAATGGTGAAGAATCCTACTTTTGTCCTACATGTATCTCACAATGGTGAAGAATCCTAATTTTGCCCTGCATGTATCTCATAATGGTGAAGAATCCTAATTTTGCCCTATCTCATAATGGTGAAGAATCCTACTTTTGCCCTGCATGTATCTCACAATGGTGAAGAATCCTACTTTTGCCCTGCATGTATCTAACAATGGTGAAGATTCCTACTTTTGCCCTGCATGTATCTAACAATGGTGAAGAATCCTACTTTTGCCCTATCTAACAATGGTGAAGAATCCTACTTTTGCCCTATCTAACAATGGTGAAGAATCCTACTTTTGCCCTGCATGTATCTAACAATGGTGAAGAATCCTACTTTTGCCCTGCATGTATCTCACAATGGTGAAGAATCCTACTTTTGCACTGCATGTATCTAACAATGGTGAAGAATCCTACTTTTGCCCTGCATGTATCTCACAATGGTGAAGAATCCTACTTTTGCCCTGCATGTATCTCACAATGGTGAAGAATCCTACTTTTGCCCTGCATGTATCTCATAATGGTGAAGAATCCTACTTTTGCCCTGCATGTATCTAACAATGGTGAAGAATCCTACTTTTGCCCTGCATGTATCTCACAATGGTGAAGAATCCTACTTTTGCCCTGCATGTATCTAACAATGGTGAAGAATCCTACTTTTGCCCTGCATGTATCTAACAATGGTGAAGAATCCTACTTTTGCCCTGCATGTATCTAACAATGGTGAAGAATCCTACTTTTGCCCTGCATGTATCTAACAATGGTGAAGAATCCTACTTTTGCCCTGCATGTATCTAACAATGGTGAAGAATCCTACTTTTGCCCTGCATGTATCTAACAATGGTGAAGATTCCTACTTTTGCCCTGCATGTATCTAACAATGGTGAAGAATCCTACTTTTGCCCTATCTAACAATGGTGAAGAATCCTACTTTTGCCCTGCATGTATCTAACAATGGTGAAGAATCCTACTTTTGCCCTGCATGTATCTAACAATGGTGAAGAATCCTACTTTTGCCCTGCATGTATCTAACAATGGTGAAGAATCCTACTTTTGCCCTGCATGTATCTAACAATGGTGAAGAATCCTACTTTTGCCCTGCATGTATCTAACAATGGTGAAGAATCCTACTTTTGCCCTGCATGTATCTCATAATGGTGAAGAATCCTACTTTTGCCCTGCATGTATCTAACAATGGTGAAGAATCCTACTTTTGCCCTGCATGTATCTAACAATGGTGAAGAATCCTACTTTTGCCCTGCATGTATCTAACAATGGTGAAGAATCCTACTTTTGCCCTGCATGTATCTCACAATGGTGAAGAATCCTACTTTTGCCCTGCATGTATCTAACAATGGTGAAGAATCCTACTTTTGCCCTGCATGTATCTAACAATGGTGAAGATTCCTACTTTTGCCCTGCATGTATCTAACAATGGTGAAGAATCCTACTTTTGCCCTGCATGTATCTAACAATGGTGAAGAATCCTACTTTTGCCCTGCATGTATCTAACAATGGTGAAGAATCCTACTTTTGCCCTGCATGTATCTAACAATGGTGAAGAATCCTACTTTTGCCCTGCATGTATCTAACAATGGTGAAGAATCCTACTTTTGCCCTGCATGTATCTCACAATGGTGAAGAATCCTACTTTTGCCCTGCATGTATCTAACAATGGTGAAGAATCCTACTTTTGCCCTACATGTATCTAACAATGGTGAAGAATCCTACTTTTGCCCTACATGTATCTCATAATGGTGAAGAATCCTACTTTTGCCCTGCATGTATCTAACAATGGTGAAGAATCCTACTTTTGCCCTGCATGTATCTAACAATGGTGAAGATTCCTACTTTTGCCCTGCATGTATCTAACAATGGTGAAGAATCCTACTTTTGCCCTGCATGTATCTAACAATGGTGAAGAATCCTACTTTTGCCCTACATGTATCTCATAATGGTGAAGAATCCTACTTTTGCCCTGCATGTATCTCATAATGGTGAAGAATCCTACTTTTGCCCTGCATGTATCTCATAATGGTGAAGAATCCTACTTTTGCCCTACATGTATCTAACAATGGTGAAGAATCCTACTTTTGCCCTACATGTATCTCATAATGGTGAAGAATCCTACTTTTGCCCTGCATGTAACTCATAATGGTGAAGAATCCTACTTTTGCCCTGCATGTATCTAACAATGGTGAAGAATCCTACTTTTGCCCTGCCTGTATCTAACAATGGTGAAGAATCCTACTTTTGCCCTGCATGTATCTAACAATGGTGAAGAATACTACTTTTGCCCTACATGTATCTAACAATGGTGAAGAATCCTACTTTTGCCCTACTGTATCTCATAATGGTGAAGAATCCTAATTTAGCCCTACATGTATCTCATAATGGTGAAGAATCCTATGAATGCTATTAAAAATCATTGACCCGAATCACCTCCAAAATATAATGTCTTCGTCCTTGACCCGAAGCACACTCCTCCATCAACTTGCATGAAACTCTATCCATAACTTTTTTCGCGATCCTGCTAAGAGACAAAATAAGTCAAATATTGAACATTATAATGAAATAAGTAAATCTGATTTTGTTGTTTTATAGAATTGGAAGAGAAAGATGAAAAATTTCAACAGGTTGCCAAGCAACTGGAGACCAAAACACAAGAGTCCATCCGGTACAAAACTGCTGCTGAGGTTGCCAAGGTAACCATGTGACTGTATTGTGTCTTTGTAAAAGTAATAGAGAATAACAACACTAAATTGCTATTATGATATGAATATTATTATGTAATTATATCAGGCTCATTCTATTTGGTGACTTTGGCGAAATAGTCGTCCTAAGGACCCTGACATCACCCCCTAAAATCTTTTTTAATTTTAAATTATTTTTATACAATATTTTGTCCAGTAAGATACACTGACCCATTATAAAGCACTCCGTCTATTCAAATGTTGTATTTAACCCTTTCAATTTTACCAAAGAAATCAGTTCATGTCGGTGTGACATCCCCTGTCTTAGTTTGAGCAAATCTATCGGTATGTGCCAGAGTTACGTTCCTTTATCTTTCAGTTTCATCAAATTTATTAATCAGTATATATGTCAAGAAATGTGTCCCTTTGTCTTCCAGTTGCATCAAATGGATCAGATATATTCCCCTATCTTTCAGATTTACCAAAGAAATCAGTTATGTCGGAGTTACATTCCCTGTCTTTTAGTTTTAGCAAATATATGTGCCAGAGTTACATCTCTTTATCTTTCAGTTTCACCAAATATGTTAGTATAAGTCTTCCAGTTGCACCAAATGGACCAGATATCTTCCCTTGTCTTTCAGATTTACCAAAGAAATCAGTTATGTCAGAGTTACATTCCCTGTCTTTTAGTTTTAGCAAATATATGTGCCAGAGTTACACCCCTTTATCTTTCAGTTTCACCAAATATGTTAGTATAAGTCTTCCAGTTGCACCAAATGGACCAGATATCGTCCCTTCTCTTTCAGATTTACAAAAGAAATCAGTTATGTCGGAGTTACATTCCCTGTCTTTTAGTTTTAGCAAATATATGTGCCAGAGTTACACCCCTTTATCTTTCAGTTTCACCAAATATGTTTGGAGGGGTTCCGGTTTGGAGGGGTTCTGGTTTGGAGGGGTTCCCGTTTGGAGGTGTTCCAGTTTGGAGGGGTTCCAGTTTTGAGGGGTTTTGGTTTGGAGGGGTTCCGGTTTAGAGGAGTTCTGGTTTGGAGGGGTTCCAATTTGGAGGGGTTCTGGTTTGGAGGGGATCCAGTATATAGGGGTTCTGGTTTGGATGCTTCCGGTTTGGAGGGGTTCCAGTTTAGAGGGGTTCCGGTTTGGAGGGGTTTGAAGGGGTTACAGTTTATAGGGGTTCCAGTTTGGAGGGGTTCTGGTTTGGAGGGGTTCTGGTTTGGAGGGGTTCCAGTTTGGAGCGGTTCGAGTTTAGAGGGGTTCTGGTTTGGAGGGGTTCCAGTTAGTCCACATAACACAAATTAACAATCATGTAAGCTTATGTATTCTATTTATAGCTGTAGATGCTATTTATAACTCTAAATCCTATTTATAGCTCTATATACTAATTATAGATCGAGATTCTATTTATAGTGTATTTCTGTTTTTACTAACCAATAGAAAACTGCCCAACTAACACAAATTAACAATCATGTAAGCTTATGTATTCTATTTATAGCTGTAGATGCTATTTATAACTCTAAATCCTATTTATAGCTCTATATACTAATTATAGATCTAGATTCTATTTATAGTGTATTTCTATTTTTACTAACCAATAGAAAACTGCCCAAGACAACGAAGCTCACACTAGCGTTCTGCAAGAAGAAATCCAGCAGAGAGATGATTAAATCGTAGAAATACGTACAAAGTTGTATTCTATTTATAGCTGTAGACGCTTTTTATATCTCTAAATCCTATTTATAGCTCTATATACTAATTATAGATCTAGATTCTATTTATAGTGTATTTCTATTTTTACTAACCAATAGAAAACTGCCCAAGACAACGAAGCTCACACTAGTGTTCTGCAGGAAGAAATCCAGCAGAGAGATGATAAAATCATAGAAATACGTACAAAGTTGTCTCATTTAGAGATTAATCTCTCTGAGACTCAGTTGGATAAAGAAATGTCAACACGGAAATTGAATAATGCACAACAACAGTCCAAGGTGGGTAATGACGTGGTATTGCTTGCTGTGATTTCATCCAGTAATCTACATGGTTAAATGTCGAAGTGTGATACATTTTGAGAAAATTATTTTCTGTATAAAAGCAGCTCATTAATAGCATTTACTGAAGTGCAGATAGTCAGGTCATACATGCAAAATACTGTAGAAAAATTTCTACCAACTGTTTTAGAAAATTCCCTACTAAATATTTAGAAATATCTGTGCCTCATGTTTAGAATATCCCTGCCAAATATCTAGAAATAATCCGACCAAATGTTTAGAAATATCCCGACCAAATGTTTTAGAAATATCCTGACCAAATGTTTAGAAATATCCCGGCTAAATATCTAGAAATATCCTGGCCAAATGTTTAGATTTATCTGTGCCAAATGTTCAGAAATATCCCGACCAAATGTTTTAGAAATATCCCGACCAAATGTTTAGAAATATCCCGACCAAATGTTTTAGAAATATCCCGACCAAATGTTCAGAAATATCCCAACCAAATGTTTAGAAATATCCCGACCAAATGTTTTAGAAATATCCCGACCAAATGTTTAGAAATATCCCGACCAAATGTTTAGAAATATCCCGACCAAATGTTTAGAAATATCCCGGCCAAATGTTTTAGAAATATCCCGACCAAATGTTCAGAAATATCCCAACCAAATGTTTAGAAATATCCCGACCAAATGTTTAGAAATATCCCGACCAAATGTTTAGAAATATCCCGGCCAAATATATAGAAATATCCCGGCCAAATGTTCAGAAATATCCAGACCAAATGTTCAGAAATATCCCAACCAAATGTTTAGAAATATCCCGACCAAATGTTTAGAAATATCCCGACCAAATGTTCAGAAATACCGACCAAATGTTTAGAAATATCCCGACCAAATGTTTAGAAATATCCCGACCAAATGTTTAGAAATATCCCGGCCAAATGTTTTAGAAATATCCCAACCAAATGTTTAGAAATATCCCGACCAAATGTTTAGAAATATCCCGACCAAATGTTCAGAAATACCGACCAAATGTTTAGAAATATCCCGACCAAATGTTTAGAAATATCCCGACCAAATGTTTTAGAAATATCCCAACCAAATGTTTAGAAATATCCGGACCAAATGTTCAGAAATACCGACCAAATGTTTAGAAATATCCCGACCAAATGTTTAGAAATATCCCGACCAAATGTTTTAGAAATATCCCAACCAAATGTTCAGAAATATCCCAACCAAATGTTTAGAAATATCCCGACCAAATGTTCAGAAATACCGACCAAATGTTTAGAAATATCCCGACCAAATGTTCAGAAATATCCCAACCAAATGTTTAGAAATATCCCAACCAAATGTTTAGAAATATCCCGGCCAAATGTTCAGAAATATCCCGACCAAATGTTTAGAAATATCCTGACCAAATGTTTAGAAATATCACGACCAAATGTTTAGAAATATCCCGGCCAAATATATAGAAATATCCCGGCCAAATGTTCAGAAATATCCAGACCAAATGTTCAGAAATATCCCTACCAAATGTTTAGAAATATCCCGGCCAAATATATAGAAATATCCCGGCCAAATGTTCAGAAATATCCAGACCAAATGTTCAGAAATATCCCTACCAAATGTTCAGAAATATCCCGATCAAATGTTTAGAAATATCCCAACCAAATGTTTAGAAATATCCCGGCCAAATGTTCAGAAATATCCCGACCAAATGTTTAGAAATATCCCGACCAAATGTTTAGAAATATCACGACCAAATGTTTAGAAATATCCCGGCCAAATATATAGAAATATCCCGGCCAAATGTTCAGAAATATCCAGACCAAATGTTCAGAAATATCCCTACCAAATGTTTAGAAATATCCCGGCCAAATATATAGAAATATCCCGGCCAAATGTTCAGAAATATCCAGACCAAATGTTCAGAAATATCCCTACCAAATGTTCAGAAATATCCCGATCAAATGTTTAGAAATATCCCGGCCAAATATATAGAAATATGCCGACCAAATGTTTAGAAATATCCCGGCCAAATGTTTAGAAATATACCAAATGTTTAGAATATCCCGGCCAAATGTTCAGAAATATCCCGACCAAATGTTTAGAAATATCCCGACCAAATGTTTAGAAATATCCCGACCAAATGTTTAGAAATATCCCGGCCAAATATATAGAAATATCCCGGCCAAATGTTCAGAAATATCCCGACCAAATGTTCAGAAATATCCTGACCAAATGTTCAGAAATATCCCGACCAAATATTTAGAAATATCCCGACCAAATGTTTAGAAATATCCCAACCAAATGTTTAGAAATATCCCGGCCAAATGTTCAGAAATATCCCAACCAAATGTTTAGAAATATCCCGACCAAATGTTTAGAAATATCACGACCAAATGTTTAGAAATATCCCGGCCAAATATATAGAAATATCCCGGCCAAATGTTCAGAAATATCCCGACCAAATGTTCAGAAATATCCCAACCAAATGTTTAGAAATATCCCGGCCAAATGTTCAGAAATATCCCAACCAAATGTTTAGAAATATCCCGACCAAATGTTTAGAAATATCACGACCAAATGTTTAGAAATATCCCGGCCAAATATATAGAAATATCCCGGCCAAATGTTCAGAAATATCCCGACCAAATGTTCAGAAATATCCCTACCAAATGTTCAGAAATATCCCGACCAAATGTTCAGAAATATCCCGACCAAATGTTCAGAAATATCCCGACCAAATATTTAGAAATATCCCGACCAAATGTTTAGAAATATCCCGACCAAATGTTCAGAAATATCCCGACCAAATATTTAGAAATATCCTGACCAAATGTTTAGAAATATCCCGACCAAATGTTCAGAAATATCCCTACCAAATGTTCAGAAATATCCCAACCAAATGTTCAGAAATATCCCAACCAAATGTTCAGAAATATCCCGACCAAATATTTAGAAATATCCCGACCAAATGTTTAGAAATATCCCGACCAAATGTTTAGAAATATCCCGACCAAATGTTCAGAAATATCCCGACCAAATATTTAGAAATATCCCGACCAAATGTTTAGAAATATCCCGACCAAATGTTTAGAAATATCCCAACCAAATGTTTAGAAATATCCTGACCAAATGTTTAGATAAATCCCGATCAAATATTTAGAAAGATTCCATCCAATTTAGAAAAATACCGTACCCCATGTTTATGTGACTTCTGTAATTCGAGAAACAATCATGATTGGTGTTTAGAGGACATAGTTTGTCGACATATGGTGAAGTACATACAGAAATATAATGCAGTAATGTGTTCAATATCGTAGTGAATGAAGTGGTAATGTCATCAATGGTCAAAGGGAAATAACTCAGACAATATGTAGATACCAAAAAGAAAAGAAACAGATAGAAAATCTGTTAGAAATGAGATATAAATTTGGTGGACGCTAAGCAAAAAGCAATCACACACTCTTATAGAAAATAAAACAGAAAAGATCTTTAAATTTATATTGAATTTTTAGAATTACCACTACAATGTAATTTCAAATTCTGTCTATTATACATACACTAGTAATATTAAAATATTTCACCCACTTTATCTCTTTGTATCAATGTGAGACATATATTACCTCCCTTGGCAGATAAAGTGATTTATTCCAATATGTGAATAGGTCCTATTAGTTAGAATCCTTTGTTTTTACTGTTGTTCCCTAATCAGATGTTGTGGTATGATAACTGTCATTATATCCAAATCGTGTTAATTAGCTGATAACAATTTTTTACAAATAAGTACCAATTGCATATACTGTATGAGATCTGTCGAGATATAGTACTTTAATACTCATAAGAAGCGATAGTGGAATACAATTGCTAGCATGTTGTGCAAAGGAAACAATGATAATAACAGAGGAACACACTTAATAGGGCCTATCTACTTTTAGGGAGTATTCAGGGGCAGTAACTGACCGACGTCTCTCATTGGAAGAAGAAATATGTATATTTTAGAGCCTTATTACATTTGATATACTGTAGGATATCTGTCGAGATATAGTAACATAATAATGATAATATGAGAAAGTGGAAGAAATATGATAGCATGTGGTGCAATGGAAACAACGATAAAAACAGAGGAACACACTTAATAGGGCCTATCTACTTTTAGGGAGTATTCAGGGGCAGTAACTCGAAAGGTTCATAATTACAATCTTGCACTTCAGTCCTTGACGATGATATAAATATTAACTCTTTGCCTGCTGAGTAAATAAAATCACATTTGCAAACAACATAGATCCAGATCAGCCGCGGCGTAACGCCGCGTCTGATCAGGATCCATGTTGTTTGCTATTCAGCCAAGTGTTTTAGCTCCACTATCCGAATAGCAAACAGCATAGAGCCTGATCAGACGGCACGTTCTGTGCCGTCTGATCTGGCTCTATGCTGTTTGCAATGGTGATTTTATCTGCCGCTAGCGTGCAGAGAGTTAAACATGATAAGTGTTGGTTAAGCTAAACTGTATTGCTAATTTCATTTGATCTGAAACACTAACTCTTCTCTTTGCTTCATTATTGAATAATTACCGTATATCCCCTAATAAACGCTCCCCTTAATAAATCTCCCCTCCCCGAATCACACAGTGGTCCATGTCTATATCCGATTCTGACAATTCTTCTGCTATGCGAGGCGTGCCCGGCCTCCTGAACCAGTGTCTGTGGTCCCCTCAACCCATGTTGTACTAAGCCTGTACTGTGCAACTTTCCATATATAGAAATTGATACAAGGTTTAAGTTGCTCTCTTGCTTAATACATGCGTGTATGCGTACTACCCGTACGTTGCTATTCGATACGCTCTACCATTTGGTACTAGCGACTGTTTCAAAAGGTATGAAGAATGGTGGGGCAGTTATAAGAGTTCCATATATGATTTGTAGCAGAATACATCGCCCTCCCTCCCACTTGGGGTATACGGTATGTAGCAGAATACATCGCCCTCCCTCCCACTTGGGGTATACGGTATGTAGCAGAATACATCGCCCTCCCTCCCACTTGGGGTATACGGTATGTACCTCCTTCACTAACAGACTTAATTCCTGCAGATTGTTTCATCACAGCCGAGTGATTATAGTATTAACTCCTAATAAATTCTTTTCTATTTATCTTTTACTAGTTTCAAGTTTATTAGCATTATCAGCAATACATTGCCTTTGGCCATTTACATAAGTATAAACTATGGCAGAGACATACACAAATACATAGATATGTAGTCCAGTGGTAACACGTGTGGACTGGTAATCCAGGGATCGCAGGTTCGATCCCCCGTCTGACCCTAATAAAATTAACAGTCTTTCAGATGGGACGTTAAACCGTGGTCTCGTGTCGGTGCTTTACACTGTGCACGTAAAAGAACCAGAGGAGATTCTGGAATGGATCTCTGTCTGTATCATGCACTACCCTCCAAAATCTAAAATGACTAATCTCTTCAGGAGGCGTCGCTCATATGGGCAACCGGTAGCGGCGATAAATAAACGTAAAAACACACAAATACATACATACATACATACATACATACATACATACATACATACATACATACATACATACATACATACATACATACATACATACATACATACATACATACATGCATGCATGCATGCATGCATGCATGCTACATACATATGTTAAGAAACAGTGATATTATCTATGGTATTTTTTCTTAGAAACATAGATTCCTTTATATATTTAGATATTTTTAACAATTCTATTTTATTCTTAGAAGATAACGAAGTGTAAATTTTAAAAAAATTGTGCTTCAGGCCCCAAAATCTCTAGCATTGCTCACATACAATTTAGTGTATATAACATCGCTCACATACAATTTAGTGTATATAGCATTGCTCACATACAATTTAGTGTATATAGCATTGCTCACATACAATTTAGTGTATATAGCATTGCTCACATACAATTTAGTGTATATAGCATTGCTCACATACAATTTAGGAGTGAACTGTATATAGCATTGCTCACATACAATTTAGGAGTGAACTGTATATAGCATTGCTCACATACAATTTAGGAGTGAACTGTATTTTACAGGTTAAATGTAGGTGGATAGAAATGAAGGTAAGGTACCTCAGTGTGAGGTTGACATGGGTTGACCAGTTTAATGTTGCTATCAATACTTTAGCCATGTGTTTGTTGTGTTTAGTTTAACCCTTTCAACACCACAGACCTCTAAATAGGCTTACAAAAAGTGTAGATCCAGATGAGCCGGCTCGTGATGAGCCGTCTCATCAGGATCTGCACTTTTTTCAAGTAATATAACTATTTTTAGGAAAAAAATTACCCATTTTGATAAATGAACTGATCCAAATGTAATTTTGTTATTAATTTATTGGTCTAAAAATATCATGGACCAGTCCATGTCAGTTACTTGGTGTTGAATGGGTTAAGCTGTCAAAGTCAGTTTTCTTGATTTTGGCTAATTTGAAATGATCTGCGTTTTGTTTTAGCTTACATGAATAACCAGTGATTTTTGTTTCAGCTTATTTGAATGATTAGTGTTTTGTTTTAACTTATTTGAATGATTAGTGTCTTGTTTTAGCTTATTTGAATGAACAGTGTCTTGTTTTAGCTTATTTGAATGAGAGACATTACTGGTTTTTCTATTACCTCCCTTGATGGATAAAGTCAGATTTATCCTGAAATGTATATTGGTCCTTTTAGTTGGAATCCTTTGTTTTTACTGTTGTCGTCTAAACAGATGTTGTGTTAGGATAAATGTAATTTTATCAAAATCGTGTAAATTAATTGAACCAATTTTTACAGTAAGGTATCCATTGGACATGCTAAAGGATATCTGTCGAGATTTAATAATTTCATAATTATAAGACGAGAATACGGATGAGAATGAAAAACATGGGTGCAAAGGAAACAACGATAAAAACAGAGGAAACCAATTAAGAGGACCAATATACTTTTAGGAGTATTCAGGGGCAGTAACTGACTAATGTTTCTCATTGAGCAGTGTTTTGTTTTAGCTTACCGTATATTTCTGGCCATAAGTCGATCGGCCATAAGTACTTAGTAGAGAGTCAAATTTGGCTCGAAAAAACAGATTTCAAGTTGGATCCTTCCATAAGAATGATTGTTCTATTTAACCTTACGTTCGTTATGGCAACGGTATTCTCTCTCATTTTTGAATGAAACTGGGCTCAATTTGAGATATCTTCTTGACTTTTCAATCCGTTACAAATCAAGTAAAAATGCACAACCATAATATATGAAGTTTCTGTATCTACTTTTTCTATGGTTTATAGAGTAAATAATTTTCTTAACAAATTCTTATATTAAAACAAATTAAACTGACCAAAAGTTCAAACAAATAAAAAAAATATTCAATTTTTGTTTTCTAGCTAAAATCTTTGCTTGCTTCCCGGACTTAGGTCGACATTACTTTCATCACATTTCTAGAGGAGAAAAAGGTCGACTCATGACCAGGAATATACGGTATTTGAGCAATAATTTGTTTTAGAATGTGTTAATTTGAATTTAAGCATTTTACATCTGTTTATATTTTAGTGTAAGCATTTTACACCTGTTTATATTTTAGTAAGCATTTTACACCTGTTTATATTTTAGTGTAAGCATTTTACACCTGTTTATATTTAGTGTAAGCATTTTACATCTGTTTATATTTTAGTGTAAGCATTTTACACCTGTTTATATTTTAGTGTAAGCATTTTACACCTGTTTATCTTTTAGTGTAAGCATTTTACACCTGTTTCATTTTAGTGTAAGCATCTTACATCTGTTTCATTTTAGTGTAAACATTTAGCATTTAATGTAAACATTTTATAGACACTTCAAGTGCAAGACAAGGCAAGTTAATAACACGTAGAAGATGATAGAACAGAATTACCATATTGTCTCTTGTTAGACGTGCCTCAACGTATACCTTATGTTAAGCGCATCTGGGCATGTTGCAAAGAACTAACTGGGCATGATATTTAAATAAGTACATGGTATATGGGCCCTTCCTCAAACAAGGACCGTAATCAAGTTGATTATATTATTCAGTATGCCAGCGTTTACCGTACATACTCGTTCATAAGACGCTCTCGACTATAATCAGTGGTATTTTGCAATAGACACGCGTATAAGTCTGGTTGAGAAAATGGAAACCACTCGGTAGTAAACTTCAGTTTACAGTTACAGACAGAGCTATGAAAGTCTTATGCATTTGTAATTAAAAAGGAAGGGCGATGCGTCATAATTACAAAGGGAGGGGTATGCGTCGTAATTACAAAGAGAGTGCGTCAACTAGAGGCATTATTCATATAGCTTTTTAACTCGTATAGCTTAACATTCTTTTCTTACTTTATAGTGTATGTTGTATACGACCGTATTGTAGTAATATTAAATCTGTATCTATTAACATTTTTAGCATAATTCCCATGTCCGCTTACTTTATAGTGTATACGATATAAGACCGTATTGTAGTAATATTAAATCTATATCTATTTAACATAATTCCCATGTCCGCTTACTTTATAATATATAAGGTATAAGACCGTATTGTAGCAATATTAAATCTATATCTATTTAACATAATTCCCATGTCCGCTTACTTTATAATATATACGGTATAAGACCGTATTGTAGCAATATTAAATCTTTATCTATTTAACATAATTCCCATGTCTGCTTACTTTATAATGTATACGGTATAAGACCGTATTGTAGCAATATTAAATCTTTATCTATTTAACATAATTCCCATGTCCGCTTACTTTATAATATATACGGTATAAGACCGTATTATAGTAATATTAAATCTATATCTATTTAACATAATTCCCATGTCTGCATACTTTATAATGTATACGGTATAAGATCGTATTGTAGCAATATTAAATCTTTATCTATTTAACATAATTCCCATGTCCATAATTCTGAATCCCTGCTCAGAAATAAATAGTAATAAATTCTTTAAAGCGACACTATAGTGGAATATAGGATGTTTTTTGATAAAATGTCTCGGATATTTAACAAATATAATTTCCAATGACAGTGTGTTTAAAAAAGCCAAATAGTCTAACAGAAACAGTAAAAATAAAAAAATATACAGTCAAACTTGTCTAAAGCAACCAGCCAATGTCTTACTTAGCACAGGAGGCTGCTTAATAGAGAGCAAATGTATAATAAAACAACATATTGGGAACCTGGAATCTTGCTGCATGATACAGATTGGCTGCTTAATGGAGGTGACCACTAACACAGGTTTGACTGTATGTTTGTTTATTTTGTTTTGGGGGTTTAAAATCGCACCAATAGCTTAGGTCATATGGTTACTCCGCAGCTATTATGATTGGAGGACGATGCCGGTTCCTCCTCCGAGCAGTATTTCACCGACCTTCCGCAAGTCAGCTGGATAGCCTCCTCACTAAAAAAAAAAGAATTTGACACTCAACGTGGGATTCGAACCTCCAGGAATGAGGGGCAAGTGATTTGAAGTCAACAACTTTAACCACTCAGCCACGGAGGCCCCTGAAATAAATAAAGCTTAATCATATCTAAAAAACAAACGTATGGAAACAGTGCTTAATGCATGTGCATGGCACAACAACAGATGTTGAAATAGCTGTCTAAGATGTTTGTTCTGATTGCCGATAGAGGGCGATACGTTCTGAATGTACGCAGGGCATGACAAACCTATTCAGGAAAGTCACACTTTCACTTTCAGTTTGTTATACCGTAATTTGCTATGTATAACGCGCTATCATGTATAACGCGCTATCATGTATAACGCGCTATCATGTATAGCGCGCATCCAACTTTTTGGCAGTGTAAAAAACACACTGTTTACTGACTGAAAATAATTATAATGGGGCATTGCTACTTGTACGTAAAATTTCAAATTTGATAATTTTTCTATTTCATACAATATAGTGTCACTTTAAAGAATATCTCATAATTCTGTAGCATAACATGATAATCGCAAACTAACTTTGTTTGTATTCAGTGTAATACAGCCATCACATATTTTCTTATATACGATCTCCGTGGCCTAGTGGTTTAGGCGTCCGCCCATGGAGCATGAGGTCGAATGTTTGTACCTTGTCGGGGGGGTTCGTTCTGATATGACCGGTTGGTAAGCCGCCAGCTAGTTAAGTAATGGTTGTCTATTGCCTATCAGCATGACGCCTGGCTTGCAAGCATAGGATTCGGGAAGGACTGATGGTCTCATAAGTCAGTAATGGCTGGTCCTTTCAATAGGGGCGGACACTATAATAAACAAACACTTACTTTGTTTGTATTCAGTGTAATACAGCCATCACATATTTTCTTATATGTGCACACATGTAATAACACCTGGAAGGATTCGGATTAGTAAATTAAACTAACGCAAAAAGTAATGATGTCAATAAATTATGATGACATCACTACGCAAAACAGCGTTATGTTTATGTTTAAACAGCGCTATAATTAAATAAAGAGTTCATTTAAATCGTCGTTTATCATTAACGTTATGCACCAAACTACCACTTCAAATAGAAATAAGTGTGTCATGTATATCATAGAAGTGGAAGTCGTGATAGCGCAGTGGATGTGCGTTCGCTTCAGGTGAGAAAGGTCCGGAGTTCGAGCCCCGCTGGAGCCGTTACGATTGTGCCCTTAGGCAAGGCATTTAAATTCCACGTTACCTCTTCTCTCTCCCTCGTGGCGATGGATTCCATCAGGAATGAGGTCTCGAGAGTGATTAATATAAGTTGAAATATCTTGTTTCGCAATCGAGCTAAAATAAATTTGTATAAATTAAAAAAATTAAATAGAAATATGAACAAAATTTAAAATTGAATTTGCAAATTATAAGGATTATTCTTTCAACCAATCAGAATCCTTCCAGGTGTTATTCCAGAGTCTCCTCTGGTTCATTTACGTAGACGGTGTAAAGCACCGACACAAGACCTCAGTTTAAAGTCCCATCTGAAAGACTGTTAATGTTATTAGGGTCAAACGGGGGATGCTAAGCTTACTATTCTTACGTTTATATTTGTACTTTCGTCAATCTATCCGTGTAGGCCATTGACTGCTTGTTATCAGCTATTAAGCTTGTGCGTCTGATTCATTACGTGCACGGTGTAAAGCACCGACACAAGACCTCAGTTTAAAGTCCCATCTGAAAGACTGTTAATTTTATTAGGGTCAGACGGGGGATCAAACCTGCGATCCCTGGATTACCAGTCCAGCGTGTTACCACTGGACTACAGATCCGTCTAACTAACATTTGTATATTCTCTTCCTTATCTTTGTATTATTTGATCGGAATGAAATGGAAAGGACAGTAATCCATGCACAACTCTTTTGCTTTAATTATAGTGACTAATAGGCCCATCAGGCTGGGTGCTTGTATTTCCTACTGTGTACAGTTATGAAATATTTGTTACATTATTTAGTCCGCCTCCGTGGTCGAGTGGTTACGGTCGCTGACTTGTATTCCACTGTAACCTATCATCAATGATGGTCACGGGTTCGAGCCCCGTGTCTCATTTATATGAAAAAGTTGGCAGCTTCTTACGGAGGTTGGTGCACCCAAGTACTGGTTAACCGCTGGAGCCTGCCCAGGAAAGGTGTTGTTAGGTAAACTGCCCGCCGGCGATATAGCCCAAAATGGTGCTGATGCAGGCGTAAAACCCGAAATATAAGAATAATAATAATAATTGTTACATTATTTATACACTACCGTAGTCACTGGAATAAAAGAACTACTTATCACCCATACTCGCCTATAAGACGACCCCCCTACTTTGGTCCTGAAAGAACCAGAGGAGATTCTGGAATGGGTTTGTCTGTATCATTGCACTATCCTCCAAAACTCTAAAATCAGGAGGCGTCGCTCATATGGGCAACTGGTAGTGACGATAAATAAACGTAAAGCACACACTTGGTCCTGAAATCTGTGTGTTTTGGCATGCTCTTGCATATAAGACGGGTTGAAGAAATGGGCACCAGACACAAGTATAATTGCATGTTTGGCCAGTGCAACTTGAAGAAAGTATCAGTGCTTATCGGGAAGCTACATTGAGGCCATAATCTTGTAGTAAAAAACACGTCTTATAGACGGGTATGTATGGTAGCACTCTGCCTATAAGACGGGAAGCCACATTGAGGCCATAATCTTGTATCTTGTAGTAAAAACACGTCTTATACGTGAGTATGTACGGTACTTATTTGATATCAATAGGACTACCACAGGACTGGCCATTGTTGTTTTGAGCATTATATGTGTGGAAGAAGGGCCAAACAGAAGGGGGCATTTGAGAATGGGAAAGCCAAATATAGGTGGGAGAGGTGGGAGGAATGAATTTTGTGGGATTGTTTAAGTTTA
Organism: Archivesica marissinica; assembly: GCA_014843695.1. Classification (NCBI taxonomy): domain Eukaryota; kingdom Metazoa; phylum Mollusca; class Bivalvia; order Venerida; family Vesicomyidae; genus Archivesica; species Archivesica marissinica. The sequence goes on from CM026388.1 coordinate 27,897,578, forward strand.
ATCATATTTTATTGCAAATCATTATTATATATGTCATGCATAAACAGATATAATACATAATATGAACATGCAAATGGTTTGGGCCACAAGTTTTAACAACATTAGACAACGACCCGCACCAGTAGGATTGTTATGGTGGGTGGGGGTGGCACAGGGTGGGACGGCAGTCATATGGTTGCGCAGGAACTGGTGTTGTGTGTATGGGAACAGAGGACAGGGAGATGGAGCGGGGGGGGGAAGGAACCAAACAGAGAAGTGAGATGTGATCAGATGGGGTTTGTGGGATTGTTATGGTGGGTGGTGCATGGCAGCCACAGTGTTTGTGGCGCGGGTAATTGTGTGGATGGGATGAGATTTATTTTTGTATTTATGCCCCGATTGTTAAACATACCCTGGTTTCACGATTGTTAAACATACCCTGGTTTCAGTTGTTTCAAATGGTAGAATCAGAAAGTATGGAGAGCGCCAATTCCATATTAAACAAGAAACTCGACACCAAACCTGTGGAAACACTTTTCACAGAGCATGTAAGATATGCTATGAGATGTGTTGGTGGTATACTATGCGTGATTTGGATGTGCTTGGTGGTGGGGTGTACTTGATTCATTCTAGTTTGATGGAGTTGTGCTTGATTTATTCCAATGTGCCTGGGCTGGGTGTACTTGATCTTTACACGGTGATATGGATGTACTTGATTTATTCCACGGTGGTGGGATGTACTTGATTCATTTTAGTTTGATGGGAGTTGTGCTTGATTTATTCCAATGTGCCTGGGCTGGGTGTGCATGATCTTTACACGGTGATATGGATGTACTTGATTTATTCCACGGTGGTGGGATGTACTTGATTCATTCTAGTTTGATGGAGTTGTGCTTGATTTATTCCAATGTGCCTGGGCTGGGTGTACTTGATCTTTACACTGTGATTGGGTGTACTTGATTTATTCTAGTTTGATGGTGCTTGATTCATTCCGCTGTGATGGTGGTGTGCTTGATTCATTTCCCTATGGTTGGGTGTGCTTGATTCATTCCGCTGTGATGGTGGTGTGCTTGATTCATTTCAGTGTGATGGTGGTCTGCTTGATTTATTCCGGTGTGATGGTGTGTACTTGATTCATTCTATTGTGATGCGGTTGTGCTTGATTCATTCTATTGTGATGGGGTTGTGCTTGATTCATTCAGCTGTGGTTGGGGTGTGCTCGTTTTATTCCACTATGATGGGATTCATTGCACTATGGTTGGGTGTGCTTGATTCATTGCACTATGGTTGGGTTTGCTTGATTCATTGCACTATGGTTGGGTGTGCTTGATTCATTGCACTATGGTTGGGTGTGCTTGATTCATTGCACTATGGTTGGGTGTGCTTGATTCATTGCACTATGGTTGGGTTTGCTTGATTCATTGCACTATGGTTGGGTGTACTTGATTCATTGCACTATGGTTGGGTGTGCTTGATTCATTGCACTATGGTTGGATGTGCTTGATTCATTGCACTATGGTTGGGTGTGCTTGATTCATATCACTATGGTTGGGTGTGCTTGATTCATTGCACTATGGCTGGGTGTGCTTGATTCATATCACTATGGTTGGATGTACTTGATTCATTGCACTATGGTTGGGTGTGCTTGATTCATTGCACTATGGCTGGGTGTGCTTGATTCATTGCACTATGGTTGGGTGTGCTTGATTCATTGCACTATGGTTGGGTGTGCTTGATTCATATCACTATGGTTGGATGTGCTTGATTCATTGCACTATGGCTGGGTGTGCTTGATTCATTGCACTATGGTTGGGTGTGCTTGATTCATTGCACTATGGTTGGGTGTGCTTGATTCATTGCACTATGGTTGGGTGTGCTTGATTCATTGCACTATGGTTGGGTGTGCTTGATTCATATCACTATGGTTGGATGTACTTGATTCATTGCACTATGGTTGGGTGTGCTTGATTCATTGCACTATGGTTGGGTGTGCTTGATTCATTGCACTATGGTTGGGTGTGCTTGATTCATTGCACTATGGTTGGGTGTGCTTGATTCATTGCGCTATGGTTGGGTTTGCTTGATTCATTGCACTATGGTTGGGTGTGCTTGATTCATTGCACTATGGTTGGGTGTGCTTGATTCATTGCACTATGGTTGGGTGTGCTTGATTCATTGCACTATGGTTGGGTGTGCTTGATTCATTGCACTACGGTTGGGTGTGCTTGATTCATTGCACTATGGTTGGGTGTGCTTGATTCATATCACTATGGTTGGATGTGCTTGATTCATTGCGCTATGGTTGGGTGTGCTTGATTCATTGCACTATGGTTGGATGTACTTGATTCATTGCACTATGGTTGGGTGTGCTTGATTCATTGCACTATGGTTGGGTGTGCTTGATTCATTGCACTATGGTTGGATGTACTTGATTCATTGCACTATGGTTGGATGTACTTGATTCATTGCGCTATGGTTGGATGTACTTGATTCATTGCGCTATGGTTGGGTGTGCTTGATTCATTGCACTATGGTTGGATGTACTTGATTCATTGCACTATGGTTGGGTGTGCTTGATTCATTGCACAATGGTTGGGTGTGCTTGATTCATTGCACTATGGTTGGATGTACTTGATTCATTGCACTATGGTTGGGTGTGCTTGATTCATTGCACTATGGTTGGGTGTGCTTGATTCATTGCACTATGGTTGGGTGTGCTTGATTCATTGCACTATGGTTGGGTGTGCTTGATTCATTGCACTATGGTTGGGTGTGCTTGATTCATTGCACTATGGTTGGGTGTGCTTGATTCATATCACTATGGTTGGATGTACTTGATTCATATCACTATGGTTGGGTGTGCTTTATTCATATCACTATGGTTGGATGTACTTGATTCATTGCACTATGGTTGGGTGTGCTTGATTCATTGCACTATGGTTGGGTGTGCTTGATTCATTGCACTATGGTTGGGTGTGCTTGATTCATTGCACTATGGTTGGGTGTGCTTGATTCATATCACTATGGTTGGATGTACTTGATTCATATCACTATGGTTGGGTGTGCTTGATTCATTGCACTATGGTTGGGTGTGCTTGATTCATTGCACTATGGTTGGGTGTGCTTGATTCATATCACTATGGTTGGATGTACTTGATTCATATCACTATGGTTGGGTGTGCTTGATTCATATCACTATGGTTGGATGTACTTGATTCATTGCACTATGGTTGGGTGTGCTTGATTCATTGCACTATGGTTGGGTGTGCTTGATTCATTGCACTATGGTTGGGTGTGCTTGATTCATTGCACTATGGTTGGGTGTGCTTGATTCATATCACTATGGTTGGATGTACTTGATTCATTGCACTATGGTTGGGTGTGCTTGATTCATTGCACTATGGTTGGGTGTGCTTGATTCATTGCGCTATGGTTGGATGTGCTTGATTCATTGCACTATGGTTGGGTGTGCTTGATTCATTGCACTATGGTTGGGTGTGCTTGATTCATTGCACTATGGTTGGGTGTACTTGATTCATTGCACTATGGTTGGGTGTGCTTGATTCATTGCGCTATGGTTGGATGTACTTGATTCATTGCACTATGGTTGGATGTACTTGATTCATTGCACTATGGTTGGATGTACTTGATTCATTGCACTATGGTTGGATGTACTTGATTCATTGCACTATGGTTGGGTGTGCTTGATTCATTGCACTATGGTTGGGTGTGCTTGATTCATTGCACTATGGTTGGGTGTGCTTGATTCATATCACTATGGTTGGATGTGCTTGATTCATTGCACTATGGCTGGGTGTGCTTGATTCATTGCACTATGGTTGGGTGTGCTTGATTCATTGCACAATGGTTGGGTGTGCTTGATTCATTGCACTATGGTTGGATGTACTTGATTCATTGCGCTATGGTTGGGTTTGCTTGATTCATTGCACTATGGTTGGGTGTGCTTGATTCATTGCACTATGGTTGGGTGTGCTTGATTCATTGCACAATGGTTGGGTGTGCTTGATTCATTGCACTATGGTTGGGTTTGCTTGATTCATTGCACTATGGTTGGGTGTGCTTGATTCATTCCGCTGATGTGTGATCGGTCATCGTTTCTTTCATTTTGTGATGGCATGTAAAATATAGGAAGCCATTTTATCTTAATGCCCGAGTTGGGTTTGATTGGGTTTGCGCTTATATGCACAGTGTATGTATTTGTTTTCTTGGTGAAGGGAAATGTCATTCTCCATTTTGGAACTTCCTGTACTTTTCATTATCATATTGCAACACCAACTTTGTTTTAGAAGCAAACAATGAAAGTGTGTTTCACTGTTACTATTAATAGAATATATTTCTAATTTTAGCATTGTAAATTTCCAGGATAAAAGTTTAAATTGCAAGGAATCTGGACAAATATTATGAAACTTGTTACTATTAATAGCAAATAATTCTATTTTTAAAATTTTAAATAATGGACTCGCAGTGCAGTGTTATTAACATTTTTATTGTGTTACAATTTAATTACAATTATTTTTAGGTTTCGAATTTTACGCTCTATTATGTATATAACTAAACATTTTACTCTTTTGTCATTATTTTCCGCAGTGTATGAACCTATTTTTAGTATGCATGTTCGATATTTTGATTTCAGACTTGATTGTAAACTTTGTGAATAAATGATACTGAATCATAGACCGTTTTATTAGTATTAGATGCAGCATCATGGAACTTATATACATGTGACAACAGTTATATGTACGCCATGCCATATCCTCTGTCAGGCATGGGACAAATACCCAATTGGGGAGATGATGATGATGATGATGATGATGATGGTGATGGTAGTGATGATGATGATGACCACCACAACACGGTTTATTCACACTTCCTGGGGCAATTTATTTTTGTATTGTGATGTTTTATGATGGATTCAAAAGAAAATAGCGACGACGTATGGATCTGATTTTATGACACATTTATTTTAAAAAAATTTAAGGAAAACATTCATGTGTATTCAAATGCTGTTCGTATATTCAAACTAATTATTATTAATATTATCATTATTATTTATTATTATTATTATAAATGTAAATGTTCTCTGATAACTGTTGTAGGAGAAACTTGCCAAGTTACAAGAAGAGGTCGACGCTCGTCGGATTGCTGTCGGTGATGCCGAGCGGGGTAAGTACCTCATATACATGTGAACCGTTCCTAGAACCCAAGGGGGAACACCTCATATACATGTGAACCGTTCCTAGAACCCAAGGGGGAACACCTCATATACATGTGAACCATTCCTAGAGTCTGAGGGGTAAGTACTTCATATACATGTGAACCATTCCTAGAGTCTGAGGGGTAAGTACCTCATATACATGTGAACCATTCCTAGAGTCTGAGGGGTAAGTACCTCATATACATGTGAACCATTCCTAGAGTCTGAGGGGTAAGTACCCAAACAAACCACCAACAAACACCTCATATACATGTGAACCATTCCTAGTGTACGAGGGGGAACACCTCATATACATGTGAACCATTCCTAGTGTACGAGGGGGAACACCTCATATACATGTGAACCATTCCTAGTGTACGAGGGGGAACACCTCCTATACATGTGAACCATTCCTAGTGTACGAGGGGGAACACCTCATATACATGTGAACCATTCCTAGTATACGAGGGGGAACACCTCATATACATGTGAACCATTCCTAGAGTCTGAGGGGTAAATACCTCATATACATGTGAACCATTCCTAGTGTACGAGGGGGAACACCTCATATACATGTGAACCATTCCTAGTGTACGAGGGGGAACACCTCATATACATGTGAACCGTTCCTAGAACCCAAGGGGGAACACCTCATATACATGTGAACCGTTCCTAGAACCCAAGGGGGAACACCTCATATACATGTGAACCATTCCTAGAACCCAAGGGGGAACACCTCATATACATGTGAACCATTCCTAGAACCCAAGGGGGAACACCTCATATACATGTGAACCATTCCTAGAGTCTGAGGGGTAAGTACCTCATATACATGTGAACCATTCCTAGAGTCTGAGGGGTAAGTACCTCATATACATGTGAACCATTCCTAGAGTCTGAGGGGTAAGTACCTCATATACATGTGAACCATTCCTAGAGTCTGAGGGGTAAGTACCTCATATACATATGAACCATTCCTAGAGTCTGAGGGGTAAGTACCTCATATACATGTGAACCATTCCTAGTGTACGAGGGGTAAGACCTCATATACATGTGAACCATTCCTAGTGTACGAGGGGGAACACCTCATATACATGTGAACCATTCCTAGAGTCTGAGGGGTAAATACCTCATATACATGTGAACCATTCCTAGTGTACGAGGGGGAACACCTCATATACATGTGAACTGTTCCTAGAATACATGTTAGCCATTCCTAAAGTATGAGGTGCACATCTCATATACATGTGAACCATTCCTAGTGTACGAGGGGGAACACCTCATATACATGTGAACTGTTCCTAGTGTACGAGGGGGAACACCTCATATACATGTGAACTGTTCCTAGAATACATGTTAGCCATTCCTAAAGTCTGAGGTGCACATCTCATATACATGTGAACCATTCCTAGTGTACGAGGGGGAACACCTCATATACATGTGAACTGTTCCTAGAATACATGTTAGCCATTCCTAAAGTATGAGGTGCACATCTCATATACATGTGAACCATTCCTAGTGTACGAGGGGGAACACCTCATATACATGTGAACTGTTCCTAGTGTACGAGGGGGAACACCTCATATACATGTGAACTGTTCCTAGTGTACGAGGGGTAAGACCTCATATACATGTGAACCATTCCTAGTGTACGAGGGGGAACACCTCATATACATGTGAACCATTCCTAGAGTCTGAGGGGTAAATACCTCATATACATGTGAACCATTCCTAGTGTACGAGGGGGAACACCTCATATACATGTGAACTGTTCCTAGAATACATGTTAGCCATTCCTAAAGTATGAGGTGCACATCTCATATACATGTGAACCATTCCTAGTGTACGAGGGGGAACACCTCATATACATGTGAACTGTTCCTAGTGTACGAGGGGGAACACCTCATATACATGTGAACTGTTCCTAGAATACATGTTAGCCATTCCTAAAGTCTGAGGTGCACATCTCATATACATGTGAACCATTCCTAGTGTACGAGGGGGAACACCTCATATACATGTGAACTGTTCCTAGAATACATGTTAGCCATTCCTAAAGTATGAGGTGCACATCTCATATACATGTGAACCATTCCTAGTGTACGAGGGGGAACACCTCATATACATGTGAACTGTTCCTAGTGTACGAGGGGGAACACCTCATATACATGTGAACTGTTCCTAGTGTACGAGGGGGAACACCTCATATACATGTGAACTGTTCCTAGAATACATGTGAACCGTTCATAGAATCTGAGGTGGGCACCTCATTCATGTGAACCATTCCTAGAGCCCAATGGGGGAACACCTCATATACATGTGAACTGTTCCTAGAATACATGTTAGCCATTCCTAAATTCTGAGGTGCACATCTCATATACATGTGAACCGTTCATAGAATCTGAGGTGGGCACCTCATTCATGTGAACCATTCCTAGAGCCCAATGGGGGAACACCTCATATACATGTGAACTGTTCCTAGAATACATGTTAGCCATTCCTAAATTCTGAGGTGCACATCTCATATACATGTGAACCGTTCATAGAATCTGAGGTGGGCACCTCATTCATGTGAACCATTCCTAGAGTCCAATGGGGGAACACCTCATATACATGTGAGTTATTCCTAGAACCCAAGGGGGAACACCTCAAATATGATGAATCATTCCTCGAACCCAAGGGGGAACGCCTCAAATACGATGAACCATTCCTAGAACCCAAGGGGAAACACCTCAAATACGATGAACCATTCCTAGAACCCAAGGGGAAACACCTCAAATACGATGAACCATTCCTAGAACTCAAGGGGGAACAACTCAAATACGATGAACCATTCCTAGAGCCCAAGGGGAAACACCTCAAATACGATGAACCATTCCTAGAGCCCAAGGGGAAACACCTCAAATACGATGAACCATTCCTAGAGCCCAAGGGGGAACACCTCAAATACGATGAACCATTCCTAGAACTCAAGGGGGAACAACTCAAATACGATGAACCATTCCTAGAGCCCAAGGGGGAACACCTCAAATACGATGAACCATTCCTAGAACTCAAGGGGGAACAACTCAAATACGATGAACCATTTCTAGAGCCCAAGGGGGAACACCTCAAATACAATGAACCATTCCTAGAACTCAAGGGGGAACAACTCAAATACGATGAACCATTCCTAGAGCCCAAGGGGCAACACCTCAAATACGATGAACCATTCCTAGAGTCCAAGGGGGAACACCTCAAATACGATGAACCATTCCTAGAACCCAAGGGGCAACACCTCAAATACGACGAACCATTTCTAAAACCCAAGGGGGAACACCTCAAATACGATGAACCATTTCTAAAACCCAAGGGGGAACACCTCAAATATGATGAACCATTCCTAGAACCCGCAGTTTTATATCTTGGGTTTCTCGTCAATCACAACTAAAGTCGCTTTTGCAAACAGCATGGAGCCAGATCAAACAGCATAGAACGTGCACAGAATGTACCGTCTGATCAGGCACTATGCTGTTTGCTATTCTGATAGTGGAGCTAAAACAGTAGCAAACAACATAGATCCTGATATGCCGTGGCTGATCTGGATCTATGTTGTTTGCACATTCCATCCAATTTATTCGGCAGGTTAAGGGTTAACGTCAATTCTATTTTTGAATTATGGTATGGCTAGCAACAGAGATATTGTTGAAGAAGTCGTTTGTATGTTCAAAGACCATCAAACTGACATTGCTCATGTAATAAATGCAGAGTCTGACGAGTTTGTTTGGTATTAGAAGAGAAGACTCCTCCTTGTTTGATTAATCCTAGATATTGGTGAGTTACTGCCCCTGAATACTCTTTTAAGGAGGATATGTCTTTTTAATTGGTTTCCTCTGTTTTTATCGTTGTTTCCTTTGCACCACATGCTATCAATTTTCAACTGTTTTCTTCTCATCTTATAATTATTAAATCTCGACATATATCCTACAGTATATCCAATGGATACTTTAATACTGTAAAACAGTTTTATCTATTAATTAAGATGATTTGTGATAAAATCGCATTGATTTATACAGCAAAAGCTAATGGAACAACAGTAAAAACAAAGGATATCAATTAAACATATCAATATGCATTTCAGGATAATGCGAGACATCTCCAATTTTTTTCTTACCTCCCTTGGCAGATAAAGTCTGATTTATTCCAAAATGTGAATAGGTCCTTTCAGTTAGAATCCTTTGTTTTTACTGTTGTTCCCTAACCAGATGTTGCGGTATGATAATTGTGAATTTTATCAAAATCGTGTTAATTAACTGATTGCTAAGCTAATTGCTAACTTATATTAATCACTCTCGTTGGCGCGGATGAAAGCGTAAATGTGGTCATTCGTGTGGGAGGAAAACCGGGGTACCCGGAGAAAACCCACCTGTCTGATCTGGCGACCACTGTACCATCTCACATACTTCCCGGTATCGAACCCGGGTTGCATTGGTGAGAAGTGAGCTTTGATTGAGCAAAGATTGGTCGTTCTACCTGGGTCCAGCTCTGCTTATTATATTACTCGCTTGGGCATTTGGTATCGAACAATAACAGCGGAAATCGCCATATGACGTAAGCTGTCGGTACAACTGTATACCCTAGAGCAAAAAACCACAGATGCAAAATCTATTTATAGAATATGTTACTATTAATAGCAGTATAAATCTCAATGGTGTTATTTTTAGAAATGGAAAAACTACATAAAGAACAGTTAGTTCATCTTCACACATCTCATCAGCAGGAGATCGAAGATTTGAAAAAGCAACACGAGGCAGAGATTACACGGCTCACCGTAAGTCTGTTCCTATATTTAGAAAATAGTTTTATTTTTAGACTTTGTAATGCTTTCTACTTTACAGAGAATGAAATGAAAGACTTAAGGCAATAAGTAGATTTGTAGTCTCGTTTTCAGTTTGTTCATATTTATGCAAATATATAATATATACTGTTTGAATCTTGTAATGCTTTCTTTATACACTTTGTTGACGAAAAACAAATTATTAGGAGAGTTACTATTTATAGCAAATATTTCTATTTTTAGAATTTTATCTCTTTTCATAGCAGTTTTATTGAGAATGTAATAAATATCGAGGGCTTAGTGCAAGACTAATCTAACTCGTTTTTATTGCCAATTGTGTTTTTTGACATTTTTTTAGTATAAATTTCTTAAATGCACACAATGTGTATAAATATTACAGTGATATACTACAAGTGATGATATCTTCGGTGCAAGACTATTCTTACTACAAGTGATGATATCTTCGGTGCAAGACTATTCTAAGTTAAAAAAATAGTTGTATAAAAGCAAAATAAACTTCTTTTTTTAAAAATTGACAGTACCGTATTTAGCTATGTATAGTGCGCTATCGTGTATAACGCGCACCCACGATTTGGCACGAACATCGGAGGAATAACCGAGTTCCGATGTATACTGCGCACGTGAAAAACGCAATTTCAGTAAGAAATGTGCGCACTATACATAGCTAAATACGGTATTTGTTGTTTGTTTAGAGTTATTTGATATGTGAAAATATAGTTTGAAAAAGCCAATATTAGAAATAATATAAAGTTATTTTCAGTTCCTGAATAATTTCTAAAAATAGAGTTAGAATAATCTTGCGCTAAACCCTCGATAATTATGTAAAAGATACACATTACTGGCAGTATATAAATGTATGGCGATGTTATGTGAATAAAAAATGTAGCAAATATTTATGTAAAACAGCATGCCTGTTAGAATAGTGTTTTATTCCAAATTATATCATTATACATGTATACCGTAGTTTAACCCATTCAACACCAAGTAACTGATGGACTGGTCCATGATATTTTTAGACCAATAAATTAATAACAAATTTACATTTGGATCAGTTCATTTATCAAAATGGGTAATTTTTTTTCTAAAAATAGTTATATTACTTGAAAAAAGTGCAGATCCTGATGAGACGGCTCGTCACGAGCCGGCTCATCTGGATCTACACTTTTTTGTAAGCCAATTTAGAGGTCTGTGGTGTTGAAAGGGTTACGGATTTGATTTTTGAAATATATAAATGGATTATTTAGCCACTCCCTGTATATATACTTGAGGCCTTTAATTATGCAAATTATATGTATCGATCGATCTCTTTAGTTAATAGGTCCCGCGGAAATCATTATATTACCATTAATTGTCGGGGTATATATTCTGCAATTGTAAAACGCGTGCACCCTTGCAACCGTGTTTACACGCAATTGGACAAATTGTAGCGGGCCGACATTTCTGAGAGCCTCGTAATTGCACAGTAAATTTACAATGTTGACGTATTCGATGTGTCTGCTTGAAAATCTATCAAATCAATGATTCAACACATGTGTATGCATGCACGAATTTCTCGTGCACGTCTAGACGATGGTTTTCACTAAATCGGCAGTTGACTGTCATTTGATGCACACACAACACTGGTGCACGCTTTTCACGATTGTAGAATGTATACCCGACATTTAATGGTAATATAATGATTTCCGGGGGACCATTAAATGAAGGATACCGCTACCTATATTATGCATAATTAATGGCCTCAAGTATATATACAACACACCAACGTACGGTGTTATTTAGCCACTTGACCATTTACACGCTAGCGGCAGATAAAATCACTTTTGCAAGCAGCATAGAGCCAGATTAGAGGGTACAGAACGGCTCTATGCTGTTTGCTAATCGGATAGTGGAGCTAAAACATTTGGCTGAATAACAAACAACATAGATCCTGATCAGTGGCGGTGCTACGGTAAGGATGATCTGGATCTATGTTGTTTGCAAATGTGATTTTATTTACTCAGCAGTTGAATAAAGAGTTAAATAATTGCTATTTCTGACAAATTCTCCAGATTTCAGAGAAATAATCTGAATTAGATTACATACGGTACTTACTAAGTACTTTTGACCAATTTTTCAAAATTTCTTAGAAATAATCTGAATTAAATAATACACACTTTGGACAAATTCTCAGAAATTTGCTTAGAAATAATTTGTGGTAAAATTGATCCATTAATATTATTTAAGAAAAGTTGTAAAATAAACTGTGTTTCAGTTGACTTCCTCGTAATGACTGCATGTAGCTTAGTGTTAGCATCCGCCAAATACAGAGGCTGTGTGT
>CM026388.1:27910925-27984634 GCA_014843695.1 Archivesica marissinica
GGATGGGGTGTTGTGGTTCTTGGATATACACTACTGGGCTCACCCGAGTTTTTTTTTCCTTCTAAATTTCAACACAATATGGTTAAAATACGCAGTATGATCAGTAAATACAACATTTGAATAGGAGAGCTTTACAATGTGTATCTGACTGGACACAATTTTGTATGAAATTTGTAAAAAAAAAAAAAAAAAAAAGACAACAAAAATATAGAATACAAACAAAAGACTAGGGAAAATTAGGGTTACCCAGGGGGCAAAGTCAGCGTCCCTAAGGCGACTATTTCGCCCATGTTGCTCCCTGTGCTATTTCATTCTTGAAGAAGACCTTGAAATAAAAATCCATTGCAGGCTCACATGTACTGTTATTGATCTTCATAATTATATCCTACTGAATTCATTTTGAAGACTGCCAAAAGATAAGAATCGTTTAAAGATTGGTTAATTAGATAAATTCACCGTAAATGTATATAATAGCAATATAGATGTGCAAAAGCTCCATTGTTAAGTAGAAATGAATGCATAGAATAGAAATCATATGTCAAGTTTCTGTATGTTTCTTCTATACTGATTAAAATGTGAAATTGCCTTCATTTGAATTTTATTGTAATATCGGAAGAGAGATTATATTTGCTTGGCTTGTATGATAAATTGGTTCTGTACTCCTAACTGGTTTAAACAATATTATGATCATGCTAAAGACCTATTACAGCATACTTTATTTGGAGGGGTGATTTGGGGGGGTGATTGGAGGGTGGTGGTGATTGGGGGGGATTGGGGGTGATTATGTAAGCTTTACATAAGCAACATGGATTCTGTGTGGTTGAGTCGTTGAGGTTGCTGACTTGTATATCACTGTAACTTATCATCACTGATGGTCACGGGTTTGAGCCCCGCTTAGACCATTTCTCTTTATATGAAAAAGCTGGCAGGTTCTTACGGAGGTTGGTGCACCACCAAGTACTGATTAACCACTGGAGCCTCCAGGGCTCGACAAATCCACTCGTCCGCTCGTATTTACGAGTGACTTTTCGATCTGGACGAGTAGAAATTCTAAGTCGCTTGCCCAGTCGGACGAGTGAAAATTGCAGCTAAATATCCAATATAAATCGAAGGAACAAAATAAAATAATATCCGTTTTACTTTCTTCGGAATGATTACCAGGCGTGATAATGGGAAATCACCGAGGATATTTTAATGTGTTTATGATGCCACATAATTGCATTTATTATTAAATTAAAGTGCAATTCTGACGATTTTTAATTTTCCTAAAATACATGGGACGAGTGATAGTCCAATCTGGACGAGTGGAACAGTGGCATCACTCGCCCAGTAGGACGAGTAAAAAATTAAAAATTTGTCGAGGCCTGGCCTCCCCAGGAAATGTGTTGTTACTCAAGGTCGTCGCTCAAATGGGCAACCGGTAGTGACGTTAAATTTAATTTAAATAATAAAAAAAAAGAAAAACAGTATCAGAGAGCAGGACACAATAGTGTACTGTAGGATTACAGGGTACCCACGCATCAGGGAAAACAGGGAAAACAGGGAAAATGACCAAAACCTGTTCCCTGCAGGGAATTATCAGGGAATTTTAAAAACATGAGAATATCAGGGAATTATCAGGGAATTTTATTTTGTCATCCTCGCACGCGCGCATACATGGTCGTCCGCGACCATTTTGTCGTCGTCCGCGCATAGTTTGTCATCTATGCGCACACGTGTATTTGGTCATGATTGAGCATTTCGTCATCTAGATGCGAACGAGTATATTTGATCATCTTGAGTATTTCGTCATCTAGGCCTATGTAAACGCGTATATTTGTCAGGGAAAATTGGAGATTGATCAGGGAAATATCAGGGAATTATCAGGGAATTTGTTTCCTCATATCCTGTGGGTACCCTGGATTATTATGTGTGGAAAAACTTTACTGTAGAAAAATAGGGACAGGAGAAATCATAACTTTTAAACTTGTATTGATAGAATGGTGACCTTGGTATCAGATTTGAGGGTATGTTCTAGAATACTACCAAGTTTGAAATGACAAGCAGTTACGAAGTAGTTAATTCTCTGCGCAGAAAGGTCCATATAAAGAATCCGCTGTCAAAATATTGTTGCGTCACGGTGTACTGTAGGATTATTATGTGTTGAAAAACTTTACTGTAGATAAATAGGTCTTTAAGCCTTTCAACACCACAGACCTCTAAATAGGCTTACAAAAAGTGTAGATCCAGATGAGCCGGCTCGTGACGAGCCGTCTCATCAGGATCTGCACTTTTTGCCAGTGATATGACTATTTTTAGACATAATTACCCATTTTGTGTGTTTTATTCGCCAATATTCCTAAATGAAATAACATATTATATATCACTTATAAATTTCTATCTGTCATTGGAAGAGATTAGTCATTTCAGATTTTTGGAGGATAGTGCAATGATACAGACCCATTCCAGAGTCTCCTCTGGTTCTTTTACGTGCATGGTGTAAAACATCGACACAAGACCTCGGTTTAACTTCCCATCTGAAAGACTGTTAATTTTATTAGGGTCAGACGGTGGATCGAATCTGCGATCCCTGGATTACCAGTCCAGCGTGTTACCACTGGACTACAGATCCGTCTGTAACCCCCTTGTTCTAGTGACAAGGGGTATCTTTTTTATTTAAATAAGGTACCGATTGACTTGCATATGTAATTGGCCCCATTGAAAGTTGTTTGAAGCCATGCTTCTAAGACAACACCTTGTAAAAAGTGTCACGACGCCTGACGGTGCGTGAGATTTGGAACAAATGGCCAAGTTTTCGCACTTAACCCTTTCAACACCACAGACCTCTAAATAGGCTTACAAAAAAGTGTAGATCCAGATGAGCCGGCTCGTGACGAGCCGTCTCATCAGGATCTGCACTTTTTGCAAGTAATATTACAATTTTTAGAAAATAATTTACCCATTTTGATAAATGAACTGATCCAAATGTAATTTTCTTATTAATTTAATTGGTCTAAAAATGTCATGGACCAGTCTATGTCAGTTACTTGGGGTTGAATGGGTTAAACAAACACCCGAGAATGTGCAAATCAGTGGAAATAACTAGAAATAACCAATAGTAAAACAAAAACTGGAATTAAAGTTTTTTTTGTATTCGAATACCGAAATAGGATTCGAATATTCGACCAGGTATTCGGATATTCGACCAGGTATTCAGATATTCGACCAGGTATTCAGATATTCGACCAGGTATTCAGATATTCGACCAGGTATTCAGATATTCGACCAGGTATTCGGATATTCGACCAGGTATTCAGATATTCGACCAGGTATTCAGATATTCGACCAGGTATTCAGATATCGACCAGGTATTCGATATTCGACCAGGTATTCAGATATTCGACCAGGTATTCAGATATTCGACCAGGTATTCAGATATTCGACCAGGTATTCAGATATTCGACCAGGTATTCGGATATTCGACCAGGTATTCAGATATTCGACCAGGTATTCAGATATTCGACCAGGTATTCAGATATTCGACCAGGTATTCGGATATTCGACCAGGTATTCAGATATTCGACCAGGTATTCAGATATTCGACCAGGTATTCAGATATTCGACCAGGTATTCAGATATTCGACCAGGTATTCAGATATTCGACCAGGTATTCAGATATTCGACCAGGTATTCAGATATTCAGTCCCATCCTTAGTATTAACTCTTTCCGCGCTCCTTCAAATTGTTTAGTTTAAACAAATTTATTTTAACTTGATTGCGAAACAAGTTCTTATAACTTATATTAATCACTCTCGAGACCTCATTCCTGATGGAATCCATCGCCACGAGGGAGAGAGAGGAGGCAACGTGGAATTTAAATGCCTTGCCTAAGGGCACAATCGTAATGGCTCCAGCGGGGCTCGAACTCCAGGCCTTTCGCACCTGAAGCGAACGTGCTACCATTGCGCTATCACGACTTCCACTTTCAAATTGTTTAAAAGCGAAATTAAAATGATAGCGTCTTATTACAAGTATAAGAATGCATATAACCAATTTATTGAAAAAGTGCTGAAAACTTTCAGAGAACTTTCATTGTAGACAACTGTATTATAACAACTATTCTATTGATTCCTATTCACAGAACTCAATCCACATACTGGTAGTATTGTTATATTTGTATGCTGGTTGACTATGTACATAATGTAAATAATATGAATAATAGAGAAAAAAAGAAAAATCCTCTGCTCGCTAGTGGCAGATAAAATCACTTTTGCAAACAGCATAGGGGCCAGATCAGACGGCACAGAACTTTGAGTGAGTGAGTGAGTGAGTGAGTGAGTGAGTGAGCGAGTAAGTGTGTATGATTTAGATGTTTTGTAAGACTTCCCTCTAATAAATCGCCCACACCCTAAACTCAGTTATATTCCAATAAATATTCGTGCGATAATTTGGCGAATACGGTAATTGATTGAAGACTTGATAAGAGGAGATGTTATTTGGATAAAAGATCGGCTTCCAGGTCTGTTTAACGATACAACATTTGGTACGTCTTTCAGAATATATTTATCGCAACTAGACAATAATGCAACCCCTACATAATACTCTTACAACTCTAAATAGACTGGTATTGTGATAGCATTAAAATTTGTTTAAAATAGACTGGTATTGTGATACCATTAAAATTTGTTTAAATAACCCCAACATCATGAATTGGTAATTTAAAATTTGTCAATTTATTTAATTTCTGAAGAGTTTGGCTGTGCATGTATGGAAAGAGATTGACAATAGACTGTTGTAGCTACCAATGAATGAAGAGCTAGATACACCGCTGTTACACTATTGTAAAGTACAAAATGTTTGCATGTGACGGACAATGTTGTAATAAGAAAATGGAATATAAAAGAAATTATAAATTATATTGAAAAAAATAATATATCTGTAATTGTAAAGTACAGAATGTTTGCATGTGGCAAGGATTTAATATAATAAGAAAATGGAATTTAAAGGAAAATATTGAAGCAAAATCTGAAACTGTTAAATATTAATTAAAAATGGTGCAAGTTTGGAAGTTTTGTGTGGATTTATAGAGTTATAATTAATTGTTAAAAAATGAATATTAAAATGATTTAATGTTATAATCTCTGATTTTTATAAAATATACATGAATTGCTGTTTTTGAGTATTGCAATTTTAAAGTGATATTTATATAAAGGATATACATGTATTTCTGTATTTGACTGTTGGACTGGACTCTCTTATAGTGAATTAAAGCAAATAAGTGATATTTATATAAACGTATATACATGTATTTATGTATTTGAATGTTGGAATATTACAATGAATTTAAGCAAATATGTGATATTTATATAAAGGTATATACATGTATTTATGTATTTGAATGTTGGAATATTACAATGAATTTGATGATGTACGTTTATTTATCCTCGCCACCGGTAAACCATGTGGGCGAGCGTTCTAAGATGATTATTCTCTGTGATGCTTATGGTGACATCCTCAGATGGCTCCTTCCTTCTTTCTGTGCCAGGGTGACAAGTCCTGGTTTGTATGCGATCCTTTTTAGGGCCACATCCTCCACGATTAGTCGGCTCACAGCAGCAAAATGGTTCTGTTGTTCCGTCGTTGTCCACCCCGTTGACGCATCCGGGGTCGAGGTCGCATCCCTCCGTCTCCAACTGCTCGCCCGAGATTGGAGACAGATAAAAGAGTTCGAGGCGACGAGTGCAGTGCGCCATCCACGCGAAACGACTGCCGTCTTCTCCTACCCAGTCACTCGTCGCCTCTTCAACGCCCCAGTGTTAGCTGTCGTTGATCTAGGTAAGTGTATGACACTCAAAAAGAGTCGATGCGGGTCCTCGTCTGTATGCGTCAGCGGCGTGGATTGGTCACTTCGGAACAGGTGATCCAATTTCCTGCTGTGAGCTGTGCCTTGTTCCCGACGTGCACGGTGTGGAGGTACGAACAAGTACAATGAATTTAAGCAAATAAGTGATATTTATATACAGGTATATACATGTATTTCTGTATTTGAATGTTGGAATATTACAATGAATTTAAGCAAATAAGTGATATTTATATAAAGGTATATACATGTATTTCTGTATTTGAATATATTAGTTATTACTTGTGTTCGTACAAGACAATTTCCAAAATAGATTCTGACTGGATACAACTTGCTGGATTCAAATTACTGACTGATAAAAAGAGTTTGAGTGTGTCTAAAACTGAAGAAAGGCAATTTAAATAAATGTCCAAGAGTCCACTGAACCATGCACCACAATGATTTGCAGTGGCGGGTTGGGAGGGAGTAGGGGGTTTAACCCCCCTTCAGCTGTCAATTAATATTTCCCCCCCATTAAACTAGATATTTTTTTCACTACACTACATTTCAGAATATTTTTTTCTCACCCCTTCCTTTTGGCAAATACTAGACCCGCCCCAGGTTTTTATGAAGTAATAGTAGTTGTTTGTATAAGGTTCTCCTGGTGGCTTTATTCCATGTTGATATAATAGATTACACAAATTGTCTTCTTTGCTGTTAGTTTGTTAATACATTATGGAATACAAAATTGTGGAGCCCCCCCCCCTCCGTAGTGTGATAGATACCGTAGTTGTCTTGTATCCGAGAGGTTGTTAGTGCAAGCCCTCGTAGTGTTATAGATACCGTAGTTGCCTTGTATCCGAGAGGTTGTTAGTGCAAGCCCTCGTAGTGTTACAGATACCGTAGTTGTCTTGTAACCGAGAGGTTGTTAGTGCAAGCCCTCGTAGTGTTATAGATACCGTAGTTGCCTTGTAACAGAGAGGTTGTTAGTGCAAGCCCTCGTAGTGTTATAGATACCGTAGTTGCCTTGTATCCGAGAGGTTGTTAGTGCAAGCCCTCGTAGTGTTATAGATACTGTAGTTGGCTTGTAACAGAGAGGTTGTTAGTGCAAGCCCTCGTAGTGTTATAGATACCGTAGTTGGCTTGTAACAGAGAGGTTGTTAGTGCAAGCCCTCGTAGTGTTATAGATACCGTAGTTGCCTTGTAACAGAGAGGTTGTTAGTGCAAGCCCTCGTAGTGTTATAGATACCGTAGTTGTCTTGTATCCGAGAGGTTGTTAGTGCAAGCCCTCGTAGTGTTATAGATACCGTAGTTGCCTTGTAACAGAGAGGTTGTTAGTGCAAGCCCTCATAGTGTTATAGATACCGTAGTTGCCTTGTAACAGACGGGGATCGAACCTGCGATCCCTGAATTACCAGTCCAGCGTGTTACCACTGGACTACAGATCCGTCTGTTAAATGATTTCACTGCTTACAACCAGTGAATACATTTGATTTCTATAGCACCTTTTCTTAAGGCGTCACCCCAATTAACCAGGGGGCCACGATAAATAAATATATCAAACAAAAAATGTTTTTTCTATATTTCTATCGGAAACATAAAATAAAACCAATTTAATTAGATCTAATTAGCTTACAAGACCTTCAGTTTGTAATTTAAGTGGTCGCCATTGATAACGATAAATGCCCAGATTATAGTCAGACTGATTTGAATTAATTAAGACATATTATATTTCGGCAGTATGTAAAGATAAGATTAGACTTCTCCATAATGCACATTGAATTTTAGACATAGTTTGAATATGATCAGGGCTGTGGAATTCTTCATGTGATCACAGGTGTTTGCACTCTAAACACAGGGATCATTCTAGAGGGCGATGTGGGCGAAATTGTCGCCCTAGGGACCCTGACTTCGCCCTCTGGTGGCCACTTCTCCCTAAAAAAAAAATTAAATTTTTTTTTTTTTAATTTTTACGATTTTCAAACAAAATTGTGTCTAGTAAGATACACTGGCCCATTATAAATCACTCCTTCTATTCAAATGTTGTATTTAATGGTTGTACTGTGCATTTTAACCCTATTTTGCAGAAGTATATTAAAGAACACCATTTAAGGAAGCGATCACGCGCTTTCTCACTTCTCCCAAAAATTCTGACCTAGATTGAACCCTGACCTAGAATGAACCCTGACCTAGAATGAACCCTGACCTAGATTGAACCCTGAAACAACAACGAAAATATATAAATATAAAGATATTTGTTACAGTCTTTGACCGAAATATATTTCACCAAGTGAACATTGAAAGCAATATTATCTCGATGGGTGCTAGCCACGAGTTATAAGAATAGCTATCTCGATGGTTGCTAGCCACGAGTTATAGGAATAGCTATCTCGATGGGTGCTAGCCACGAGTTATAAGAATAGCTATCTCGATGGGTGCTAGCCACGAGTTATAAGAATAGCTATCTCAATGGTTGCTAGCCACGAGTTATAAGAATAGCTATCTCAATGGTTGCTAGCCACGAGTTATAAGAATAGCTACCATCACATATTTTCCTATATGTCCACACGTGTACCTCTTGTATGATTATCAAGGCCTATTTACTACAGTTTCTCAGGTTGTTCTTAATAAGGGACCTTACTGGCTTTTATATTACCTCCCTTGGTAGCAAAATATTAAAACCTATGTTAACCCATTCAACACCAAGTAACTGACATGGACTGGTCCATGATATTTTTAGACCAATAAATTAATAACAAAATTACATTTGGATCAGTTCATTTATCAAAATGTGTAAAAAAATTTCTAAAAATAGTTATATTACTTGAAAAAAGTGCAGATCCTGATGAGACGGCTCGTCACGAGCCGGCTCATCTGGATCTACACTTCTTTTGCAAGCCAATTTAGAGGTCTGTGGTGTTGAAAGGGTTAAGAGTTTAACGAAATTAGTTTTATAAAATGTTGAAATGAATTAGTTCTAAAATACATTTGTCACATACAAACTCCTGTGGTGCAAAATATTAAAAACTATGTTAACCTGAGTTTAATAAATTTTAGTTTTATAAAATGTTGCAATGAATTAGTTCTAACATACATTTGTCACATACAAACTCCTGTGGTACAAACTATTAAAAACTACATTAACTTGAGTTTAATAAATTTAGTTTTATAAAATGTTGAAATGAATTAGTTATAGCCTTAATTTGTGCACATACTCCTGTGGTGCAAAATATTGAAAACTATGTTAACCAGAGTCTAATGAAATTAGGTTTTATAAAATGTACAAAACATTTAGTTCTAGCGTTTGTGTGTATGCGTGTCACATTGGTTTATATGACTGACTATTGATCTGTATTGATTGATTGGATTCATTGATTGATTGATCATTTAAATTTCAGTTAAAAGGTTTTTTAGTTCAGACCATTAATTCATTTAGCTATATTAAATTTTAGATAAATGTATTACTACAGAAACAATGAGAATGAATAGATGGGTCAGAGAGAGGGAGGGTCCAGTTGTTAACACGTTGGACTGCGAATCTAGGGATCGCAGGTTCGATCCTTCGTGTGCCAATAATAATATTATCAGTCTTTCAGATGGGTCAATAAACCAAGGTCTCATGTATCGGTGCTATATACACCAGGGATGCCTCTGTGGAACTTGTGTAGTGGTAGCGCGTTCGCTTCAGATGCGAAAGGTCCGGAGTTCGAGCCCCGCTGTAGCCGTTACGATTGTGCCCATAGGCAAGGCATTTAATTCCACGTTGCCTCTTCTCTCTCCCACGTGACGATTGATTCCTTTGGGAATGAGGTCTCGACAATGATTAAGTTGTCAGATAATGATTAATATAAGTTATAGGAACTTGTTTCTCAATCGAGCGAAAAATGAATTTGTATAAACTAAAACTGATTAGTTTATACAAATTTATTTTAGCTTGATTGCGAAACAAGTTATTTCAACTTATATAAATCACTCTCGAGACCTCATTCCTGATGGAATCCATCGCCACGAGGGAGAGAAGAGGCAACGTGGAATTCAAATGCCTTGCCTAAGGGCACAATCGTAACTGCTCCAGTGGGGCTCGAACTCCGGACCTTTTGCACCTGAAGCGAACGCGCATCCACTGCGCTATCACGACTTCCACAAAACATAAAACTGATTAATCAAGAGTGATTAAAATAATTTGTAAGAACTTGTTTCGCAATCAAACTAAAATAAATTTGTATAAACTAACACATTGTATTATTATTATTATCTGATATTGGTAAAGTTTAAACTTTAAACTTTATTTATTTTACAACGATTGCGAAGCAAGTTTTAACACTCTCGTTGGCGCAGATGAAAGCGTATATGTGGTCATTCGTGGTGTGGTAGGAAACCGGAGTACCCGGAGAAAACCCACCTGTCCGGTCTGGCGAACACCGTACCATCTCACATACTTCCCGTTCCGAGGATCAAACCCACGTTGCATTGGTGAGAAGCGAACGCCCTAACCACTGCGCTAATCAGACAGTCCAAATATTGGTAAAACTCTGTTTAAACTAATTCCTTGCTGTTGATTTTTTCTGAAAGACGTAGTAACAATAATAGGAAATCCTTTCATCATAAATGAAGTCTGCGTGTGGCTTACAGCTGTACAATGGCTAATGTTTACACTTTTCTGTAATTTATTGACTAACTAATTTCTTGCAGTTGATTTTTTCCGAAAGACGTAACAATGATAGGAAATGATAAATGAAGTCTGCGTGTGGCTTACAGCTGTACAATGGCTAATGTTTACACTTTTCTGTAATTTATTGACTAACTAATTTCTTGCAGTTGATTTTTTCCGAAAGACGTAACAATGATAGGAAATGATAAATGAAGTATGCGTGTGGCTTACAGCTGTACAATGGCTAATGTTTACACTTTTCTGTAATTTATTGACTAACTAATTTCTTGCAGTTGATTTTTTCCGAAAGACGTAACAATGATAGGAAATGATAAATGAAGTCTGCGTGTGGCTTACAGCTGTACAATGGCTAATGTTTACACTTTTCTGTAATTTATTGACTAACTAATTTCTTGCAGTTGATTTTTTCCGAAAGACGTAACAATGATAGGAAATGATAAATGAAGTCTGCGTGTGGCTTACAGCTGTACAATGGCTAATGTTTACACTTTTCTGTAATTTATTGACTAACTAATTTCTTGCAGTTGATTTTTTTCGAAAGACGTAACAATGATAGGAAATGATAAATGAAGTCTGCGTGTGGCTTACAGCTGTACAATGGCTAATGTTTACACTTTTCTGTAATTTATTGACTAACTAATTCCTTGCTGTTGATTTTTTCCGAAAGAAGTAGTAACAATAATAGGAAATCATTTCATCATAAATGAAGTATGCGTGTGGCTTACAGCTGTACAATGGCTAATGTTCTTCCTCCAGACAGAGAGTCGTCCTATGACCTAAGCTGTTCATTCAACTTTAAATTACCCCCCAAAAAAGCAAACAAAAGAGTATTTAACCCATTCAACACCAAGTAACTGACATGGACTGGTGCATGATATATAACTCATTCAACACCAAGTAACTGACACGGACTGGTGCATGATATATAACCCATTCAACACCAAGTAACTGACATGGACTGGTGCATGATATATAACCCATTCAACACCAAGTAACTGACATGGACTGGTGCATTATATTTTTAGACCAATAAATTAATCAGAACATTTAGACCAGTTCATTTATCAAATTGGGTAATTTTGTCTAAAAATGAATTAAATACAGGAAATGTTATTCACAAATTAAAAGTTTTAAAATGTCAGGTGTGTTTTTCATTCATAACAATTCTGTATAATGGCCACAAACTATAATGTATACGGATGCCTCATGTCAGATATCATCAACAAATAGCATGTCCGACTGGATTCTAGTGATACACTGTTTAATTAATCTATGACTTTCCCAATCCCTCGGCACAGTAAATTCCAATGGGAAATATGTGTAAGAAACACAGGCCATATTTTATTTACATACTTTATTCACTCTGGAAGTAATACATGCATGTATGTATCAAAAATGTATGTTTACTATGCATATATGCAGTCCTATTCATACACCAGTTACGTCGAATGTAAAATTATAATTATGCATAGCGCGGTGACTGGTGTTAAATACAATGTGTACAGAGGATGATAACAATAACTGATTGAGTCGTCGCCATATTTACACGGCCATACCCGGAAGAAGTCACACTGAAACAGAAAGTAGGTTTTGAATCTTTTGACAGAATCATGATCGAATATTCGAATACTTTCCCAATCGAATATTCGAATAGCAAAATTGCTATTCATTTTGCTATTCGTTGCCATCACTTTAAAATAGTCATTTTACTGGCAAAAAGTGCAGATCCTGATGAGACGGTTCGTCACGAGCCGGCTCATCTGGATCTACACTTTTTGTAAGCCTATTTATAGGTCTGTAGTGTTGAAATGGCTAAGATTTTCCAGCCTGAATTTATTAGTCAAAATTCTCTCTAATAAAAGCATTATATATGTCTCTAATAAAAGCATTATATATGTCTCTAATAAAAGCATTATATATCACATCATGTTGACCACGGATAAATAATTTGAACAAAATTCTGCTTGTCCGAAAGCTTTCTGTAAAGTGTCGAGTAAGTCGGGCGTGTTGGGCCGCCTATTTAGTTTATACAAATTTTATTTTAGCTTGATTGCGAAACAATTTCTTACAACTTATATTAATCACTCTCGAGACCTCATTCCTGATAGAATCCATTGCCACAAGGGAGAGAAGAGGCAACACACCAAAGGACACAATCGTAATGGCTCCAGCAGTGCTCGAACTCCTAGCCTTTCGCAGCTGAAGCCGACGCGCATCCACTGCGCTATCACGACTTCCACAATTTATGATTTAACCTGTCAATAAACAGAAGTGAAAACATATAGTCAAACCTGTCTTAAGCAGCCAGCCAAGGGAGTCAGAGAAAGTGGCTGTTTAGCACAGGTGGCTGCTTAATACAGGTCAAATATATAATAAAACAACCAATTGGGAATCTGGAAACTGGCTGCTTAATACATGTTGACTGCTTAATGGAGGTGACCACTAACACAGGCTTGACTGTAGATGCATAATAATAGTACGGCATTTAAGTTCCACGCTGCCTCTTCTCTCTCCATCGTGGCGATGGATTCCATCAGGAATGATGTCTCGAGAGTGATTAATATAAGTTGCAAGAACTTGTTTCGCAATCGAGCTAAAATAAATTTGTATAAATTAAAAAAATTAAATAGAAATATGAACAAAATTTAAAATTGAATTTGCAAATTATAAGGATTATTCTTTCAACCAATCAGAATCCTTTCAGGTGTTATTACACGTGTGTACATATAAGAAAATATGTGATGGCTGTATGAAACTGTATACAAGCAAAGTCATGTGATAACGACATATACGAAACTTGGACCTTGTAAGAACTTTCGCAATTCAAGCTAAAATAACATTTGCCGGGCAACCTATTTACACAGCCCTGGTTTATTTATTGAGTGTGAAGTGATTTTATCTTGGAATAATGATCTCAATGTAATAATACGGTCATTAATAATCAACAGGATACGGTATTATTCCAGTTTTACGAGGACAAAATTAATGAAATGGTTTTTTTAAAAAAAAATTCTGACCTGACATGTTTTTCCAGAATTGCTAGAATATGTTAAAGAAAAGAAAATGTTTGGAGACAAAATATAGAAATATGTATTATTGGGACATTATTATTCTATTGTGTTTGAAATCGGACTCGGTTGTTTATGACAAGACGTATGTCTTGACTCGCCTCAGTTCTTTCGTGCTTGAATGAGTTTTGGATTTGTATTGCTTAATTTATGCGTTATATAGATGAAATTCGTCTTCTTTACGAATATCATGTTTGCATAGACAATATATCAGGGTAAGTCAGGTGTAAATTGTGTTTGTCATTGGTAGATCAAGTACATATAACCGTCTCCGTGGCCTAGTGGTTAAGGCGTCCACCTACGGAGCGGGATGTCGAAGATTTGAATCTTGTCAAGGGGTTCTTTCGTTCTGATATGGCCGGTTGGTGAGCCGCCAGCTAGTTAAATAATGCTTACTGATTGCCTACCAGCCTGACGCCTGGCATACAAGCATAGGAATCGGGAAATACTGATGTTCATAAAAAATGAGGTGTCTCATAAGTCAGAAATGGCTTGCCCTTTAAATAGGGGTGACAATATAATAAACAAACACTTTAATACATTAAAACATTCATCTGTCTGTCACGCTATATGAGAGTTTCCCGATAATCCCGGATATACAGTCTCGGTCATCATGTATTCTAGGATATATAGACTCGGTCATCATGTATTCTCGGATATACAGACTCGGTCATCATGTATTCTTGTATATATAGACTCAGTCATCATGTATTCTTGGATATACAGACTCAGTCATCATGTATTCTTGGATATACAGACTCGGTCATCATGTATTCTTGGATATATAGACTCAGTCATCATGTATTCTTGTATATATAGACTCAGTCATCATGTATTCTTGTATATATAGACTCAGTCATCATGTATTCTTGTATATATAGACTCAGTCATCATGTATTCTTGGATATACAGACTCGGTCATCATGTATTCTTGGATATATAGACTCAGTCATCATGTATTCTTGTATATATAGACTCAGTCATCATGTATTCTTGGATATATAGACTCAGTCATCATGTATTTTTGGATATACAGACTCGGTCATCATGTATTCTTGGATATATAGACTCGGTCATCATGTATTCTTGGATATACAGACTCGGTCATCATGTATTCTTGGATATATAGACTCGGTCATCATGTATTCTTGTATATATAGACTCAGTCATCATGTATTCTTGTATATACAGACTCAGTCATCATGTATTCTTGTATATACAGACTCAGTCATCATGTATTCTTGGATATATAGACTCAGTCATCATGTATTCTTGGATATACAGACTCAGTCATCATGTATTCTTGGATATACAGACTCAGTCATCATGTATTCTTGGATATACAGACTCGGTCATCATGTATTCTTGGATATACAGACTCAGTCATCATGTATTCTTGTATATACAGACTCAGTCATCATGTATTCTTGGATATATAGACTCAGTCATCATGTATTCTTGGATATACAGACTCAGTCATCATGTATTCTCGGATATATAGACTCAGTCATCATGTATTCTTGGATATACAGACTCGGTCATCATGTATTCTTGGATATACAGACTCAGTCATCATGTATTCTTGGATACACAGACTCGGTCATCATGTATTCTTGGATATACAGACTCGGTCATCATGTATTCTTGTATATATAGACTCGGTCATCATGTATTCTGGTATATATAGACTCAGTCATCATGTATTCTCGTATATACAGACTCAGTCATCATGTATTCTCAAATTTACGGGCTTGTTTGTCATGCATTCTCTCGGATATACGGATTCTGTATCGGTTGTAATGTATTGTCGGATATACGGATTCTGTATCAGTTGTAATGTATTCTTGGATATACGGATTCTGTATCGGTTGTAATGTATTGTCGGATATACGGATTCTGTATCAGTTGTAATGTATTCTCGGATATACGGATTCTGTATCGGTTGTAATGTATTCTCGGATATACGGATTCTGTATCAGTTGTAATGTATTCTCGGATATACGGATTCTGTATCGGTTGTAATGTATTCTCGGATATACGGATTCTGTATCAGTTGTAATGTATTCTCGGATATACGGATTCTGTATCGGTTGTAATGTATTCTCGGATATACGGATTCTGTATCGGTTGTAATGTATTCTCGGATATACGGATTCTGTATCGGTTGTAATGTATTCTCGGATATACGGATTCTGTATCGGTTGTAATGTATTCTCTATTAATGTGCAAGTCGTGATAGCGCAGTGGATGCGCGTTCGCTTCAGGTGCGAAAGGTCCGGAGTTCGAGCCCCGCTGGAGCCGTTACGATTGTGCCCTTAGGCAAGGCATTTAAATTCCACGTTGCCTCTTCTCTCTCCCTCGTGGCGATGGATTCCATCAGGAATGAGGTCTCGAGAGTGATTTATATAAGTTGAAATAACTTGTTTCGCAATCGAGCTAAAATAAATTTGTATAAACTAATGTATTCTCGGATATACGGATTCTGTATCAGTTGTAATGTATTCTCGGATATACGGATTCTGTATCGGTTGTAATGTATTCTCGGATATACGGATTCTGTATTGGTTGTAATGTATTCTCGGATATACGGATTCTGTATCGGTTGTAATGTATTCTCGGATATACGGATTTCTGTATCGGTTGTAATGTATTCTCGGATATACGGATTCTGTATCAGTTGTAATGTATTGTCGGATATACGGATTCTGTATCAGTTGTAATGTATTCTCGGATATACGGATTCTGTATCGGTTGTAATGTATTCTCGGATATACGGATTCTGTATTGGTTGTAATGTATTCTCGGATATACGGATTCTTTATCGGTTGTAATGTATTCTCGGATATACGGATTCTGTATCGGTTGTAATGTAAATTCGGATATACGGATTCTGTATTGGTTGTAATGTATTCTCGGATATACGGATTCTGTATTGGTTGTAATGTATTGTTGGATATACGGATTCTGTATCGGTTGTAATGTATTCTCGGATATACGGATTCTGTATCGGTTGTAATGTATTCTCGGATATACAGATTCACAAAATATCAAGTGAAAAACACACAAGCCAAAGGACTGTTCTATGATTATTTGTAACATTTTCTTATGAAAATTAGTAAATATAATAAAATCAGTCATAGTATTTATTAACTAGTTTTCCAGTCAGAATTTAATGAAACTTGTGTCCACAATTTGTTGGTAGCAGATTACATGTACATGTATCAATTTAGTATAAAATATTTTAGATTATTTTAGTGATAACAGAATTATGATTATCTATAGGGCCTAACTACGTTGATTATAATTGTAAAAGAAAAACTATTTAAAAAAATAAAGAAAGTTCAATATTATATAGGACACCGTGTTGTCGTCAAGATATAAAAAAATTTCTTTATATATTTAAGCAGATTTTGATAGAGTAGTAAAAATAGTCAACCAAACAGGAGGGAGAGTCAATTAGCCATAAACATGTTAAGAGCTAATGATTGGTGCATAGATATTAGCCTACTAGCTAGCCAATCAAAGGCGTAATTTACATGGTCAGTACAATCATTTGATTGGACCAGCAAATCACATGTGATTGTACCAGCCAATGACATGGATTGTAACATTCAGTCTGTCAGTATTTAGTGTTTGATTGGATTATGGAGTAACCAATCACATGGATAGTAAGATGCAGTTTAACAGTATTCAGCATTTCATTGGATTATGGAATAACCAATCACATGGATTGTAGCATTCAGTGTCAGTATTGTAGTGTTTGATTGGATTATGGAATAACCAATCACATGGATAGTAAGATTCAGCTTAACAGTATTCAGCGTTTGATTGGATTCTAGAATAACGAATGACATGGATTGTAACATGCAATAAAGTGATAACCAGTTATTGATTGGACAATAGGAAAGTAGACAACCAATCAGAGTATGGCTGTACAGATAGTGCAGTATATTGATTTGCGTCACACAATTGACGTAAATCCGCCGACGTACCATTACGTACCGTATAAGGTGAGCTCATAAAAATATGTGTGATTTATGATTATTGATTTTTACAGTTTACCTATTATAGATTTTTACAGTTTACCTATTGTAGATCATTGTCAATGTATGTCGTATTGGTAATGGCATCAAGAGGTGCTTCTATGAGGGAAAGGGTTAATGTATGTGGTATTGGTAATGGCGTCAAGAGGTGCTTCTATGAGGGAAAGGGTTAATGTATGTGGTATTGGTAATGGCATCAAGAGGTGCTTCTATGAGGGAAAGGGTTAATGTATGTGGTATTGGTAATGGCGTCAAGAGGTGCTTCTATGAGGGAAAGGGTTAATGTATGTGGTATTGGTAATGGCATCAAGAGGTGCTTCTATGAGGGAAAGGGTTAATATATGTGGTATTGGTAATGGCGTCAAGAGGTGCTTCTATGAGGGAAAGGGTTAATGTATGTGGTATTGGTAATGGCGTCAAGAGGTGCTTCTATGAGGGAAAGGGTTAATGTATGTGGTATTGGTAATGGCGTCAAGAGGTGCTTCTATGAGGGAAAGGGTTAATGTATGTGGTATTGGTAATGGCGTCAAGAGGTGCTTCTATGAGGGAAAGGGTTTATGTATGTGGTATTGGTAATGGCGTCAAGAGGTGCTTCTATGAGGGAAAGGGTTAATGTATGTGGTATTGGTAATGGCGTCAAGAGGTGCTTCTATGAGTGAAAGGGTTAATGTATGTGGTATTGGTAATGGCGTCAAGAGGTGCTTCTATGAGGGAAAGGGTTTATGTATGTGGTATTGGTAATGGCGTCAAGAGGTGCTTCTATGAGGGAAAGGGTTAATGTATGTGGTATTGGTAATGGCGTCAAGAGGTGCTTCTATGAGGGAAAGGGTTAATGTATGTGGTATTGGTAATGGCGTCAAGAGGTGCTTCTATGAGGGAAAGGGTTAATGTATGTGGTATTGGTAATGGCGTCAAGAGGTGCTTCTATGAGGGAAAGGGTTATGTATGTGGTATTGGTAATGGCGTCAAGAGGTGCTTCTATGAGGGAAAGGGTTAATGTATGTGGTATTGGTAATGGCGTCAAGAGGTGCTTCTATGAGTGAAAGGGTTAATGTATGTGGTATTGGTAATGGCGTCAAGAGGTGCTTCTATGAGGGAAAGGGTTAATGTATGTGGTATTGGTAATGGCATCAAGAGGTGCTTCTATGAGGGAAAGGGTTAATGTATGTGGTATTGGTAATGGCATCAAGAGGTGCTTCTATGAGGGAAAGGGTTAATAATTATACTCTTTCATCCATGCCAGTGATAGTAATTAATATTACATTAACCCTTTCACCCCTACATATCGTATATATAGAACATTCCAAATATTATGAAGAATAACCCATTACAGAAATATAGGGTAAATAGTATTATTTTGTCGGCGGATGCAAATTCAACAGCCATAAAATAGACCGGCTCTGGCTGTTGTTTATTGCAGATTTAACAACGGTAGATTTGTTCTGTGTTTATGGGAACAAAATATCAAGTGATGTTAGAATGCAATATGCAGTCTGTTTGATTTATTGACGAATATGCGTGTTTGATTTATTGACGAATATGCATGTTTTATTTATTGATGAATATGCATGTGTTATTTATTGATGAATATGCATGTTTGATTTATTGACGAATATGCATGTTTTATTTATTGACGAATATGCATGTTTTATTTATTGATGAATATGCATGTTTGATTTATTGATGAATATGCATGTTTGATTTATTGATGAATATGCAGGTTTGATTTATTGATGAATATGCATGTTTTATTTATTGACGAATGTGCATGTTTTATTTATTGATGTATATGCATGTTTTATTTATTGATGAATATGCATGTGTTATTTATTGACGAATATGCATGTTTGATTTATTGACGAATATGCATGTTTTATTTATTGACGAATATGCATGTTTTATTTATTGATGAATATGCATGTTTGATTTATTGATGAATATGCATGTTTTATTTATTGATGAATATGCATGTTTGATTTATTGATGAATATGCATGTTTGATTTATTGATGAGTATTAAAAACTAATTTTGCTTTGTGTATTACAGCTTGACTCTTTGCATGCAGGGTAAAATAAAGGCTATAAATATTTCAAATAAGTCTGACATAATTTCACTGCTATTTTACCACTCTTTTCTCACAAAAACTGTTGAAAATGTTACATATTCCCATAGATATTGATTATTGAATATGTAGTGCAATGTGTCTATTGCTTATCAGCAGTATGTAGGTGAAACGATTAATGAGAGACATCGGTCAGTTACTTCCCCTGAATAAACCCTAAAAGTGTTTTCCTCTGTTTTTATCGTTGTTTCCTTTGCACAACATGCTAGATATTTGATTCCACTATCGCTTCTTATGATTATTAAATTACTATCAACAGATCTCCTACAGTATTATCAATGGGTACTTATATGTAAAACAATGTTATCAGTTAATTAACACGGATTTTGATAAAATCACATTTATCATACCACAACATCTGGTTAGGGAACAACAGTGAGAACAAAGGATTCCAACTGAATGGACCTATTTACATGTTGAGATAAATCAGACTTTATCTGCCAAGGGAGGTAATAGAAAATTAGAGATGTCTCTCATTGGCCCTCTCTGTTGTGGAGTACTTGATTAATGTTCCTGTTATTGTGTTGTGTGCTGCTTTGCCTTTATAAACTGTTTTGCAACTTTTTTAACGTCCCTCGCAGGAACATCTTCAGAGTCTCCAGGAGCAAGTCTCGGTTGCCGAGCAACAGGTTTATCTAGCCGATACCCAGTCCGAGGAGATACGCGCTAGGCTCTACGAACTAGAGTTGCGGGAGACAACCGAGGACAATATTGATGATGAATCTGTATGTTTTGCACAGATATACCCCACCCACTCTAACAAACCAATGCATCTGATTTATTCCACCAGCACTTTAACATACAACAACTTCTTTTGTTTGCAGTGATATTAATTGCATGTATTAACATAATTATTACAGTCTGATATATCCCACCCATCTTCCACCCACTCTCTAACAAACAGCTGCATCTGATATACCCCACCCACACTCTAACAAACAACTGCATGTGATATACTCACCTGCTATCTAACAAGCAGCAGTCTCTGATATACCCCACCTGCACTCTAACAAACAACAGCAACTGGTAAACACCACCCGCACTCTAACAAACAACTGCATGTGATATACTCACCTGCTATCTAACAAGCAGCAGTCTCTGATATACCCCACCTGCACTCTAACAAACAACAGCAACTGGTATACACCACCCGCACTCTAACAAACAACAGCAACTGGTATACACCACCTGCACTCTAACAAACAACAGCATCTGATATACCCCACCCACTCTCTAACAAACATCAGCCTCTGATATACCCCACCTACTCTCTAACAAACAACAGCATCTGATATACCCCACACTCTCTCTAACAAACAACAGCATCTGGTATACTGCACACTCTCTCTAACAAACAACTGCATCTGATATACCCCACCCGCACTCTAACAAACAACTGCATGTGATATACCCCACCTGCACTCTAACAAACAACTACATCTGATATACTGCACACTCTCTCTAACAAACAGCTGCATCTGATATACCCCACCCACTCTCTAACAAACAGCAGCCTCTGAAATGCCCCACCCACACTCTAACAAACAACTGCATGTGATATACTCACCTGCACTCTAACAAGCAGCAGTCTCTGATATACCCCACCTGCACTCTAACAAACAACTGCATCTGATATACCCCACCCGCTCTCTAGCAAACAACAGCCTCTGATATACACCACCCACTCTCTAACAAACAACAGCAACTGGTATACACCACCCACTCTCTAACAAACATCAGCCTCTGATATACACCACCCACTCTCTAACAAACATCAGTCTCTGATATACCCCACCCACTCTCTAACAAACAACAGCATCTGATATACACCACCCACACTCTAACAAACAACAGCATCTGATATACACCACCCACTCTCTAACAAACATCAGCCTCTGATATACCCCACCCACTCTCTAGCAAACAACAGCATCTGATATACCCCACACTCTCTCTAAAACAAACAACAGCATCTGGTATACTGCACACTCTCTCTAACAAACAACTGCATCTGATATACCCCACCCACTCTCTAACAAACAACTGCATGTGATATACCCCACCCGCACTCTAACAAACAACTACATCTGATATACTGCACACTCTCTCTAACAAACAACAGCATGTGATATGCCCCACCCGCTCTCTAACAAACAACTACATCTGATATACTGCACACTCTCTCTAACAAACAACAGCATGTGATATGCCCCACCTGCACTCTAATAAACAACCGCATCTGATATACCCCACCCACTCTCTAACAAACAACAGCATCTGATATACACCACCCACTCTCTAACAAACATCAGCCTCTGATATACCCCACCCACTCTCTAGCAAACAACAGCATCTGATATACCCCACACTCTCTCTAACAAACAACAGCATCTGGTATACTGCACACTCTCTCTAACAAACAACTGCATCTGATATACCCCACCCACTCTCTAACAAACAACTGCATGTGATATACCCCACCCACACTCTAACAAACAACTACATCTGATATACTGCACACTCTCTCTAACAAACAACAGCATGTGATATGCCCCACCCGCTCTCTAACAAACAACTACATCTGATATACTGCACACTCTCTCTAACAAACAACAGCATGTGATATGCCCCACCTGCACTCTAACAAACAACAGCATCTGATATACCCCACCCACACTCTAACAAACAACAGCATCTGATATACACCACCCACTCTCTAACAAACATCAGCCTCTGATATACCCCACCCACTCTCTAGCAAACAACAGCATCTGATATACCCCACACTCTCTCTAACAAACAACAGCATCTGGTATACTGCACACTCTCTCTAACAAACAACTGCATCTGATATACCCCACCCACTCTGTAACAAACAACTGCATGTGATATACCCCACCCACACTCTAACAAACAACTACATCTGATATACTGCACACTCTCTCTAACAAACAACAGCATGTGATATGCCCCACCCGCTCTCTAACAAACAACTACATCTGATATACTGCACACTCTCTCTAACAAACAACAGCATGTGATATGCCCCACCTGCACTCTAACAAACAACAGCATATGATATACCCCACCCACACTCTAACAAACAACAGCATCTGATATACACCACCCACTCTCTAACAAACATCAGCCTCTGATATACCCCACCCACTCTCTAGCAAACAACAGCATCTGATATACCCCACACTCTCTCTAACAAACAAC
The DNA here is from genome assembly GCA_014843695.1 of Archivesica marissinica. Classification (NCBI taxonomy): domain Eukaryota; kingdom Metazoa; phylum Mollusca; class Bivalvia; order Venerida; family Vesicomyidae; genus Archivesica; species Archivesica marissinica. Next base: position 27,933,871 of record CM026388.1, read on the forward strand.
AGCATCTGGTATACTGCACACTCTCTCTAACAAACAACTGCATCTGATATACCCCACCCACTCTGTAACAAACAACTGCATGTGATATACCCCACCCACTCTCTAACAAACAACTACATCTGATATACTGCACACTCTCTCTAACAAACAACAGCATGTGATATGCCCCACCTGCACTCTAACAAACAACAGCATCTGATGTACACCACATACACTCTAACAAACAGCAGCCTCTGATGTACCCCACCCACACTCTAACAAACAACTGCATGTGATATACCCCACCTGCACTCTAACAAGCAACTGCATGTGATATATCCCACCTGCACTCTAACAAGCAATTGCATGTGATATACCCCACCTGCACTCTAACAAGCAACTACATCTGATATACCCCACACACTCTCTAACAAGCAACTACATCTGATATACCCCACCTGCACTCTAACAAGCAACTGCATCTGATATACACCACCCGCTCTCTAACAAACAACTGCATGTGATATACCCCACCCACACTCTAACAAACAGCTACATCTGATATGCACCACCCACACTCTAACAAACAGCTACATCTGATATACACCATCCACACTCTTACAAACAGCCACATCTGATATACACCACCCGCACTCTAACAAACAGCTGCATCTGATATACACCACCCACACTCTATAACAAACAACAGCATCTGGTATACCCCACTCACTCTCTAACAAACAGCTGCATCTGATATACCCCCCACACTCTAACAAACAACAGCATCTGATCTATACCACCCGCACTCTAACAAACAGCTGCATCTGATATACACCCCTGCACTCTAACAAACAACAGCATCTGATCTACACCACCCACACTCTAACAAACAGCTACATCTGATATACACCATCCACACTCTTACAAACAGCCACATCTGATATACACCACCCGCACTCTAACAAACAGCTGCATCTGATATACACCATCCACACTCTAACAAACAACAGCATCTGGTATACCCCACTCACTCTCTAACAAACAGCTGCATCTGATATACCCCCCACACTCTAACAAACAACAGCATCTGATCTATACCACCCACACTCTAACAAACAGCTGCATCTGATATACACCCCTGCACTCTAACAAACAACAGCATCTGATCTACACCACCCACACTCTAACAAACAACAGCATCTGATCTACACCACCCGCACTCTAACAAACAACTGCATCTGATATACACCACCCGCACTCTAACAACTGATTTGTTTGCAATTAACAGATTGCAGTGATATTAACTGCGTGTTTTGTGCATGTATTAACATAGCTATTATAGTCTGTTATGTAAGCTACTTGTTCGATACCCGACGGACGTAAAATAAGATCGAGTCAGTACCATTATATAAATATATATTATTTTTTGACAACTTTTGTCTCACCCCCTGTAGTGGAAAGCGAGACATAGTCGTCAACAATGGTGACCTGGAAATAGCGGTCACTAATGGTGACCTGGAAATAGCGGTCACTAATGGTCACCTGGAAATAGCGGTCACTAATGGTCACCTGGAAATAGCGGTCACTAATGGTCACCTGGAAATAGCGGTCACTAATGGTCACCTGGAAATAGCGGTCACTAATGGTCACCTGGAAATAGCGGTCACTAATGGTCACCTGGAAATAGCGGTCACTAATGGTGACCTGGAAATAGCGGTCACTAATGGTCACCTGGAAATAGCGGTCACTAATGGTCACCTGGAAATAGCGGTCACTAATGGTCACCTGGAAATAGCGGTCACTAATGGTCACCTGGAAATAGCGGTCACTAATGGTGACCTGGAAATAGCGGTCACTAATGGTCACCTGGAAATAGCGGTCACTAATGGTCACCTGGAAATAGCGGTCACTAATGGTCACCTGGAAATAGCGGTCACTAATGGTCACCTGGAAATAGCGGTCACTAATGGTCACCTGGAAATAGCGGTCACTAATGGTCACCTGGAAATAGCGGTCACCTGGTGTTAACGGCCAGTTCGAACTCCCCCCCATTTAAAATTACTCTTACACCTGGTATTAGCGGCCACCTGGTGTCTTAGGCCAGTTGTCGGTATATTTCATCCCAAATGCCATATGCCATATTTCCCCTGCATTAGACGGCCATGTGTCATGCGAAGTGTGTGAACATTCAATTAATAGTGTCAGCTGTTGTGTATTGACCTTGACATTTAGTAAATTTCCACTGTGACGGAGAAATACGAAAACTTTCCGGAAATTTATAATTAAATAAAAAAAAAAAAATTGGCCGGGTTAGTAAAAGAAACGATATTAATTAACTAAATGAATGTTCCTACTTGTAAAATATTGATTAGTGAGACACTGAATACCAACTATATCGTTAAACAACAATATATTTCGTAAATGTTAATGCTATGCTTACTCACACCTTATATAATATCATGCTTTTCTGTAACTTTGTATGTAACCGCCAATCATGTTTAAGGAGAGGACAATCATAAGCTATACAGCTTTCTGTCCAATTCCTTATATCAGTTGTTGTAAATAATCATGTATTGACAGAAAATAAATATGTTTAAACTAATCATGTGTCTTGGCGATGGTGTTTCATTCGAATCAGAGTAATTATTGTGTCCCAATTATCGACCCTTAGTGTAATCATATGGTCTCACATCGAATGAGTTGTTGTGTGCTTTACGTTTATTTATCGTCGCTACCGGTTGCCCATATGAGCGACACCTCCTGAAGAGATTAGTAATTTTAGATTTTTGGAGGATAGTGCAATGACACAGACAGAGACCCATTTCAGAGTCTCCTCTGGTTCTTTTACGTGCACGGTGTACAGCACCGACACGAGACCTCGGTTTAAAGTCCCATCTGAAAGACTGTTAATTATATTAGGGTCAGATAGGGGGTCGAACCTTTCAATTATGTTAAATACACCCGATAGATAACAGATTCGTTGAAGTTCACCAGAATATTGACTACATGAACGAAAACTTACGAGTGTAACAAAAAAAAAAGTTACGAATAAATGAAGGTAAATTTACCCGTAGAAATGACATTTCAGCTTGTTTTTGCTATGGACAGTTGCCGAAATCCGATGGAAATTATATTAAATAGTAATTACAAAATGAGCATGTGCGGTTCATTTGGGTTGATTCTGATAACACCGCTCATTAGTATTCACCAGTATTAGAATCACTGGGGATACATATATTTTGTTTGTTGATTTTAAGACTACAAACATGCACTGCTGCTCTACCGAGAGAGAGAGAGAGAGAGAGAGGAGAGGAGAGGAGAGGAGAGGAGAGGGGAGGTAGGGAGGAGAGAGAGAGAGAGAGGAGGAGAGGAGAGAGGAGAGGAGAGAGAGAGAGAGGAGAAGAGGAGAGCAGAGGAGAGGAGATAGAGAGAGGAGAAGAGGAGAGGAGAGGAGAGGAGAGGAGAGAGGAACATAGGAATGTTATTTAGAGTATAATATATATTTCTGTGATTACAGGGAAAGTCCGTCGGTGAATTTTCTGGTGGCGAGGAAGACAGACAGGTGAGTTCTTTAATGTGAAATCTTTTCACGTTTCATAAATAAGTGAGCTCTTTAATGTGAAATCTTTTCACTTTTCATAAACAAGTGAGCTCTTTAACCCATTTCATTCTGGATACTGTTCAAACAGTATTTGCAAAGAACATAGAGCCAGATCAGCTGCCATGAAATGTTCCGTCTGATCAGGCTCTATGCTGTTTGCTATTCAATATGATCTTGCTAAGACACTTGGCTATGTAGCAAACAACATAGATCCTGATCAGCATGAAGCGTCACGCTGCGGCTGATCTGGATCTATGTTGTTTGCAAAAGCCTTTAAATGTATCCAGAATGAAATGGGTTAATGTGAAATCTTTTCACTTTTCATGAAGATATATAGAGGATATTTGTGTCGGCTAATATAACATTTTGTTTTCAAATTGTATTCATTTTAACTGCCCTGTCTGGAGCCTCATTGCACAATATTTGTTTTCAAATTTTATTCATTTTAACTGCCCTGTCTGGAGCCTCATTGCACAACGTGACTATTTGTTTTCAAATTTTATTCATTTAACTGCCCTGTCTGGAGCCTCATTGCACAACGTTTTCAAATTTTATTCATTTTACCTGGTAACTGCCCTGTCTTGAGCCTCATTGCACAACGTGACTATTTGTTTTCAAATTTTATTCATTTTAACTGCCCTGTCTGGAGCCTCATTGCACAACGTGACTATTTGTTTTCAAATTTTATTCATTTTAACTGCCCTGTCTGGAGCCTCATTGCACAACGTGACTATTTGTTTTCAAATTGTATTCATTTTAACTGCCCTGTCTGGAGTCTCATTGCACAACGTGACTATTTGTTTTCAAATTGTATTCATTTTAACTGCCCTGTCTGGAGCCTCATTGCACAACGTGACACAACCGTATAAACTACAGACAAAACAAATTCATTAGAATATATTACTTTATAATTAACTATTCTATGTCAGAAAATCGGTTATATACAAAAGTACATCCAACGGCGAGGAATACGAAACTCAAGCAGTGACAGAGGAAATGTCATCTTCCACTGTTTCAAAGCAGTGTACGATGACAGGGTTCCCTCTGTCTGAATGTTTGTCCGTCACTTCTGTCGCCAATTGAAAAACACTGGAGCCAATTAAAAAAACTTGGAGCCAACTAAGAGCCATATAGTTCACAAATAAATATTTGAAGTCATAATGTATTTTGAGAAGAAAAAAAAGAGAAAAAAATATTGCGCCAAATATTTTCGCCAATTCACAAAATTTACCGCCAATATTTGTTTTTTGTCACAATTGGTGTCATTGGCGACCGACAGCAGGGACCCTGGATGGGAGTTTTCTTCACTGAGAAAACTCTATCATTCATTGGATAGTATAAAAATAATTAACATCATATTTATGTCCAGAAAGTGAAAATTGTACTCAAGTGTTTTGTTCTTTATGCCAGTAATTTATAATAAGGATCAGCATAGAATTGAAATTTGATTGCTGGACCACCGGACCATACATAATTTTATGATCATATATTGTAACATTGTTTTCCTGCATGCAGAAGTCTAGCAGAATGATAAGTGTACAACGGGTAAGAGGACACGATCCCCACTTACATTTCATAGATGTTTTTATATTGTTTTCTGTTAATTGTTGTTGTTGTTGTTGTTGTTGTATTAAGTGATTATTTATCATCACCCACACAGCAATTGTTGTGCGCGTTGTTGTTTATTATGTATCCAGAAGTATGTTAGTTATTTTTATTTTCGGGGGGAATTACGCAAGAAACACAAGATGCCACAAGATATCCAGGCCCATCGGTCGCCATCTTGTTATTTACTTGTAGTTTAGACTTGATTTATTTTACAACGATTGCGAATCAAGTTTAACAACTTATGTTAATCTCTCTCGTTGGCGCGGATGAAAGCGTAAATGTAGTTATTTATTTGGGAGGAAACCGGAGTACCTTGAGAAAACCCACCTGTCCATTCTGGTGATCTACCATACCATCTCACATACTTCCCGATCTGAGGATCGAACCCGGGTTGCATTGGTAAGAAGCCCGTGCGCTAACCATTATGCTAATCTGACATCTTGTTAAAAGACTATGCCTGTCTTTAGGGATTATTATAAGACTTGTACGAGGTAACTAGGCCTGTCTTTAGGGAACATATTATAAGACTTGTGCGAGGTACCTAGGCCTGTCTTTAGGGAACATATTATAAGACTTGTGCGAGGTAGCTATGCCTGTCTTTAGGGAACATATTATAAGACTTGTGCGAGGTATCTAGGTCTGTCTTTAGGGACCATATTATAAGACTTGTGCGAGGTAGCTATGCCTGTCTTTAGGGAACATATTATAAGACTTGTGCGAGGTAGCTATGCCTGTCTTTAGGGAACATATTATAAGACTTGTGTGAGGTAGCTATGCCTGTCTTTAGGGAACATATTATAAGACTTGTGCGAGGTATCTAGGCCTGTCTTTAGGGAACATATTATAAGACTTGTACGAGGTAACTAGGCCTGTCTTTAGGGAACATATTATAAGACTTGTGCGAGGTACCTAGGCCTGTCTTTAGGGAACATATTATAAGACTTGTGCGAGGTAGCTATGCCTGTCTTTAGGGAACATATTATAAGACTTGTGCGAGGTATCTAGGTCTGTCTTTAGGGACCATATTATAAGACTTGTGCGAGGTAGCTATGCCTGTCTTTAGGGAACATATTATAAGACTTGTGCGAGGTAGCTATGCCTGTCTTTAGGGAACATATTATAAGACTTGTGTGAGGTAGCTATGCCTGTCTTTAGGGAACATATTATAAGACTTGTGCGAGGTATCTAGGCCTGTCTTTAGGGAACATATTATAAGACTTGTACGAGGTAACTAGGCCTGTCTTTAGGGAACATATTATAAGACTTGTGCGAGGTAACTAGGCCTGTCTTTAGGGAACATATTATAAGACTTGTGCGAGGTATCTAGGCCTGTCTTTAGGGACCATATTGTAAGACTTGTGCGAGGTAACTAGGCCTGTCTTTAGGGAACATATTATAAGACTTGTGCGAGGTAGCTATGCCTGTCTTTAGGGAACATATTATAAGACTTGTGCGAGGTAACTAGGCCTGTCTTTAGGGAACATATTATAAGACTTGTGCGAGGTAGCTATGCCTGTCTTTAGGGAACATATTATAAGACTTGTGTGAGGTAACTAGGCCTGTCTTTAGGGAACATATTATAAGACTTGTGCGAGGTATCTAGGCCTGTCTTTAGGGAACATATTATAAGACTTGTGCGAGGTATCTAGGCCTGTCTTTAGGGAACATATTATAAGACTTGTGCGAGGTATCTATGCCTGTCTTTAGGGTACATATAAGACTTGTGCGAGGTAACTAGGCCTGTCTTTAGGGTACATATAAGACTTGTGCGAGGTAACTAGGCCTGTCTTTAGGGTACATATAAGACTTGTACGAGGTAACTAGGCCTGTCTTTAGGGAACATATTATAAGACTTGTGCGAGGTATCTATGCCCGTCTATGGTCATCTGGGTTTGTTATTATACCATAGAAACTCGCAATGAAATTTTAGAATCATTAGTTATAGCTTGATTTTGTGATGCACAGAATTTTCTTCAAAGGGAGGTATTGTTATGTTACCACTTAAAGTTCTTGGAAATTGCTGTATATTCATTCTGTTATGGCTGTTTTGATGTTTTTCTACTTCTCCAGAATTGGTTTTATGACAATGTAATATACACCCAATGGTCTGGTACTCTAAATCAATGTCATTAAGATGCTTATTGAAATTGTTCAATAGACTGGTTATTTATAATGGAGAAACTGCAAATGTTTTGAAGGGTCCTCTGATCATTGCTGATGATTAGCGTTAAATGAGAGTGAGCAAGCGGGAACCAGTCTTTGAAGAGATTTGTTGCTGGGCTTGAAATCTCATACATTTTTAATTTAACATAAAGACAATTGGATTTGTTAATCGTGACAACAGATTGGTGTGTGTGTGTGTGTGTGTTTTTAAACCATTTTGTTGATGTGGATAAATTCCTAGTTTAACATTCCTTGGAATTAATTTTCTTCTTGCGTAAATTAGTACTGGGAAAAGTGGTTGTGATACTGGGTATTGTGTTTTTAGACTGTTTTATTCGTGTGAAAAGTTCCTAGTTTAACATTCCTTGGAATTAATTTTCTTCTTGCATAAATTAGTACTGGGAAAAGTGATTCCTAGTTTAGCATTCCTTGGAATTAATTGTGTTCTGTGTTAGTTCGTAGTGTGAAAATAATGGTATAATATAATATTTTATAACTGATATTTTTCCATCAGATTTTATGAAGAAAAAAGAAATTTGGATAATGAGAGTTTCGAAGAGAGAATGTTGTAGTTGGTCTGTTTAAACTATTGTTCTTTACTGGATAGCTCAGGGTTCCCGCTGTCGGGCGTCAATGGAGCCAATTGCAACAAAAAACAAATATTGGCACTAAATTTTGTGAATTGCCGAAAATATATGGCGCAACTTTTTAAAAAAAATTTAATAATTTTTCAAAAAACAAAAATTCTTTCTTTTTTTTCTTTTTCGGCACATGTTTTGTCAAATATTAGCTTCATATATTTATTTGTGAACTATATGGCTCCTAGTTGGCTCCAAGTTTTTTTAATTGGCTCCAGTATTTTTCAATTGGCGACAGAAGTGGCGCAGACAAACATTCAGACAGAGGGAACCCTGATAGCTTCTATACCGCCTCCGTGGTCGAGTTGTTACGGTTGCTGACTTGTTATGTTATATGTTATGTTATATTTCGGGTTTTACGCCTGCATCAGCACCATTTTGGGCTATATCGCCGGCGGGCAGTTTACCGAACAACACCTTTCCTGGGCAAGCTCCAGCGGTTAACCAGTACTTGGGTGCACCAACCTCCGTAAGAAACTGCCAACTTTTTCATATAAATGAGACACGGCCTGAGCGGGGCTCGAACCCGTGACCATCAGTGATGATAGGTTACAGTGGTATACAAGTCAGCGACCTTAACCACTCGACCACGGAGGTGGACGTTGCTGACTTGTATACCACTGTAACCTATCATCACTGATGGTCACGGATTCGAGCCTCGCTCAGACTGTGTCTCTTTATATGAAAATGTTGGCAGTTTCTTACGGAGGTTGGTGCACCAAGTACTGGTTAACCGCTGGAGCCTGCCCAGGAAAGGTGTTGTTAGGTAAACTGCCCGTCGTTCAAATGGGCAACCAGTAGCGACGTTATATAAACTCCAAAAAAAAAAAATGATAGCTTATAGTTTAAAATCATATTTTATTGCAAATCTAGAGTAAATATGTCATACACATAAAGATACAATACATAGCATGAAAATGCAAATGGTTTGGGCCACAAGTTTGAACAACATTAGACAACGGCCCGCACCAGAAAGTCAAGCGTTGGATTAAACTCAATGTCTGAGTTTCTTCCTGAAGAGTACGCAAAATAGAATGTAAAGAAAAATGACTCCAAAGGATTAGAGAGAAAAAATGACAAATCTATAAATAGAAAACAACAAAGTTGCTTAGATTGATACATGTATCCCACGATTCCACCTGTTGTTCCCTCACACCACGTCAAGACCCGGTCCGCCTCCGTGGTCGAGTGGTTACGGTCGCTGACTTGTATACCACTGTAACCTATCATCACTGATGGTCACGGGTTCGAGCCCCGCTCAGACCGTGTCGCATTTATATGAACAAGTTGGCAGTTTCTTACTGAGGTTGGTGCACCAAGTACTGGTTAACCGCTGGAGCCTGCCCAGGAAAGGTGTTGATAGGTAAACTGCCTGCCAGCGATATTGCTCAAAATGGTGCTGATGCAGGCTTAAAACCCGAAATATAACATAACATATAACGTCAAGACCCGAACCCACGATCCCGTCTCACAAGCAAATAACGTATATTTAATTCAAGAACGTATAACGTACCATGGTGTGTAATCTATCTTCCTATGCAAACTGTTGGTTGATATAAGTTAACTGCGTACAAGTCAGTCTTGTTATATGTCATCCATACTTGCCTATACTGCATGCCCGTAGCCACACTGAGGCAAATGAGGAACTCGCCTCGGTTAGAATTTGGCAAGTAGCAGCAGGTATAGGAAAACTGCCGTCATTCTGAATGCACAGACAAGTATCCATAAAATATTTCGAGGTTGGGGGGGGATCTCCACGGTTATTTTCAGATTCTGGCTACGACACTGTTACTGTACATGAAGTAATAATGTAATAAAACATTGTACCATAATTTCCAGTTTAAAATAATAAACTAAAATTTGTTTGTTCGTCTTGGCGAATGTGCAAATTATATTTTGCCCCAGCCCACAATTGATATTTTGCCCCAGCCCACAAATTATATTTTGCCCCAGCACAAATTTTGCCCAGCCCACAAATTATATTTTGCCCCAGCCCCTAAATTATATTTTGCCCCAGCCCACAAATTATATTTTGCCCCAGCCCACAAATTATATTTTGCCCCAGCCCACACATTATATATTGCCCCAGCCCCTAAATTATATTTTGCCCCAGCCCACAAATTATATTTTGCCCTAGCCCACAAATTATATTTTGCCCCAGCCCACAAATTATATTTGAAGCAAGGAAATATCTTCCATACAGAAGACGATTTTAATTCACCAACTACAAACACACAATATCAACAGTAGAAAGAAATTATAAAAAATGCCCTTTGATAAAATTTAGTATAATAAAATAGTACAATGTATTTCGGCGGTGATCTTAATAGCTAAAACGTCTAATATTTAATAATGATAACATATGTGTTGAAATATATATTGTATATATCCGACCATCATATGTGTTGAAATATATATCATATATACCCGACCATCATATGTGTTGAAATATATATTGTATATATCCGACCATCATATGTGTTGAAATATATATCATATATATTCGACCATCATATGTGTTGAAATATATATCATATATACCCGACCATCATATGTGTTGAAATATATATTGTATATATCCGACCATCATATGTGTTGAAATATATATCATATATACCCGACCATCATATGTGTTGAAATATATATCATATATACCCGACCATCATATGTGTTGAAATATATATCATATATACCCGACCATCATATGTGTTGAAATATATATCATATATACCCGACCATCAGTCGACCCTTTTCACATCTAGAAATGTTTTGAAAGTAATATGTCAATTTATAGCCAAGATACAAATTTTTTACAAATTATTTTTAAAATTTATTCAATCATGTGATGATGATGATGATGATGATGATGATGATGTGTAGTTTTATTTAAAGTCGCCTCTGCCGATGCATGTGGGCGACTGGTTTAGTCATGTGAACTGTGCTAATAAATGGCCGAGCACGACTTATGGCCGATGGATATATACGGTAATCCTAAAATTACCATGTTTAATTCAATAATGCTGAACTTAATAAACATATACAGATAATGTTAACCTGAATGCCAATAGCGAACTGGAGAAATATGTGAACTCGTTATTAACCCATTTAACACCAACTAATTGACATGGACTGGTGCATGATATTTTTAGACCAATAAATTAATTAGAAAATTACATTTGGACCAGTTCATTTATCAAAATGGGTAATTTTGTCTAAAAATAGTAATATTACATGCAAAAAGTGCAGATCCTGATGAGACGGCTCGTCACTTTTTGTACCCTATTTAGATGTCTGTAGTGTTGAATGGGTTAATCAAAGGTGGTTGATTTCAAATCACAGGCTCATCACCCCTGTATGTTTGAATCCTAGTGGAGAGATGTCAAAGTCGTTCATGGGAAAGGTCAGTGGTTGTACCATGATACCCTTTTCATGACTGAAATACTGCTTGGAATCATGAGAAAGGCCAGTGGTTGTACCATGATACCCTTTTCATGACTGAAATACTGCTTGGAATCATGAGAAAGGCCAGTGGTTGTAGTATGATACCCTTTTCATGACTGAAATACTGCTTGGAATCATGAGAAAGGCCAGTGGTTGTAGTATGATACCCTTTTCATGACTGAAATACTGCTTGGAATCATGAGAAAGGTCAGTGGTTGTACCATGATACCCTTTTCATGACTGAAATACTGCTTGGAATCATGAGAAAAGTCAGTGGTTGTAGTATGATACCCTTTTCATGACTGAAATACTGCTTGGAATCATGAGAAAGGTCAGTGGTTGTACCATGATACCCTTTTCATGACTGAAATACTGCTTGGACTCATGGGAAAAGTCAGTGGTTGTAGTATGATACCCATTTCATGACTGAAATACTGCTTGGAATCATGAGAAAGGTCAGTGGTTGTACCATGATACCCTTTTCATGACTGAAATACTGCTTGGAATCATGAGAAAGGTCAGTGGTTGTACCATGATACCCTTTTCATGACTGAAATACTGCTTGGAATCATGAGAAAGGTCAGTGGTTGTACCATGATACCCTTTTCATGACTGAAATACTGCTTGGAATCATGAGAAAGGTCAGTGTTGTAGTATGATACCCTTTTCATGACTGAAATACTGCTTGGAACATGAGAAAGGTCAGTGGTTGTACCATGATACCCTTTTCATGACTGAAATACTGCTTGGAATCATGAGAAAGTCAGTGTTGTACCATGATACCCTTTCAGACTGAAATACTGCTTGGAATCATGAGAAAAGTCAGTGGTTGTACCATGATACCCTTTTCATGACTGAAATACTGCTTGGAATCATGAGAAAGGTCAGTGGTTGTACCATGATACCCTTTTCATGACTGAAATACTGCTTGGAATCATGAGAAAGGTCAGTGGTTGTACCATGATACCCTTTTCATGACTGAAATACTGCTTGGAATCATGAGAAAGGCCAGTGGTTGTACCATGATACCATTTTCATGACTGAAATACTGCTTGGAATCATGAGAAAGGCCAGTGGTTGTACCATGATACCCTTTTCATGACTGAAATACTGCTTGGAATCATGAGAAAGGCCAGTGGTTGTACCATGATACCCTTTTCATGACTGAAATACTGCTTGGAATCATGAGAAAGGTCAGTGGTTGTACCATGATACCCTTTTCATGACTGAAATACTGCTTGGAATCATGAGAAAGGTCAGTGGTTGTACCATGATACCCTTTTCATGACTGAAATACTGCTTGGAATCATGAGAAAGGCCAGTGGTTGTACCATGATACCATTTTCATGACTGAAATACTGCTTGGAATCATGAGAAAGGCCAGTGGTTGTACCATGATACCCTTTTCATGACTGAAATACTGCTTGGAATCATGAGAAAGGCCAGTGGTTGTACCATGATACCCTTTTCATGACTGAAATACTGCTTGGACTCATCCAGCTGGCCTGCAGTAGGTCGGTGGTTCTACCTGGACGCGTGTCCGTGCCTGGAATACTGCTCGGTGGGACACCTAGGGACTTCCTGGGCCAATATGAGCTGGAGAGTCACTGTATGACTGTGTAAGCTCTGTGTGTGCCACTTTCAACCCCCAAAACGTAACAAACAAGAATCTGGCGCTCAGCAAATGATATTTCATTCATGGTTTCGGAGTATCGTACCATTGTGTTTCTTTCTTCTGTTGTTCACTTAAATATCTCCGCGAATCACAGTGGTTTCGGAGTATCGTATTGTTTTTATTTCTTCTGTTGTTCACTTAAATATCTCCGTGGATGATAATCGCAGTGTACATAATTACTCAAATCGATAAAAGTAAAATAATGGAAATTGATCGATTTGGGTTCATTTCTATTGATTGTGTCCTTTCCTATGTATTGGGTTTGTTATTCTGTGATTTGGGTTTAATTAATATCATTGGGGTTCTATAGCTGTTCAGGAAGTGATTATCTCTGTATGGCGCACTGTCTCGTATCATATATGTGTCTAGTTTTCGATTTATCTATAATTCCAGAGAGATTGACTCACCTTAACACAACTCGTACTGTATCAAAGGGAATTTTAAAGTCCCTAAAACTCAATCGTATTTACGTAGTCGCTGGAATTTTAAAGTACCACAGTGATTTTTTTTTCCGATGAAAACTTGTACAAAAATTCAGGAAAAATGTCACTTATTAGAATCCTTACATTTTTAAACTTTATTTATTTTACAACGATTGCGAAGCAAGTTTTAACAACTTATATTAATCACTCTCGTTGGCACCGATGAAAGCGTAAATGTGGTCATTCGTGTGGGAGGATACCGGAGTACCCGGAGAAAACCCACTTGTCCGATCTGGTGACCACCGTACAATCTCACATTCTTCCCGGTCTGAGGATCGAACCCGAGTTGCATTGGTGAGAAGCGAGCGCGCTAACAACTGCGCTAATAGTCCTTACATTATTGCACTACAGCTACCGTAGTTCTATATATTATAGTGCAGAGGTGAATAAATATTACATAATACCATATTTGCCGGCAATAAGTTGATCTTGGCCATAAGTCAACTACCTTATATTGCCGACAATAAGTCGATCTTGGCCATAAGTCAACTACCTTATATTGCCGACAATAAGTCAATCTTGGCCATAAGTCAACTACCTTATATTGCCGACAATAAGTCGATCTTGGCCATAAGTCAACTACCTTATATTGCTGGCAATAAGTCGATCTTGGCCATAAGTCAACTACCTTATATTGCCGACAATAAGTCGATCTTGGCCATAAGTCAACTACCTTATATTGCTGGCAATAAGTTGATCTTGGCCATAAGTCAACTACCTTATATTGCTGGCAATAAGTCGATCTTGGCCATAAGTCAACTACCTTATATTGCCGACAATAAGTCGATCTTGGCCATAAGTCAACTACCTTATATTGCCGACAATAAGTCAATCTTGGCCATTAGTCAACTACCTTATATTGCCGGCAATAAGTCGATCTTGGCCATAAGTCAACTACCTTATATTGACGACAATAAGTCAATCTTGGCCATAAGTCAACTACCTTATGTTGTCGGCAATAAGTCGATCTTGGCCATAAGTCAACTACCTTATATTGCCGACAATAAGTCAATCTTGGCCATTAGTCAACTACCTTATATTGCTGGCAATAAGTCGATCTTGGCCATAAGTCAACTACCTTATATTGACGACAATAAGTCAATCTTGGCCATAAGTCAACTACCTTATGTTGTCGGCAATAAGTCGATCTTGGCCATAAGTCAACTACCTTATATTGCCGACAATAAGTCAATCTTGGCCATTAGTCAACTACCTTATATTGCTGGCAATAAGTCGATCTTGGCCATAAGTCAACTACCTTATATTGACGACAATAAGTCAATCTTGGCCATAAGTCAACTACCTTATGTTGTCGGCAATAAGTCGATCTTGGCCATAAGTCAACTACCTTATATTGCCGACAATAAGTCGATCTTGGCCATAAGTCAACTACCTTATATTGACGACAATAAGTCGATCTTGGCCATAAGTCAACTACCTTATGTTGTCGGCAATAAGTCGATCTTGGCATTAAGTCAACTACCTTATATTGCTGGCAATAAGTCGATCTTGGCCATAAGTCAACTACCTTATATTGCCGACAATAAGTCGATCTTGGCCATAAGTCAACTACCTTATATTGCTGGCAATAAGTTGATCTTGGCCATAAGTCAACTACCTTATATTGCCGACAATAAGTCGATCTTGGCCATAAGTCAACTACCTTATATTGCCGACAATAAGTCAATCTTGGCCATTAGTCAACTACCTTATATTGCTGGCAATAAGTCGATCTTGGCCATAAGTCAACTACCTTATATTGACGACAATAAGTCAATCTTGGCCATAAGTCAACTACCTTATGTTGTCGGCAATAAGTCGATCTTGGCCATAAGTCAACTACCTTATATTGCCGACAATAAGTCGATCTTGGCCATAAGTCAACTACCTTATATTGCCGAAAATAAGTTGATCTTGGCCATACCGTAAATCAGTTACTTGGTGTTAAATGGGTTAATAACGAGTTCACATATTTCTCCAGTTCGCTATTGGCATTCAGGTTAACATTATCTGTATATGTTTATTAAGTTCAGCATTATTGAATTAAACATGGTAATTTTAGGATTACCGTATATATCCGGCCATAAGTCGTGCTCGGCCATAAGTCGAGGGTCACATTCTGGCTTGAAAATGCTGATGTTAGGCTGAATCCTACCATAAGCTGAGGCCAGTACTTTATGTACTTATAACATTCGTTATGACAATAGTTTTCTCTCTCTCATTAAACTGAGCATGAGATACCTGGTTGACTTTATGCAATCACAAATCATAGGAAAATAACGAATGCACAATAAAAATAACAATTAAATGACGTTTGTTTATCAGTTTTTTTACGGTTTATGAATTAAATAATTGTTCGAGCACATTTTTATGTTAAATTAACCGTTTCAACACCACATGCCTCTAAATAGGCTTACTAAAAGTGTAGATCCGGATGAGCCGGCTCATGATGAGCCGTCTCATCAGGATCTGCACTTTTTGTCAGTATTACTATTTTTAGACAAAAATTACCCATTTTGATAAATGAACTGGTCCAAATGTAATTTTCTTATTAATTTATTGGTCTAAAAATATCATGCACCAGTCCATGTCAGGTGCTTGGGGTTGAATGGGTTAAATAAAATAAACAGAAAAATAAATTTCATCATAAGTCGACCTAGTATTTATATCACATTTCTTGATTTCCAATGATTTTGGCTAATATAATATTTGTTTTCAAAATTTTATTCATTTTAACTGCCCTGTTGGGAGCCTCATTGCACTCCAATACACAACTGCACAGCCACTTCTGTTAGTGTGAATGTCCATAATAAGAAATAGTTCCGGTATCATTTTCAAGTTAGTTTCTGTTTGCTGTCAAAATTAAAAACTACAGACAAAAAGAAATTCATGAGAATATATTACTTTATAATTACTATTCATGATTGTTAGAAAATCGCTAAAATACAAAAGTACATCCAACCGTGGAGGAATACGAAACACAAGCAGTGACAGAGAAAATGCCATCGTGCACTGATTCAAAGCAGTGAAAGGTGGAGTTTTCTTTCACTGAGAATTCTCTATCATTAAATTGGAGAGAGCATAAAAGACACATTGAGTAATTGTGGCCCCTTTTGTAGAGTATAGGGATTATCCATTCCACCCTGAAATCTACAATACTTCTGTGTGCTTGTACGTGGTACGTGAGTCCCAGGACATACGGCAATGTGGAAATCTATAATATGCAGTTATTGATGCATTTTAACAGAAGCAACATCCATATGAATTTATCAATACTTAATTAATTCATTTACTTTGAGCAGCGAAAAATCCTTAATTTTCCATGTTTAAAATTATTGAAGTAGAGGAATGCTTTAAAGGGGCCTGGAACATTTAAAGGGGCCAGGAACATTTAAAGGGCCAGGAACATTTAAAGGGCCAGGAACATTTAAAGAGGCCAAAGGGGCCAGGAACATTTAAAGGGCCAGGAAAATTTAAAGGGACACATACGGTAAGCTATTATTTACAGTTAGTTACAAACACTAAGGTTATATAGTAATGTTGAGGAAAAAATGACAACAGTGAAGCAGTCTAAAGATAGAAATACGGATGTTACCACGGAAACTGACGGTGTCAAGGTTATTCGTAAAGTTAAACTGCAATGGGTGACAAACCCAAATATAGTTTCTGCTGTGCTCGGAGTGCTTAGTAGGAAAGTTCCAGTTAATTCTACGGATAATATGGTTGCCGAGCTACCAGAATTCACCAGGAAGAGACATTATAAAGTAAGAAATCACCATGGTTACTGTTTGTTGTTAATGGTTACATGTTTTGTGGACTGCTAAATGTTTCCTATGATATATTGAATTTTTTAACATTAACTCTGTGCAGGCTAGCGGCAAAAAGAACAGTCAAATATGTCGATGAAATTTCATTAGAATTGCGTCGTAACGACACAATTCTAATAAAATTCCGTGACATATTTCCAGAGTTTTCAGCTACAAATAAGAAAAACACATTAATGAATTGTCGGCTGCTACAATTATTTGATCTATTTATAGCCAATATTTTACCCAGCATGCATTGAGTTAATGGTTATATAAAGTTGTTTGTAATTGTTGCATGGTTTTAGTTTTGATGTTAAATTCATTCTAAGGGAAGACCGGTATCAATTAATTACTAGCGGATGGTCAGTGGTTCTACCCAGGTGCCTGCCCATGCATGAAATAGTACTGTGAGGGGCACCTGGGGTTTTTCTTCCTCCACCAATAATAGCTGAAGAGTCGCCAAATAGCCTAAACTGTTGGTGCGACGTTAAACCACAAATACCATACAAACAAAATAATAACATCAATAAGAATAATAAATAAACAAAATAAATAGCATAATTTATCTCTTTGCATGCAGCGGCGAAAATAACAGTAAAATTTGTCATGCAATTTCACTAGAATTGCGTCGAGTTTTCAACTACAAATAGAAAAAATAAAAGATTGTCGTCTGCTACAATTATTTGAGCTATTTATAGTATTTATTTTACCCAGCATGCAAAGAGTTAATGAACATTTTAGTAATAACAGTAAAATATGTCATGCAATTTCACTAGAATTGCGTCGAGTTTTCAACTACAAATAAGAAATAAGATATTTTCGTCTGCTACAATTATTTGAACTATTTATAGTATTTATTTTACCCAGCATGCAAAGAGTTAATGAACATTTTAGTAATAACAGTAAAATATGTCATGCAATTTCACTAGAATTGCGTCGAGTTTTCAACTACAAATAAGAAATAAGATATTGTCGTCTGCTACAATTATTTGAGCTATTTATAGTATTTATTTTACCCAGCATGCAAAGAGTTAATGAACATTTTAGTAATAACAGTAAAATATGTCATGCAATTTCACTAGAATTGCGTCGAGTTTTCAACTACAAATAAGAAATAAGATATTTTCGTCTGCTACAATTATTTGAACTATTTATAGTATTTATTTTACCCAGAATGCAAAGAGTTAATGAACATTTTGGAATAAAGGACTACGTGTAACTTATATATATGTAAATATGCAGAAATCGGCCCCCATATCTAAATATTTCCGTGGAAGTTGTGATAGCGCAGTGGTAGTGCGTTCGCTTCAGGTTCGAAAGGTCCGGAGTTCTAGCCCAGCTGGAGCCGTTACGATTGTGCCCTTAGGCAAGGCATTTAAATTCCACGTTGCCTCTTCTCTCTCCCTCGTGGCGATGGATTCCATCATTAATGAGGTCTCGAGAGTGATTAATATAAGTTGAAAGAACTTGTTTCGCAATCGAGCTAAAATAAATTTGTATGAATGAAAAATGGATGATTGATACCTTACTACTAAAAAATGAGATAAATAAAACAACCCATTTAACCCATTCAACACCAAGTAGCTGACATGGACTGGTCCATGATATTTTTAGACCAATAAATGAATAAGAAAATTACATTTGAACCAGTTCATTTATCAATATGGGTAATTTTGTCTAAATATAGTAATATTACTGACAAAACATGCAGGTCAGTAAGTGCGTTAACCTGCCACATAAATTGGACAGAATGTGCAATCCACAATAAGCCAGATCATCGTTCTGTGCCGTCTGATCTGGCTCTATACTGTTTGCAAAAGTGACTTTAGTTGTGATTGGCAAGTTAAGAATTAAAACTGGGTCCGTCCGATCACTTAGTCCTATTGTGAAAATATGAAATAAAATTTAATTACCGTAAGTAAAAAAGAAAAAGAAAAAATGGAAAGAACTTCAAATGTTAGAATAATTTTGTTGAAAATCTAAGAAATAATTTATAATTGCCAAATGAAAGCAAACTCAAGGGTAGAAAAGTTGTTGTGTTTTGTTGTGTAAAGTAAAATATACCTATATATTTATAGAGTTTCAGATCAAATTGTTGGCTCTGAAGAGCAGACTGGTTCACTAAAGCAAGGTTTATAAATTCCTTCCAAATTGACAGGTAACTTGTCGAAGACACTGAAAATGTCAGAATTTGTATAAGCAGACTGGTACACAAAGACATTGAAAGTGTGTAAATGGTGAACAACTAAGAAACAGACTGGTTTACAAAGAAACAGATTGGTTTACTAAGAAACAGACTGGTTTACTAAGAAAGAGTCTGGTTTACTAAGAAACAGATTGGTTTACTAAGAAACAGACTGGTTTACTAAGAAAGAGTCTGGTTTACTAAGAAACAGATTGGTTTACTAAGAAACAGATTGGTTTAATAAGAAACAGACTGGTTTACAAAGAAATATAGACTGGTTATACTATTAGAGTGCAATATAAGTGATACCAAATATTAAGAATAAATATGCCAAAGTTGAAGTGCAGTCTATGGTCAACGAATGTTTATCATAAAAATACTGTGCACTGGTTGCACAACCCTGTCATCTTGGCTTTAGTGCCACGCACCTATGAAGAGAAGAAGATCCTGCTGAAGCCGAGGTTTGATCTGCGTGCGTACCACCCTGCATGGTTTCGAAAGAGCAGTAATCGCGTGAGTCTTGGTTTTGTCGAGAACACGACACACACAATTGTGTTATCACCCAAAAATTGTCTTATCACCCAAAAATTGTCTTATCACCAAAACAATTTTCAAGAAATTATTTTATCACAAAAAATGTTTCTTATCACCTAATAATTATCTTATCACCAAATAAAATGTAGAAATATTGTCTTATCACCAAATAAAATAGTACATTATTATCACCAAAATAATTATCTTATCACCCCCAAAAAATTGTTAAAATATTATCCTAAAATTGTTAAAATATTACCCTAAAATTGTTAAAATATTATCCTATCACCAAAAATTATTTTTCACCAAAATAATTTGAGTTATTTTACACACACCCTGTAATTTGTTAGGTTTATAATTATATCATGTACATCACCCGACAGATTGTTGTGTTTTAAGGAATTTGACACAAATACACACTTTGGACACTTTATTCGTACATAAGCTGTTCACCATTCACTATCTAGGAACCAGTGCTTTATGAGTTTACGATTCTGTTTATCTTGTGAATTACTGGAAACTGTCTAATGTTGTAAGATATAAAGACATTGTATGTGTAAATGTTTCTATATTAAGATTATAGGTAATTCTAACACGACCCAGCTAATAACATACATACTTGTAGAGTAAAATCTAGCTCGGGTTATTCTGCGATATACCTACCTTGAACTATGCTGCGCGCGCACCGTGTTTTGGCTATTCCATTTATACAAGCTTGTAATGATTTTTGAAAGTCACGTGATGTTTGTAAAAAATACCGTGGGAATTCACGGAAGTGAGCTATTTTTAGAATCAGATAATCTCTTGTCCGTATTGTTTTTCTGTTAAGTAACGTTTCAGTTACTATTCTGTACAGTTTTATTTGACAAAATAAATAAAATTATTGATCAGTTACGACTTGTTCATTTATGCACTAGATTGATATTTTCCATAAAAAATAACGTCATCACCCCTTACGTGGGAGGAAATTGTGAAAATACTCCTTTAAAATTATTAGAAGTAAGTCGTGTTAGAATCGAAATAATAAGTATCAACCGTGGTATATCGCAGAATAACCCTTGTTTGTCGTATATATAAATATAGTACAACATCTGTAATAAGACTACCTACAGGACTTCAAAAAAAGTGGTCTTATTAGCGGGGTGGCCTCATTACTGAGTTCACCGCCATATTACAAGAATGAAAGGAGATATATATATGTTATATTTACATGCACAGTCTACATCCGTTATGTCAAAGTCGGTTATGTCGAATTCTCCGGTTATCTCAAAGTCGGATCAAAGTCCCGTTTCAGACACTATCATTTTACATATAACTGGATCTGTTTATATTGAATTTCGTTAAGTCAAACTTCGGTTATGTCGAAGTATTTTGTTCGGTCCGACGGAATTCGACATAACGGATGTAGACTTTACTTGGAATAACTTGCTTTAAATGGCTGTCGTTTGCATGGAGATATAACATTATATTAACCTAAATCTCAATGAAGGAAAGGGTTAAATGGCTGTTGTTTGCATGGAGATATAACAGTATATTAACCTAAATCTCTATGAAGGAAAGGGTTAAATGGCTGTCGTTTGCATGGAAATATAATAGTACATTAGCCTAAATCTCTATGAAGGAAATGGTTAAATGGCTGTCGTTTGCATAGAGATATAACAGTATATTAATCTAAATCTCTATGAAGGAAAGGGTTAAATGGCTGTCGTTTGTATGGAGATATAACAGTATATTAACCTAAATCTCTATGAAGGAAAGGGTTAAATGGCTGTCGTTTGCATGGAGATATAACAGTATATTAACCTATATCTATATGAAGGAAAGGGTTAAATGGCTGTTGTTTGCATGGAGATATAATAGTATATTAACCTAAATCTCTATGAAGGAAAGGGTTAAATGGCTGTCATTTGCATGGAGATATAATAGTACATTTACCTATATCTCTATGAAGGAAAGGGTTAAATGACTGTCGTTTGCATGGAGATATAACAGTATATTAACCTATATCTATATGAAGGAAAGGGTTAAATGGCTGTTGTTTGCATGGAGATATAACAGTATATTAACCTATATCTATATGAAGGAAAGGGTTAAATGACTGTCGTTTGCATGGAGATATAACAGTATATTAACCTATATCTATATGAAGGAAAGGGTTAAATGGCTGTAGTTTGCATGGAGATATAATAGTATATTAACCTATATCTCTATGAAGGAAAGAGTTAAATGGCTGTCATTTGCATGGAGATATAATAGTATATTAACCTATATCTCTATGAAGGAAAGTGTTAAATGGCTGTCATTTGCATGGAGATATAATAGTATATTAACCTATCTATGAAGGAAAGTGTTAAATGGCTGTCATTTGCATGGAGATATAATAGTATATTAACCTATCTATGAAGGAAAGGGTTAACTGGCTGTCGTTTGCATGGAGGTATAATAGTATATTAACCTATATCTCTATGAAGGAAAGGGTTAAATGGCTGTAGTTTGTATTGAGATATAATAGTATATTAACCTAAATCTCTATGAAGGAAAGGGTTAACTGGCTGTAGTTTGTATGGAGATATAATAGTACATTAACCTATATCTCTATGAAGGAAAAGGTTAAATGGCTGTCGTTTGTATGGAGATATAATAGTATATTAACCTATATCTCTATGAAGGAAAGGGTTAAATGGCTGTCGTTTGTATGGTGATATAATAGTATATTAACCTATATCTCTGTGAAGGAAAGGGTTAAATGGCTGTCGTTTGTATGGAGATATAATAGTATATTAACCTATATCTCTATGAAGGAAAGGGTTAAATGGCTGTCGTTTGTATGGAGATATAACAGTATATTAACCTAAATCTCTATGAAGGAAAGGGTTAAATGGCTGTCGTTTGTATGCAAGTGGAGAAAATGGTAATTTTTTATGAATTTTATGAACCATGATTATAAATTTATTTGGAATTGTGACATTTTTATTATGAATATTAAAATAATTGTTTGTATGGTTTATAGAATTATTCTGATGATTTTGTTGGTTATTAACCCTTTCAACCCCACAGGCCTCTAAATAGGCTTATGAAAAGTGCAGATCCAGATGAGCCGGCTCGTGACGAGCCGTCTCATCAGGATCTGCACTTTTTTGCCAGTAATAATTATTGCTATTTTTAGATAAAATTACCCATTTTGATAAATGAACTGGTCCAAAGGTAATTTTCTTATTAATTTATTGGTCTGAAAATATCAGGCACCAGTGCATGTCAGTTACTTGGGGTTGAATGGGTTAAACATGTGCATATCAATAATTAAAACACTGTCGTGACATCATACATCTCCATTATTATTAATATTGGACTGCTGTCAAAAGGCCAGAGTATTATATTAAATCCTACACGTAAATGTACGAAATTAACAATTTTAATTAGTAGGATCTTGTTATATAAGTGTGTGTTTTACGCTCCTCACACAGTCCAATATTTTACATATTGGATCGTTTTCGGCTTATATCCTATTCATACAAATCGACAGCCATTTAGCTATCATAAGTAGTGGCCATATCTATCCCACCTCCATAGATATTACTGGGACTACAGGAGATTCTGGCCTTTATTATGAGCATTGGTTTGGCTACTACATTACAATGTATGTTGTATTGGTAATGGCGTCAAGAGGTGCTTCTATGGGGGAAACGGTTATGAACATTGGTTTGGATACTACATAATCAATGTTATTTTGTCGGCGTCGTACCGCCCAATATCTATCCTTTCCGTGACGGCTTTATACATTATATTCCTGAAATAAAGATTTTCTTGAAATAAAGATTTTCCCCGAAATAAAGATTCATGAAATAAAGAATTTCTTGACCTATAGATTATGAAGAATAAAGATTTCCAGAAATAAAGTTTCCCTGAAATAATGATTTTCTTGAAATAAAGATATTCGAAAAAGGTAATGATAATTGACATTATTACCAGAATTGTCTTTCAGTTATTTATTTGCGAATAAAACAAGGTTTGGGGTTGTGATGCATAGAAATAACCAAGCAGGTTGTCATAGGCCTAAGTGGTTAATTCCGCCACTCAGAATGAAAAGGATGTGTTATTTATGTCCTATTCTAGTCTTGTTGACAAACATGCTGGCATTGTCAGTGATTATCTTAGAACTGCACAAAACCAGGGTACGACCATAGTATAACCATGGTTAGAGGTCAAACTCCCCCCATAGTATATCCATGGTTAGAGGTCAAACTCCCCCCATAGTATAACCATGGTTAGAGGTCAAACTCCCCCATAGTATATCCATGGTTAGAGGTCAAACTCCCCCATAGTATAACCATGGTTAGAGGTCAAACTCCCCCCATAGTATAACCATGGTTAGAGGTCAAACTCCCCCATAGTATAACCATGGTTAGAGGTCAAACTCCCCCCATAGTATAACCATGGTTAGAGGTCAAACTCCCCCCATAGTATAACCATAGTTAGAGGTCAAACTCCCTCCATAGTATAACCATGGTTAGAGGTCAAACTCCCCCCATAGTATATCCATGGTTAGAGGTCAAACTCCCCCATAGTATAACCATGGTTAGAGGTCAAACTCCCCTATAGTATATCCATTGTTAGAGGTCAAACTCCCCCATAGTATATCCATGGTTAGAGGTCAAACTCCCCTATAGTATATCCATGGTTAGAGGTCAAACTCCCCCATAGTATAACCATGGTTAGAGGTCAAACTCCCCTATAGTATATCCATTGTTTGAGGTCAAACTCCCCCATAGTATATCCATGGTTAGATGTCAAACTCCCCCATAGTATAACCATGGTTAGAGGTCAAACTCCCCCATAGGGTTAGAGATCAAACTCCCCCATAGTATATCCATGGTTAGAGGTTAAACTCCCCCATAGTATAACCATGGTTAGAGGTCAAACTCCCCTATAGTATATCCATTGTTAGAGGTCAAACTCCCCCATAGTATATCCATGGTTAGATGTCAAACTCCCCCATAGTATAACCATGGTTAGAGGTCAAACTCCCCCATAGGGTTAGAGATCAAACTCCCCCATAGTATATCCATGGTTAGAGGTCAAACTCCCCCATAGTATAACCATGGTTAGAGGTCAAACTCCCCTATAGTATATCCATTGTTAGAGGTCAAACTCCCCCATAGTATATCCATGGTTAGAGGTCAAACTCCCCTATAGTATATCCATGGTTAGAGGTCAAACTCCCCCCATAGTATAACCATGGTTAGAGGTCAAACTCCCCTATAGTATATCCATTGTTAGAGGTCAAACTCCCCCATAGTATATCCATGGTTAGATGTCAAACTCCCCCATAGTATAACCATGGTTAGAGGTCAAACTCCCCCATAGGGTTAGAGATCAAACTCCCCCATAGTATATCCATGGTTAGAGGTCAAACTCCCCCATAGTATAATCATGGTTAGAGGTCAAACTCCCCCATAGTATAACCATGGTTAAAGGTCAAACTCCCCCATAGTATATCCATTGTTAGAGGTCAAACTCCCCCATAGTATATCCATGGTTAGAGGTCAAACCCCCATAGTATAACCATGGTTAGAGGTCAAACTCCCCTATAGTATATCCATTGTTAGAGGTCAAACGTCCCTCATAGTATAACCATGGTTAGAGGTCAAACTCCCCTATAGTATATCCATGGTTAGAGGTCAAACTCCCCTATAGTATATCCATTGTTAGAGGTCAAACTCCCCCATAGTATATCCATGGTTAGATGTCAAACTCCCCCATAGTATAACCATGGTTAGAGGTCAAACTCCCCCATAGGGTTAGAGATCAAACTCCCCCATAGTATATCCATGGTTAGAGGTCAAACTCCCCCATAGTATAATCATGGTTAGAGGTCAAACTCCCCCATAGTATATCCATTGTTAGAGGTCAAACTCCCCCATAGTATATCCATGGTTAGAGGTCAAACTCCCCCATAGTATAACCATGGTTAGAGGTCAAACTCCCCTATAGTATATCCATTGTTAGAGGTCAAACTCCCCCATAGTGTATCCATGGTTAGAGGTCAAACTCCCCTATAGTATATCCATGGTTAGAGGTCAAACGTCCCCCATAGTATAACCATGGTTAGAGGTCAAACTCCCCTATAGTATATCCATGGTTAGAGGTCAAACTCCCCCATAGTATATCCATGGTTAGATGTCAAACTCCCCCATAGTATAACCATGGTTAGAGGTCAAACTCCCCCATAGTATAACCATGGTTAGAGGTCAAACTCCCTCCATAGTATAACCATGGTTAGAGGTCAACCCCCCCATAGTATATCCATTGTTAGAGGTCAAACTCCCCCATAGTATATCCATGGTTAGAGGTCAAACTCCCCCATAGTATAACCATGGTTAGAGGTCAAACTCCCCCCATAGTATATCCATTGTTAGAGGTCAAACTCCCCTATAGTATAACCATGGTTAGAGGTCAAACTCCCCATAGTATAACCATGGTTAGAGGTCAAACTCCCCCATAGTATATCCATTGTTAGAGGTCAAACTCCCCCCATAGTATATCCATTGTTAGAGGTCAAACTCCCCCCATAGTATATCCATGGTTATAGGTCACACTCCCCTATAGTATAACCATGGTTAGAGGTCAAACTCCCCTATAGTATATCCATTGTTAGAGGTCAAACTCCCCCATAGTATATCCATGGTTAGAGGTCAAACTCCCCTGTAGTATATCCATGGTTAGAGGTCAAACTTCCCCATAGTATAACCATGGTTAGAGGTCAAACTCCCCTATAGTATATCCATTGTTAGAGGTAAAACTCTCCCATAGTATATCCATGGTTAGAGGTCAAACTCCCCTATAGTATATCCATGGTTAGAGGTCAAACTCCCCCATAGTATAACCATGGTTAGAGGTCAAACTCCCCCATATGGTTAGAGGTCAAACTCCCCCATGGTATATCCATAGTTAGAGGTCAAACTTGCCCATAGTATAACCATGGTTAGACGTCAAACTCCCCTATAGTATAACCATGGTTAGAGGTCAAACTCCCCTATAGTATAACCATGGTTAGAGGTCAAACTCCCCTATAGTATATCCATTGTTAGAGGTAAAACTCTCCCATAGTATATCCATGGTTAGAGGTCAAACTCCCCTATAGTATATCCATGGTTAGAGGTCAAACTCCCATATAGTATAACCATGGTTAGAGGTCAAACTCCCCCCATAGAATAACCATGGTTAGAGGTCAAACTCCCCCATAGTATAACCATGGTTAGAGGTCAAACTCCCCCATATGGTTAGAGGTCAAACTCCCCCATGGTATATCCATAGTTAGAGGTCAAACTTGCCCATAGTATAACCATGGTTAGACGTCAAACTCCCCTATAGTATAACCATGGTTAGAGGTCAAACTCCCCTATAGTATAACCATGGTTAGAGGTCAAACTCCCCCATAGTATAACCATGGTTAGAGGTCAAACTCCCCTATAGTATATCCATTGTTAGAGGTCAAACTCCCCCATAGTATATCCATGGTTAGAGGTCAACCTCCTCCCATAGTATAACCATGGCTAGAGGTCAAACACCCCCATAATATATCCATGGTTAGAGGTCAAACGCCCCCATAGTATATCTAGGGTTAGAGGTCAAACACCCCCATAGTATATCCATGGTTAGAGGTCAAACCCCCATAGTATATTCATGGTTAGAGGTCAAACTCCCCCATAGTATATCCATGGTTAGAGGTCAACCTCCCCCATAGTATATCCATGGTTAGAGGTCAACACCCATAGTATAACCATGGTTAGAGGTCAACCTCCCCCATAGTATATCCATGGTTAGAGGTCAACACCCATAGTATATCCATGGTTAGAGGTCAACCCCCATAGTATATCCATGGTTAGAGGTCAACCCCCATAGTATAACCATTGTTAGAGGTCAAACTCCCCCCATAGTATAACCATGGTTAGAGGTCAACCCCCATATTATATCCATGGTTAGAGGTCAACCCCCATAGTATAACCATGGTTAGAAGTCAACCCCCATAGTATATCCATGGTTAGAGGTCAAACACCCCCATAATATATCCATGGTTAGAGGTCAAACTCCCCCATAGTATATCCATGGTTAGAGGTCAAACTCCCCCATAGTATATCCATAGTTAGAGGTCAAACTCCCCCATAGTATATCCATGGTTAGAGGTCAAACACCCCCATAATATATCCATGGTTAGAGGTCAAACGCCCCCATAGTATATCTAGGGTTAGAGGTCAAACACCCCCATAGTATATCCATGGTTAGAGGTCAAACCCCCATAGTATATTCATGGTTAGAGGTCAAACTCCCCCATAGTATATCCATGGTTAGAGGTCAACCTCCCCCATAGTATATCCATGGTTAGAGGTCAACACCCATAGTATATCCATGGTTAGAGGTCAAACCCCATAGTATAACCATTGTTAGAGGTCAAACTCCCCCATAGTATAACCATAGTTACAGGTCAAGCTATATTTTATTGTGTTATTATGTTTGATTTTATTATGTTTATGTTTATTTTTGTTTTATTTTCTCTCTGTTTCTGCTATGAGTAGAGGGCTATTGGACCGATACATCCGCCAACTGAACAAGTATGTCACCCTTGTATATACCAATACCTGCACAACACTTTGCATGCTAGCGGTGAAAATAACAATGATATAATTATGTCATGCAATTTCGCAACGACGCAATTCTGAAGAATTTCCATGAAATATTTGTAGCAGATGACAATTCATTAACTGAAAACTCTGGAAGTATGTCATGCAATTTCTTTAGAATTGTGTCGTTACGAAATTCCCTGACATATTTCCAGCGTTTTCGGTTACACATAAGAAAAAACACTTTAATTAATTGTCGTCTGCTACAATTATTTCAACTATTTATAGTCTTTATTTTACCCAGAATGCAAAGAGTTAATGCATCTAAATCATCTATACTGTGACATGTTCATGGATTACGGTAGATCTGCAAAGTAGGGAGCAATATAAGGTATATAAGGGAGAAATATAAGGTATACAAGGGAGAAATATAAGGTATACAAGGGAGAAATATAAGGTATACAAGGGAGAAATATATGGTAGTATACAAGTGAGATGCTGTAGGTATACAAGTGAGATGTTTGAAGTATACAAGTGAGATGTTGTAGGTATACAAGTGAGATGTTGTAGGTATACAAGTGAGATGTTTGAAGTATACAAGTGAGATGTTGTAGGTATACAAGTGAGATGTTTGAGGTATACAAGTGAGATGTTGAGGTATACAAGTGAGATGTTGTAGGTATACAAGTGAGATGTTTGAGGTATACAAGTGAGATGTTGTAGGTATACAAGTGAGATGTTGTAGGTATACAAGTGAGATGTTTGAGGTATACAAGTGAGATGTTGTAGGTATACAAGTGAGATGTTGTAGGTATACAAGTGAGATGTTTGAGGTATACAAGTGAGATGTTGTAGGTATACAAGTGAGATGTTGTAGGTATACAAGTGAGATGTTTGAGGTATACAAGTGAGATGTTGTAGGTATACAAGTGAGATGTTGTAGGTATACAAGTGAGATGTTTGAGGTATACAAGTGAGATGTTGTAGGTATACATGTGAGATGTTGTAGGTATACAAGTGAGATGTTGTAGGTATACAAGTGAGATGTTGTAGGTATACATGTGAGATGTTTGAGGTATACAAGTGAGATGGTTGTAGGTATACAAGTGAGATGGTTGTAGGTATGCAAGTGAGATGGTTGTAGGTATGCAAGTGAGATGGTTGAGGTATACAAGTGAGATGGTTGAAGTATACAAGTGAGATGGTTGAAGTATACAAGTGTGATGTTTGAGGTATACAAGTGAGATGTTTTGAGGTATACAAGTGAGCTGTTTGAGGTATACAAGTGAGATGTTTTGAGGTATACAAGTGAGATGTTTATGGTATGCAAGGGAGACGTGTAAAGTATTCAAGGGAGAAGTGTAAAGTATTCAAGGGAGAAGTGTAAAGTATTCAAGGGAGAAGTGTAAAGTATTCAAGGGAGACGTGTAAAGTATTCAAGGGAGAAGTGTAAAGTATTCAAGGGAGAAGTGTAAAGTATTCAAGGGAGAAGTGTAAAGTATTCAAGGGAGAAGTGTAAAGTATTCAAAGGAGAAATGTAAAGTATTCAAGGGAGAAGTGTAAAATATTCAAGGGAGAAGTGTAAAGTATTCAAGGGAGAAGTGTAAAGTATCCAAGGGAGAAGTGTAAAGTATTCAAGGGAGAAGTGTAAAGTATACAAGACCCTGAATTCAAGATTTTGAGAAGCTTAAGGCATACAAGTCAGACGTTAGTTATCGTATAGAAGGTGGAAGAAATATTCTCCCTCATCTGCAAAGTACTTAGCTCAGGTAGACTGTATCTCTCCCTAATCACCCTCTAGTCAATGGTTGCCTCCCAATAACTTGGTCATACATGGTGAGACTGCGGTAGAACATTGCCTAATTGATGACCTGTTGACATTTCACATGAAACACCCAGGTTCAAGGTCATAGTCACTGTCTAAAAAAATAGTAAAAATGGTTGCCTCCCAATAACTTGGTCATACATGGTGAGACTGCGGTAGAACATTGCCTAATTGATGACCTGGTGACATTTCACATGAAACACCCAGGTTCAAGGTCACTGTCTATAAAAATAGTAAAAATGGTTTCCGGTCAATAACTTTGGATTTTGATTTTGCCTATGTGGTCATCATGAGGAAATATGAGATGAAGCGACCTGGTTCAATGTCAAGGTCACTTTCTTAAAATAGAAATTTAGTTGGCAGTGAATAAATGTATCACATACAGGTGCGTAGCTGGACTATTTAGTAGATTTTGGCCACAAGGGAGCACAGTAAGTGGGACTGGCAGCATGCATTTTCGTGGTAAAAATATTGAAATTTCGCATTTTTAATTGCATCCATATTGCCTCGACACCTTACCCTTCATTTTGTCTGGGTTTTTTAGGAGCTAGGTGAACGTCCGGGCCTACAAGGCTTATAGACAGCTACGTGCCTGGTATATAAGGGATGTTCAAAAGACTTGGCACCCATATTGCCTCGACCCCTTACCCTTTAATTTGTCTGGGGTTTTTAGGAGCTATGTGATGGTTTCTATACATATGTTAAATGCTACCCATAATTGGAAGCACTCTGACACTGCATATTTCTTCAACTTGCGAGTGCATGCCAAAACCCACATATTTCAGGACTATAGTAGGGGGTTGTTTATATGCGATGTGATTGGCAGGTTAAAGCAGTATTACATCGTATGAAATAAAAAGATATTTGAAAAATTCAATTTTTACGTATGGGTAGCAATGCTGCTACACATTCTAACATTATACTTTGGATGCTTATGTTCATTTGGTAAACAGTGTTTTTTTGCAATAAAACAAACACGAAACCAAAAGTAGGACTTTCCGAGTCGATCGGTCACGCACTTGTTTACAACCGGAACGCATCGTCCCCATTTGTCTTTTTTAATTAAATTACTTGATATGTTGATTCATACCTCTGTTAACTAAGTCTTTTAGGGCCATGTCTACATACCCGCGAGGGGTTCGACATTAGAGGAAGATAGATATAGTCTTTCATGTTCAAAATATATACGTTGTTTTCTACATCCTCTGTTGTTTCACGCATGCGCGCTGTGCGTGTTTACATTTCGTGTGTTGATAAACAAATTCGCGTATACGACGGTTTAAATTTATTGGAATTTTATTGTTCCTGAGCGACTATTTCGATTTTTGTAAACACACACATTAGTATTTATATTTTACCCAAAACATCCTTCATTACGATGTAATGCTGCTTTAACCCTTTCAACACCACAGACCTCTAAATTGGCTTACAAAAAAGTGTAGATCCAGATGAGCCGGCTCGTGACGAGCCATCTCATCAGGATCTGCACTTTTTTCAAGTAATATAATTATTTTTAGAATTTTTTTTACCCATTTTGATAAATGAACTGATCCAAGTGTAATTTTGTTATTAATTTATTGGTCTAAAAATATCATGGACCAGTCCATGTCAGTTACTTGGTGTTGAATGGGTTAAGGGTTAAGTTACATCTTTATTTTGATTATGTTTTACTATATTTTATTGTATTTAGTTAATTCGTGTTATTCTGATTATTTTGCCTTACATTTCTGTTATTTGCCAACACAGGAAGATATAGAACCAGTGATTGTGCCCAAGTTAGACGTAAGTTGTATCCGTGTATCACAGACAGACTGATGGACAGACAGACAGACAGACAGACAGACAGACAGACAGACAGACAGACAGACATTATAGTGTCACTTTTGTATATACAGTGAAACCTGTGTTAGTGGTCACTCTATCAAGCAGCCAACTTGTATTAAGTAGCCAGTTTACATATTCCCAATATGTTGTTTTTATTATACATTTGACCTCTATCAAGCAGCCAACCTGTATTAAGCAGCCACTTTCTGTAATTCCTTTCAGCCACCTGTGTTAAGCAGCCACTTTCTGTAATTCCTTTCAGCCACCTGTGTTAAGCAGCCACTTTCTGTAATTCCTTTGACTGGCTGCTTAAGACAGGTTTGACTGTACATAATGAAACATACAAATTGACAATAAAAACATAAAATACATGATTGCAACTATAAACTGATGTAGTCCAGTGGTTAACACGCTGGACTGGTAATCCAGGAATCGCAGGTTCGATCCCCCGTCTGACCAACAAATGGGTACACAACATTGATTAGTAGTTGAAATACTCAGATACCCAGATTCTGTGGCAAATATTAGGGGGGGAGGATGTGCGGGAGGATGTCGGGGGGGGGGAGGATGTGCGGGGGGGAGGATACAATATAATAGGAAATAAATTACATTCTGTAGAACTTTCCTAGACGGATCTGTAGTCCAGTGGTAGCACAGTGGACTGGTAATCCAGCGATCGTAGGTTCGATCCCCCATCTGACCCTAATAAAATTAACAGTCTTTCAGATGGAACGTTAAACCAAGGTCTTGTGTCGGTGCTGCAACCGGTAGTCAGGGTTCATTCTAGGTAGACTGTTCTCCTAGGTAGAATTTATTTCCTTGAAATGGGAACAAGCACATTGGAACAGTGAGACTTGAACTCGGCCGACTGATCTCCTAGGTAGATTTTATTTCCTTGAAATGGGAACAAGCACATTGGAACAGTGAGACTTGAACTCGGCCGACTGATCTCCTAGGTAGATTTTATTTCCTTGAAATGGGAACAAGCACATTGGAACAGTGCGACTTGAACCTGGCTTACTGGAAATTTCACAATTCCAAACAGAAAATCCTGCAGTTCGCATAATAACGGATATAAAAGACATTATTTTAAAGCAGCTTAGTTGATGAAGGACACAAGCTTTATCTCCACAGAGAATCAATACAAACAAATAAACATAGTCATGGTACGTATACCTATACTATAAATTGAAACAGAATATAAAATAAGGTATCTGGGAAAAATACAATTGTCGCATTGCCCCTGACCTTACTGTTAATATCTAATGAAGTTCTTCCTACTGTAGTTAAAGTGACAATAAATCGGTGAACAAAGAAAAGTTCTAGTGTGTGTTCTACGTTTATTTATCATCACTACCAGGGATCATTCTAGAAGGCGATGTGGGCGAAATTGGCGCCCTAGGGACCCTGACTTCGCCCCCTGGGGGCCCCACTTCTCCCTAATAAAAAAAAAATTGTTTTTTGGTTTTTACGATTTTCAAACAAAATGTTGTCTAGTAAGATACACTGGCCCATTATAAAGCACTCCTATTCAAATGTTGTATTTAATGGTTGTACTGTGCATTTTAACCCTATTTTGCAGAAGTATATTAAAGAACACCATTTAAGGAAGCGATCACGCGCTTTCTCACTTCTCCCAAAAATTCTGACCTAGAATGAACCCTGACCTAGAATGAACCCTGACCTAGATTGAACCCTGGATTCAACCTGTGATCTCTGGATTCACCTTAAATCTTTGCCTATTTAGTAAGGAATAATTGTGATACAGTTTAAAGTTTAACGTTTATTTATTTTACGATTGCGAAGCCATTTCTAACAACTTATATTAATCACTCTCGTTGGCGCGGATGAAAGCGTATATGTGGTCATTCGTGTGGGAGGAAACTGGAGTAGCCAGAGAAAACCCACCTGTCCGATCTGGCGACCACCGTACCATCTCACATACTTCCCGGTCCGAGAATCGAACCTGGGTTGCATTGTGAGAGAAGCGAGTGCGCTAACTACTGCGCTAATCGGACATTACAGTTAGCTCCCTTTGATTGAAATTCCATAGAAGAATATTTTTGTATAGGATAATTATGGTGATCTTGTCAATATAGGCCATTAGATAACACCTAGAACTGTTGACAGATCAAGGAGGAACTTTGATTGTGTACTATCAGGATAGCTGTTGTCTCCCTTTAGTTTCAATACAGTTAACTCCATTTGTTTATGCAATAGAAACATTCAATATAGTTAACTCCCTTTGACTAATCAATAGAAGAAAAGTGAAAATAGTAAGAGTTAACTCCCTTTGACTAGTCAATAGAAGAAAAGTGAAAATAGTAAGAGTTAACTCCCTTTGACTAGTCAATAGATGAAAAGTGAAAATAGTAAGAGTTAACTCCCTTTGACTAATCAATAGAAGAAAAGTGAAAATAGTAAGAGTTAACTCCCTTTGACTAATCAATAGAAGAAAAGTGAAAATAGTAAGAGTTAACTCCCTTTCAATGGGAGAAGTATTGTGATAAAGTTAACTCTCTCTTTTTTTCAACTAAATAAAAAATATTGCGATAATGTGGATATACAAGTAGAAAATGATATTCCGTTTCAATTTCTTCCATAGTACAGGATTTACAAGTTTTTAGTTCACGCGGTACGTTGTCATATCTTTCTGTTTTAATAAAAAAGGGTTATGTGATGAGGTAAAATTGCTGGGTGCCAATCTGTCGATTTTTCACTTTTTAACTTTTAAACGACAACTCTTCTCTACAAGATAATATCGCTAAATATAGAAACAGAATTCAATCGGAAATTGCCGAAAAGGCATGATTATACACGATCATTTCCGAATATACACAAATGCTCCCGTAGACTCATTTACATTGCAAACATATAATGTCCCGTTTCTGTGTTATATATATGAGATGGCGGATTTTAAATATTACATTTAGATGGTAATGGATCGATTCAGCGTAATTGAACTAATGACGACTTAAATATTGAGTAAATATGTCAAATCAGATGCACATTGTACTTTTTAAAACTATTTATCGTTCCATTGACCCGTAAACAATGGCGGCCAATTATAAATGTTTTATCAACATTGCAGTGCCTCGCTTTCGATTCAAGTACGTCATTAATTAAGTCACGTGCTAATAGGCCTATTAATAGGATTAATGCTAGTCAATAATTACACGGACAATCCCCCACTTTTCCCCAGGCGTTGATATGATCAGAAACTCAATACGGCCCAATTAATAGTATTGGTGTTAAAATATATTTATTTGACTGACCAGGCAAAATATATCGACGCCAGTTCCATGTCTATATTTAATCCATTCTAAAGTAAAAGAAAAATGATGATCTATTTAGCTCCCTTTGATTGAAATTCCATGGAAGGAAAAATTTGTATAGGAATAATTATGGTGATCTAGTCAATACAGGCCATTAGATAACACCTAGAACTGTTGACAGATCAAGGAGGAACATTGATTCTGTACTATCAGGATAGCTGTTCAATGTTTATTTGTATTTCACATGTTTCTGTTTATTCATATAAATACCGATCCCAGTCCGTTATAAGTCTGTTGTAAAAGTGAATTTCATGGGAAAAAATTATACTGGAATAAAAAAGAGAATTTTTGCTATATGAATGGGAATTAAAATGGAAATGTTTTAGTAATTTTAAGTTTAATTTTTAATCGGAAAGGAATTGGTATTTGTGTGTTTTTTTGCTCTCCTAAAGTTGGATAAAAATAAAAAGTGCCATTTTATAAATCGGAATTTAAAATGGAAATGTAAAAGTTATTTTAAGTTTAAAATGGAAATGTAAAAGTTATTTTAAGTTTAAAATGGAAATGTAAAAGTTATTTTAAGTTTAAAATGGAAATGTAATAGTTATTTTAAGTTTAAAAACCTGATATTTTAATCTGAGGGGAACTGTTGTTTGTGTGCTTTGTTTTTCCATAAATTTGGTATTTTAAAAAGAAATAAGCTGGATTTGTTAAGTAGATATTTTTTTTAATTGAAGTGGATATGTTTTTGACAAATGTGGACAAAATATGGATCTGTGTCAGGGAAAGCTAGAATTAATGGAGGCTGTGATATTATAAAAAAGTGAAAATTACATGAACAATTAATAATGTGAAAAATAACATGATCAAAAATATGACAAAAAAATATGATAGAGAGAAATTTATATTGAAATACACAAACATTACATGTGTAAATTAAGTGAAAAATTTGAACATTTAATGAAAATTGTAATATAATTATGAATAAGAATGTGTATCATTTGAAAATTGCATGAAATATATGAACATTTAATGAAAATTGTAATATAATTATGTTGACCCTATTTACAATAGTTTGTTATGTCAACGAACATCGTATATGACACTTGTTTATTATTTGAAATACGGTACTCAAACTTTCGATGCAAATATTTGGAAAACAATTATACCATATACCGTATTTAGCTATGTATAGTGCGCTATCGTGTATAATGATTTGGCACGAAAATCGGGGGAAAAACTGAGTTCCGATGTATACTGCGCACGTGAAAAACGCAATTTTCCAAGTCAAAATTTAACATTTCTCAAGAATCGCTAAAAATTGTGCTCCGTGATTTTTACAACTTATATTAATCACTCGAGATACTTGATCGAGGAACGGTAACGCACTCAGGCATGATTTCATGAAAATTACATGCATATCGTTCTCAAACATCTCAACACGTTCTCAAACATGTCAGCAGATGCTCAAACTTCTCAACACGTGTAGCCTACCTAATTAACTGGGACCCATTGTGAATGGTTTGTCGAAATTAATTATCGCTACAAACAATTGAAATACTGCAGCCAACACATCGTGTCTTTAATCATGTCGTATTTAAAAACATACGGTATATTAAATCAAATAAACTATTATTACAAAGTTTCTTTACCTCTATGATATCGTACGAAGGCAGAGTCGCTTTATGCGGCGAAGTACGGGAAATATTACATACAATAAAACCATGTGATGTTATCAAATCGCCATGTTTTATGCATTTAGTAATTTCAATTAAATTCTTCAGTTTACCAAAATAAACGCAATATATGCTAATTTTGTGGTCTTATTCATTTCATTTATTTATATAGACTATCGGCAACTGGTTTTAATAGCTAGTTTATAACGTTTGTCGAATGTAACAAATTATAGAATGACTGTGTATTTTGGGTCGAATTTCATGAAATATTGGTCAATTTGGGTCCGGAAAAAAATGTCTGTACTGGTGTATGATGTGCAGTAGATAAAATGGATGAGGATTTCAGTAAGAAATGTGCGCACTATACATAGCTAAATACGGTAATAGGAAAATACATTCTGTAGAAATTTGCGTTTTCACCAATGTAGTGTTGCTTTAAGGGTTAATTTCACATTTCTCACTGTGAGACACTTTATTTAATTCAATGCCAAACTACAATTGTATTTTGGGGTTTAGGATAATGTTTTTCATCATCTTATAAAGAAAGTAGAATATCTTGAAAGAAATGAGTTAATTAACAATCTGAATAATAAATCAATTTTGTAAGGATGACTTTTTGAAGATGTCTGTTAATCGATTATGCTGTATATTTGTATATTCATATAATAAAATTATATATTCAAATAATTTTTTTTTTATTGAAAATAATGCACAGTTTAATACATTACTTGTAATAATGTTTGAGAAAATGAAATCGGAAAACCATGATTTAAATCTGTTAAATATTGAGTTGTGGAGGATTAATTGTTCAGGTGTATTGTATATATTATACATTATATATTGTAGACATTATAGGGGTCATTATAGAGGGCGACATGGGCGAAATAGTCACACTAGGGCCCTGACATCACCCCCTAAAAATTTTTTTACAATTTGCATACAAAATTTCGATTAAACTAAATTGTAAGAAATTGTTTCGCAATCCAGCTAAGATAAATTTGTATAAACTAAGTAAACTAATTGTTTTTTCTACAAACATTTCCAATTGATTTATACAAATTTATTTTAGCTCGATTGCGAAACAAGTTCATACAACTTAATCACTCTCAAGACCTCATTCCTGATGGAATCCATCGCCACGAGGGAGAGAGAAGAGGCAACTTGGAATTTAAATGCCTTGCCTAAGGGCTCAATCGTAACGGCTCCAGCGGGGCTCGAACTCCGGCCCTTTTGCACCTGAAGTGAAAGCGCATCCACTGCGCTATCACGACTTCCACATCTGTGTAATAACAAGAACCAACTGCCAGTCACATCAGTTTCTGCACAAACAAATCTATAGATATGAGAGATATGGAGCTATATATATATCACAAAATGATTACCGTACTAGATAGATAGCTGGATTTCATATCACAAGATTTCAATAATGATTTGTACTTCAAAAATGTTTTTTTTAGAAAAAGATCAATAAAAATATTTGATTCAAGACATTGTTGTTTGTACTGCTATTTATGAAAATCTTGAAACTAAATACTTTATACTGTTTATGAAATATACTAAATACTAAAAAACTAAATATATATATTCATTACAAGATAAATGACCAGTTAGGCCACAATAATGTTTGTGTTCCCAGTTCCATAACATTGATTTCTGACGTTGGGTTAGTATGTAGGGGGAAAAATTATATTCTGCAAAATTGAAGTAGTATTTCCAAATGATATCGTCTGTGTAATAACAAGAACCAACTGCCAGACACATCAGTTTCTACACAAACAAATCTTTAATGAGAAATATGAAGCTATATATATCACAAAATGATTACTAGAATGATGACTGGATTTAAACTTTATTTCAACCCCAAGTAACTGACATGGACTGGTCCATGATATTTTCAGACCAATAAATTAATAAGAAAATTACCTTTGGACCAGTTCATTTATCAAAATGGGTAATTTTATCTAAAAATAGTAATAATTATTACTGGCAAAAAAGTGCAGATCCTGATGAGACGGCTCGTCACGAGCCGGCTCATCTGGATCTACACTTTTCATAAGCCTATTTAGAGGCCTGTGGGGTTGAAAGGGTTACACTTTAAACTTTATTTATTTTACAACGATTGCGAAGCAAGTTCTAACAACTTATATTAATCACTCTCATTGGTGCGGATGAAAGCGGATATGTGGTCATTCGTGTGGGAGGAAACTGGAGTACCCGGAGAAAACCCACCTGTCCGATCTGGCGACCACCATGACTGGATTTCATATGACCAGATTTCAATATTGATATGTTTTTGTGAAGGTAGTCATGATAGCGCATTGAATAGGCGTTCGCTCCAGGTGCGAAAGTTCCGGAGTTCGAGCCCCACTGGAGCCGTTACGATTGTGCCCTTAGGCAAGGCATTTAAATTCCACATTGCCTCTTCTTTCTCCCTCGTGGCGATGGATTCCATCAGGAATGAGGTCTCGAGAGTGATTTATATAAGTTGTAATAACTTGTTTCGCAATCGAGCTAAAATAAATTTGTATAAACTAAACAATTTGAATATGTGTACGTAAAATATAAAACATTAAATTTATTTTAGCATGTCAGATTGAAAATGGGAAACAAACACCCTTTTTATTATGGCCTTTGTTGAAATTTTTAGTTTTGTATCTACTTTGAGGGTGCGGGCATAATTTACAAAACACAGATCTATATTCAACACATTATATATTTTTTATTTTAATTACTCTATGCAATTGAGAGGGTGAGGGTGGTCGGGGCAGATAACTATGAGAAACCAGGCGCGTAGCTAGGCTTACGCATGTACGCACGTGCGTAAGATTTATTTTGACAGTTCCTGAAAATGTAAATTATATAAATGTGAAAAATGCAATAAAAACTGGACCGTAAAGGGGGCACAGACATTGGTCATTCACAAGAAAGCAGACATGATCGAAATGCCAACACATATTGATTGTAGCTGATGTTCATAGTATGCAATAGTCACCCGAGACCATATAGCGGAATAGATTCTCCCCCTATAATGGTGCGTAATCCATATTTAGGCCTAGCTACGCGCCTGGAAACTAGTCGTAACTTTAATATTGCCTTGCAGAAGTTTTGACGAAAAATTAAAAAACCGCTGAAAATGAAAAGAATGTCTGTAAACAAATAAAGATGGAGTTATTGAAAAAGTACTTGATAAATTATTGAAAAAGTTGAGTGAACAGTAATATAAAAGTGATATTACAAAAGTAACCGAAAACTGACTGAGATTAATTGAAAAGATATTGAAACCTGACTGACAAGTAATTGAAAAGTAATAAGAAACTGATTGGAAAGTAATCGAAAAGCAATTGAAAAGCAATTAAAAAGCAATTGAAAAGCAATTGGAAAGTAATTAAAAAGCAATTGGAAAGTAATTGGAAAGTAATTGAAAAGTAATTGGAAAGTAATTGGAAAGTAATTGAAAAGTAATTGGAAAGCAATTGGAAAGTAATTAAAAAGCAATTGGAAGGTAATTGAAAAGCAATTGAAAAGTAATTATAAAGCAATTGAAAAGCAATTGGAAAGTAATTGAAAAACAATTAAAGAGAATAATTGAACAGAAAAAGACGGTAACAATGATGCTCGTATTAGAAAAATGAAAACCACCATGTCAAAAGGAAAGAAAAAGGTAGAAATATAATGAGAGACAACTCTAATTTTTTATTACCTCCCTTGACAGATAAAGTCTGATTTATTCCTAAATGTGAATAGGTCCTTTTAGTTAGAATTCTTTGTTTTTACTGTTGTTCCCTAACAAGATGTTGCAGTATGATAAATGTGATTTTATCAAATTCGTGTTAATTAACTGATATCATGTCTTTTACAAATAAGTACCCATTGTAGGAGATCTGTCGAGATATAGTAATTTAATACTCATAAGAAGCGATAGTGGAATGAAATTGCTAGCATGTTGTGCAAAGGAAACAACGATAAAAACAGAGGAAAACACTTAATAGGACCTATCTACTTTTAGGGAGTATTCAGGGGAAGTAACTGACTGCTGTCTCTCATTCTGTTGTTTTATGGCTATTGTTGTTGTTTGTGTTCCTTGCTGTTGCTGCTGTTGTTGTTGTTTATCTAGTTCAGATTGATTTCAGTGGAAATCTTAGTATAAGTACATTTAATAAAAACTAGATCTGTAGTCCAGTGGTAACACGCTGGACTGGTAATCCAGGGATCGCAGGTTCGATCCCCCGTCTGTCCCTAATAAAATTAACAGTCTTTCAGATGGGACGTTAACCCGAGGTCTCGTGTCGGTGCTTTACACATTGCACGTAAAAGAACCAGAGGAGTCTCTGGAGTGGGTCTCTGTCTGTAACATTGCACTATCCTCCAAAAATTTAAAATGACTAATCTCATCAGGAGGCGTCGCTCATATGGGTAACCGGTAGCGACGATAAATAAACGTAAAACACACACACAATAAAAACTATTGATGGAGAATAAATCGGATAATATAGTACATGGGTTATTGCAGGAATTTCATCACTAATATCTTCAGTTTCAATGCGACATCATCATCATCATCATCATCAGCATCGCATCATCATCACATCATCATCAACATCATCACATCATCATCATCACATCATCAGCAGCATCATCAGCAGCATCATCACATCATCAGCATCACATCATCATCACATCATCAGCAACATCATCACATCATCATATCATCATCATCACATCATCAGCAGCATCATCACATCATCAGCATCATCATCACATCATCATCACATCATCAGCATCATCATCACATCATCAGCATCATCATCACATCATCATCACATCAGCAGCATCATCACATCATCATCATCACATCATCATCACCACATCATCATCATCACATCATCATCACATCATCATCAGCATCATCATCAGCATCATCATCACCACCACATCATCAGCATCATCATCACATCAGCATCAGCATCATCATCATCACATCATCATCACCACATCATCAGCATCATCATCACATCATCATCACATCATCAGCAGCATCATCACATCATCAGCATCATCATCACATCATCATCACCACATCATCAGCATCAGCATCACATCATCATGATGATGAACATTTCATTAATGTTTATAATTTATATTGTTCAGATTTCATGTGCATCCATTGTCTTCATATTGTATTCATTTTAATATCTCATCCATGTTTAGTTCATATTACATTCATGTTTAGTTCATATTTCATTCAGGTTTAGTTCATATTTCATTCATGTTTAGTTCATATTTCATTCATGTTTAGTTCATATTTCATTCATGTTTAGTTCATATTTCATACTGTTCCCGAAATCCATAGTTTAATGGACTATAAATAATTTTAAATAATCATTTTGTCAGACAAAATAAATTTAATTTTTAAGGTGAATTTAATCATTTGTTAATATGTCAGTCATGTTTAGTTAATATGTCAGTCATGTTTAGTTAATATGTCAGTCATGTTTAGTTAATATGTCAGTCATGTTTAGTTGATATGTCAGTCATGTTTAGTTAATATGTCAGTCATGTTTAGTTAATATGTCAGTCATGTTTAGTTAATATGTCAGTCATGTTTAGTTGATATGTCAGTCATGTTTAGTTAATATGTCAGTCATGTTTAGTTAATATGTCAGTCATGTTTAGTTAATATGTCAGTCATGTTTAGTTGATATGTCTATTCACATTTATTTCATGTTTCAAGCATGCTCCCATTAACATTTCATTCATATTTCATTCATTGTGTAGTTCATATTTCATTCATTGTGTAGTTCATATTTCATCCACGTTTCAGCCATGAATAGTTCATATTTCACTCATGTTTAGTTCATATTTCAGCGATGTTGTGTTAATATGTTAATTAATGTTTTAAGCATATTATAACATGAATATACAAGAACATAATATGGATTAAATTAAAGCTTATTTATATTTTCTTCATGACAAACAGAATTATGCATCTCAAAAATCATGTTTATTTCATTCCCCATAATATGCATGTTTCATTTCATTATTCCCCCCAATTAATGTTTATTTCATACTTCAGTAATGGGTATATCATATAATTCCATGTTTATTTCATACTTACATAATGGGTATATCATTTTTTATTTCATGTTTATTTCATACTTACATAAT
The DNA here is from genome assembly GCA_014843695.1 of Archivesica marissinica. NCBI lineage: Eukaryota > Metazoa > Mollusca > Bivalvia > Venerida > Vesicomyidae > Archivesica > Archivesica marissinica. The sequence goes on from CM026388.1 coordinate 27,977,366, forward strand.
GGGCATATCATTTTATTCCATGTTTATTTCAGACTTCAGTAAGGGGTATATAATTTATTTCATGTTTATTTCATACTTCAGTAATGGTTATATCATTTATTTCATGTTTATTTCAGACTTCAGTAATGGGTATATCATATTTCATGTTTATTTCATATTTCATTAACGTTTCAGATCAGAGTTCTATATACCCTCTCCCCGGACGAGAGTATTAGACCCCTATCGTCTTATTGCACCAAGAAAGGGACTACTTTTTCATCTGTAAGACTGTATCCCTGGTTCCCTTATCTTATGCTGTAACCCTGCTTGGAATTCTGCCAGCTTGGGGAGGGTTAACTGTATGACTGTATCCCTGGTTCTCTTATCTTATGCTGTAACCCTGCCTGGAACCCTGCCAGCTTGTGGAGGGTTGACTGTATCCCTGGTTCCCTTATCTTATGCTGTAACCATGCCTGGAACCCTGCAAGCTTGTGGAGAGTTGACTGTAAGACTGTATCACTGGTTCCCTTAACTTATGCTGTAACCCTGCCTGGAACCCTGCCAGCTTGTGGAGGGTTGACTGTATCCCTGGTTCCCTTATCTTATGCTGTAACCCTGCTTGGAATCCTGCCAGCTTGTGGAGGGTTGACTGTAAGACTGTATCCCTGGTTCCCTTATCTTATGCTGTAACCCTGCCTGGAATCCTGCCAGCTTGGGGAGGGTTGACTGTATGACTGTATCCCTGGTTCCCTTATCTTATGCTGTAACCCTGCCTGGAACCCTGCAAGCTTGTGGAGGGTTGACTGTATGACTGTATCACTGGTTCCCTTATCTTATGCTGTAACCCTGCCTGGAACCCTGCCAGCTTGTGGAGGGTTAACTGTATGACTGTATCACTGGTTCCCTTATCTTATGCTGTAACCCTGCCTGGAACCCTGCCAGCTTGTGGAGGGTTGACTGTATCCCTGGTTCCCTTATCTTATGCTGTAACCCTGCTTGGAATCCTGCCAGCTTGTGGAGGGTTGACTGTAAGACTGTATCCCTGGTTCCCTTATCTTATGCTGTAGTCCTGCCTGGAACCCTGCCAGCTTGTGGAGGGTTGACTGTAACACTGTATCCCTGGTTCCCATATCTTATGCTGTAACCCTGCCTGGAGCCCTGGTTCCCTTATCTTATGCTGTAACCCTGCTTGGAATCCTGCCAGCTTGTGGAGGGTTGACTGTAAGACTGTATCCCTGGTTCCCTTATCTTATGCTGTAGTCCTGCCTGGAATCCTGCCAGCTTGTGGAGGGTTGACTGTAAGACTGTATCCCTGGTTCCCATATCTTATGCTGTAACCCTGCCTGTATCCCTGGTTCCCTTATCTTGTGTGCTGTAACCCTGCCTGGAACCCTGCAAGCTTGTGGAGGGTTGACTGTATCCCTGGTTCCCTTATCTTGTGTGCTGTAACCCTGCCTGGAACCCTGCAAGCTTGTGGAGGGTTGACTGTATCCCTGGTTCCCTTATCTTATGCTGTAACCCTGCCTGGAACCCTGCCAGCTTGTGGAGGGTTGACTGTAAGACTGTATCGCTGGTTCCCTTATCTTATGCTGTAACCCTGCCTGGAACCCTGCCAGCTTGTGGAGGGTTGACTGCATGACTGTATCCCTGGTTCCCTTATCTTATGCTATAACCCTGCCTGGAACCCTGCCAGCTTGTGGAGGGTTGACTGCATGACTGTATCCCTGGTTCCCTTATCTTATGCTGTAACCCTGCCTGGAACCCTGCCAGCTTGTGGAGGGTTGACTGTATCCCTGGTTCCCATATCTTGTGCTGTAACCCTGCTTGGAATCCTGCCAGCTTGTGGAGGGTTGACTGTAAGAATGTGTGTCTACATTATCCGCTTAGTTTTTGCTGCTGTGAACCTACCAGCTTGGGACAGTGTGTGTGTTTTACGTTTATTTATCGTTGCTACCGGTTGCCCATATGAGCGATGCCTCCTGAAGAGATTAGTCATTTTAGATTTTTGGAGGATAGTGCAATGATACAGACAGAGACCCATTCTAGAGTCTCCTCTGGTTCTTTTACGTGCACAGTGTAAAGCACCGACACGAGACCTTGGTTTAAAGTCCCATCTGAAAGACTGTTAAATTTATTAGGGTCAGACGTGGGATCGAACCTGCGATCCCTGGATTACCAGTCCAGCGTTGACAGTGGACTGACTGTCTTTGCCCCTTTTTTGAATCCAGCTTTTTCAACGTAGGTAACCTGATACGATATAATTATTTATCCTACCTTCATGCGTCAGGGGCGTAGCTTGGCTGGAATCGATGTGTAGGCCAACTTAAAACTTAAGACGGGAGTCGTCCCCAGGAAAACTATTTATAGCATATATAATTTAATCCTGGCCTCCCGATATTTATAGCAGATTTGGCATTTTTATGTTTTTTATTTTTCGGGGGAAAGTGTAGGCCACGGCCTACAACATGGCCTATAGGAAGCTACGCCAATGTGCGTAATAATTAGGGATGGTAACGACTATTCGAATATTCGCTTTAACGTCCGAATATCCGAATACTATTCCAGTATTCGAATATTCGGAAAAAAATATTTTATATATTATATATTGTCTTGAAAAATGCCACCCGCTCAGTCACACGTTTGGGAATGCTTCACTCGGTGTGAGAATAAGAAAACTGCTAGATGTAATCTATGCAAATTGGATTTACCATATTCGGGTACAATATCAGTCTGAATAATCATTTGAAGAAGATGACGTTTACGCGTAAAACAGAAATTAGGTTAGTTTGGCAATTTTTATAAGAGTTTGAGTGATTTTGAGTTTATTGAAAATTGAATATTCGAATACCTTCCCGACCGAATATTCGAATTGTATAATCGCTATTCGTTACCATCCTTAGTAATAATTGTCAATACATTTGGTTCATTAGTCAGAGCCTAATAAACCTTTCGTAACATCATAACGCTACATGTATTACGCCATTATGTTCACAGAAGATATGATAAACTTGTCGTGAATATTCAGAATACTTTATACTCTTATACTATGGAATGGGTCTCTGTCTGTATCATTGCACTATCCTCCAAAATCTAAAATTACTACACTCTTCAGTCCGGAGTTCGAGCCCCGCTGGAGCCGTTACGATTGTTCCCTTAGGCAAGGCATTTAAATTCCACGTTGCCTCTTTCTCTCTCCGTCGTGGCGATGGATTCCATCAGGAATGAGGTCTCGAGAGTGATTAATATAAGTTGTAAGAACTTGTTTCGCAATCAAGCTAAAATAAATTTTGCCTCTTTCTCTCTCCCTTGTGGCGATGGATTCCATCAGGAATGAGGTCTCGAGGGTGATTAATATAAGTTGTAAGAACTTGTTTCGCAATCGAACTAAAATAAATTTGTATAAACTACTCTCTTTAGTAGGTGGTGCTCATATGGGCAACAGTTAGTGGCAATAAATGAACATAAACACACGCTGCTTGCTACGTTCGATTTTGTCCCTTCTGTACTTGTTTTATTGGTTAATTATATCTCCTTTTCATGGGACCAGTTATTATTTCACTTGGATTTATTTGCCTTAATGGGACCAGTTATTAGGTTACAAATAGTTATTGACAGTCTGTCTCACTCTTATCTTCTATTGATTTACCATAGAAACATCTTTTGTTCCTAGTTATCAGAGGCTTTATTTTGGTCTGTGGCAATCAGACGCATGATATTCTAGGCAATTTACCTTAATTGGCCGTTGTTGTATGTTTTATTTATAGATATATTAGTTCATGCGGAACATGGCCTATTTGCTTAGTGAGAGTAAAATTTAGTGATGCCATTATACTTGTGAAATGTCCCCGGTGGGGGGTGGGGCGGGCTGGGGTTGAACAATGCGAGGGTCTAGATTACTTTAAAAATCTATGTTGTTTTTATTAACCCCTTCAACACCAAGTAACTGATATGGACTGGTGCACCCATTCAACACCAAGTAACTGACATGGACTGGTGCATCCATTCAACACCAAGTAACTGACATGGACTGGTGCATCCATTCAACACCAAGTAACTGACATGGACTGGTGCACCCATTCAACACCAAGTAACTGACATGGACTGGTGCACCCATTCAACACCAAGTAACTGACCTGGACTGGTCCATGATATTTTTAGATCAATAAATGAATCAGAAAATTACATTTAAACCAGTTCATTTATCAAAATGGGTAATTTTGTCTAAAAATAGTAATATTACTGGCAAACAGTGCAGATCATGATGAGATGGCTCATCTGTATCTATACTTTTTGTAAGCGTATTTAGAAGTCTGTAGTGTTGAAAGTAACTGATCCATGCCTTTCACAGGTGGCGCCACACTATGTGGGCAACCGGTAGCGACGATAAATAAATGTAAACCACACACACTATGTGGGCAACCGGTAGCGACGATAAATAAATGTAAACCACACACACTATGTGGGCAACCGGTAGCGACGATAAATAAATGTAAACCACACACACTATGTGGGCAACCGGTAGCGACGATAAATAAATGTAAACCACACACACTATGTGGGCAACCGGTAGCGACGATAAATAAATGTAAACCACACACACTATGTGGGCAACCGGTAGCGACGATAAATAAATGTAAACCACACACACTATGTGGGCAACCGGTAGCGACGATAAATAAATGTAAACCACACACACTATGTGGGCAACCGGTAGCGACGATAAATAAATGTAAACCACACACACTATGTGGGCAACCGGTAGCGACGATAAATAAATGTAAACCACACACACTATGTGGGCAACCGGTAGCGACGATAAATAAACGTAAAACACACACACTATGTGGGCAACCGGTAGCGACGATAAATAAACGTAAACCACACACACTATGTGGGCAACCGGTAGCGACGATAAATAAACGTAAAACACACATACACAGTTAAATACCCACATTCCAACAACCGCAAAGCACACTCACAACAGTGGAACTATTCACATGTATGTTATATATAGTGAAGAATATTTTGATGCCGTATTTTGATGCCGTATTTTGATGACTTATTTTGATGTCGTATTTTGATGACGTATTTTGATGTCGTATTTTGATGTCATATTTTGATGTCATAGTTTGATGTCATATTTTGATGACATATTTTGATGTCATATTTTGATGACATATTTTGATGTCATATTTTGATGTCATATTTTGATGACGTATTTTGATGCCGTATTTTGACGACGTATTTTGACGACGTATTTTGATGTCATATTTTGACGACGTATTTTGATGACGTATTTTGACGACGTATTTTGATGTCGTATTTTGACGACGTATTTTGATGACGTATTTTGATGTCGTATTTTGATGTCGTATTTCAGGACAGTCGTCAGAGCAACAAGGACACAAAGAAGAAATCAGAGACTCTAAAACCATCGAAATCCCTGTCACTTGGCAAAGAGGTAGGTGTTTGTAAGGATTGTCATGAAGTCCCTGTCACTTGGAAAAGGATTGTCATGAAGTCCCTGTCACTTGGAAAAGGATTGTCATGAAGTCCCTGTCACTTGGAAAAGGATTGTCATGAAGTCCCTGTCACTTGGGCAAGATGTAGGTGTTTGTAAGGATTGTCATGAAGTCCATGTCACTTGGAAAAGAAGTAGGTGTTTGTAAGGATTGCCATGAAATCCATGTCACTTGGAAAAGAAGTAGGTGTTTGTAAGGATTGTCATGAGACATCACGTTCTGTGCACTTTCTGTGCATGTTCTGTGCACGTTCTGTGCACATTCTGTGCATGTTCTGTGCACGTTCTGTGCACGTTCTATGCACGTTCTGTGCACATTCTGTGCATGTTCTGTGCATGTTCTGTGCATGTTCTGTGCACGTTCTGTGCATGTTCTGTGCATGTTCTGTGCACGTTCTGTGCCATCTGATCAGGCTCTCTGCAGTTTCGATTAGCATGTCAAGGGTTAAATTCACATTGCATCATCTCTCTCCTTCGTGGCATGGTGAGACTGATAACCCTACCACATTAATGAGACCAGAAATATCAGCATTGTTCAAATGTGGTGGGACAGATCGGAACGATTTGAATGAAATGTCACAAGCCCTACTTTCTAGGAAAAATAAGAAAAATATTACACATTTGTTATCTGCTCATTTCGCCTGCAGCGTGCTGAAGGTGACCACATTTGAACAATGCTGACATTTCTTGTCTCGGAAGGTCACCAAGGTTTGTTCGCAGGTTTGGCTGTATGCACAAATAGACTTTACCGCGATGAGTAATGTCGACGAGGATTTGTTTAATTAAAATTTTCAAAGGGCCATAACTTTGTCAAAACTAATCAAACCAGATCATGACCATTATATGTGGATTATTTTTATTCTTACTTCCACAATTTGTCGAAGTCCATGGAGGGAGTTGGAGCAGTAGCGATGTGACGAGTTTCTCGCTAAATTGTCAAAGGGGCCATAACTCAGTGAATATCAGTGAAACTGGACAATAAATACTGGATACCAATGCAAACTACAAGCAGGGATTTTATAAGAGATATACCGGTATTTGCCCTATGATGATTTGATAGTCATTATAAACGGTGGATGTTAAGTGGTAAAAACATGGGCGAGTACTTTGTAAACGGGTGATGAGACAGAACTATAAGTGGTATCAAGAGTTTCTAATAATGAATCAATTAATAAACAATTTTAATACATAAAAAAAAAAAGAAAAAAAAAAGATAAATTTTATAAAAACTTTTAATATTGTAAATTGTAAGTTGGAGCAGTAGCGATGTGACCTGTCCGATATGGCTGCCACCGTACCATCTCACATACCTGGCAGCCACCGTACCATCTCACATACCTGGCTGCCACCGTACCATCTCACATACCTGGTGGCCACCGTACCATCTCACATATCTGGCTGCCACCGTACCATCTCACATACCTGGCTGCCACCATACCATCTCACATACCTGGTGGCCACCGTACCATCTCACATACCTGGCAGCCACCATACCATCTTGCATACCTGGCGGCCACCGTACCATCTCGCATACCTGGCAGCCACCGTACCATCTTGCATACCTGGCTGCCACCATACCGTACCATCTCGCATACCTGGCTGCCACCGTACCATCTCGCATACCTGGCTGCCACCGTACCATCTCACATACCTGGCTGCCACCGTACCATCTCACATACCTGGCTGCCACCGTACCATCTCACATACCTGGCTGCCACCGTACCATCTCGCATACCTGGCTGCCACCGTACCATCTCGCATACCTGGCT